>JAEQBH010004207.1:0-600000 GCA_016808115.1 Tetrastigma voinierianum | reverse complement strand
ATGAGTTACAAGTGATTTTGAATAAGTTGAAAGTTCTCAAAATTGAACTTTCGGAGGCCTTCCAAGTTGGTGCTATTGTGGCTAAATTACCACAAAGTTGGAAAGGTTATCGGAAGAGGATTCTCCACAAGAGAGGAAATTACTTATTGGAGGAGATTAAAAAATATCTTCGAATAGAGGAAGAATCGAGATCAAGAGACAAAGTGGTGGAAGAGTCCAATGGTAGGACTAACAAAGCAAATATGTTATCAAAGCCCAATCATTTTAAAGGTAAAAATAACAACAACAAAAAAACATTTTGGGAATTTTATTGGCCCCAACAAAAATAAAAAGCAATTCAAGGGCAAGAAAGGTCTATATTTTGTGTGTCGAAAACCTAGGCATTATGCTAGGGAGTGTAGGTACCGAAATTACCAAAAGGGGCTATAGTGAATGCAATTGATGAGGATATCATTGCAACCTTAAGCAATATATGTGTTGTCCAAGGGAAGGTACAAGGATGGTGGTATGATACTTGTGCCACTATTCATGTCACCTGTGACAAATCTCTTTTCAAGTTTGAAGATGCAAAGGGTGATCAAGAGGTTCAAATATGCAATGGAGGGGGATCCAAGGTGCTAGGTAAGGACACTATTGAAATTGTTTTTACTTTAAAAAAATACCCTTGTAAATGTATTGTATGTTCCTGATATAAATAGAAATCTTATTAGTAGGGATTTGCTTAGCATACCGAGTATCAAAGTGGTCTTTAAATCCAGTAAGCTAATCTTATCCAAAACTGGGAACTTTGTTGGAAAGGTTTAGACCATCAATTGTATGCCAAATTCAGTAAGTGGGAATTCTGGCTTACTGAGGTGAAATTCTTGGGGCATGTGGTCTCAGCTTCGGGTGTATCTGTGGACCTGGAGAAGGTTGAGGTAGTTATGAGTTGGGAAAGATCGAAGTTAGTCTTCGAGATACGCAGTTTCTTAGGATTGGCAAGATATTACAGGAGGTTCATTGAGGACTTCTCCCGATTAGTTGCACCTATGATGAGATTGACCCGAAAGGAGGTCAAGTTTGAGTTGAATGACTTGTGTGAGAGGGCATTCCAGGAATTAAATAGGAGGCTTACTTTAGCTCCTATTATGATAGTTTCAGAGAGGGGACAAAGGTACACAGTATATTGTGATGCCTCTAAGGAAGAACTTGGATGTGTTTTGATGCAATCCGAGAGGGTAATGGCTTACGGTTTTGGGCAGTTAAAGAACCACGATCAGAGTTAACCAACATATGACATGGAGTTGGTGGCCATTGTCTTTTCCTTAAAGGCTTGGCGCCACTATCTATACGATGAGCAACTCGAGGTATTTTCAGACCACAAGAGTTTGAAGTACATTTTTACACAGCGAGACCTCAACATGAGGTAGCGTGGGTAGATGGAATACCTGGAGGACTATGACTTCACTTTGCATTACCATCCTGGTAAGGCAAATGTGGCGGCTGATGCACTCAACTGGAAGTCACAGGAAATGTTGGCTAGTGTGGCTTCCCTAGAGTGGTAGATGCTCGAGGCTATAGGACAGTTCAAGCTATACTACAGGGGCCAAGCTCAGGGTACTTTAGGGAGTTTAGTGGCTACGCCTTCCCTACTGAGAAGAGTGATCGAGTCCCAAGGAAGGGACACAGAGATATTGTCCATCAGGAACCATGTACGGACGGATACAGGTGACGAAGGCTGGGCCATTCACACAGATGGTAGTCTTCGGTATAGGGGATGGGTTGTGGTTCCCCAGTCAGCAGATCTGAGAGAGGAGATCCTTAAGGAGTTCCATTGTTCCCGTTTTGCTGTGCATCCAGGTGCCATGAAATTATACTATGATCTTCGTCACCAGTGTTATTGTAGTGGGATGAAGAAACATGTTAGGGAGCTATCTCGCCGATGTCCACGCAGTCATTGGCAAAGGTCGGTTATTAATAGAGTGCCACAGGTTACCCAAATTTCGAGGTAAATTCGCTGAAGTGGGAGAAAATCATAATGGATTTTTGTGACTACCCGCCATGGACATCTGAGCATGACATCGCATGGGTGATATGGACCCGTTACTAAGCGCCCAAGACACTCAGCAATGTGGATGACCTTCACTCTGGAGGAATTTTGTAGGTTGTACATATGGAAGATTTTCCGGTTACATGAAGTACTAGTATCTATAATATCGGATCGGGATCCTAGGTTTATTTAATTAATTTCCTAAGAGTTTCCACGGTCACGCAGGACAATTGATAATGAGCACAACTCATTCCTAAACTAATGGGCACATAAGACCATCCGCATTAAGATACGTAGCATGCGTCTCGATCTCAAGGGTAGCTAGGAAGAGCATTTACCCTTAGTGGAATTTTCCTACAAAAATAGTTATCAAGTGAGCATATAGATGGCACCCTATGAGGCATTATATGGGAGGCCTTGTCGATCTCCGGTTTGTTAGATGGAGGTGAGAGAGAGACCCTCTAAGGGTTTGGATTTGCCAGAGACACCTCCGAGAAGCGGATTTGATACCTGCCGCCTTCCCGCTACTTAGAGCTCAGAGTAGGAGCTACGCCCGATGTGACTCCGCGGTGACCTCTGGAGTCTGAGGTGGCTGATCATGTCTTCTTAAAGGTGATGCCTAAGAGAGAAGTGGTCAGGTTTGGTAAGCAGGGAGAGCTATTGTTGAGGTATATTGAGCCCTTCGAGGTGCTCGAGAAGGTAGGTACGGTTTCTTATCGGTTGGTGTTACCGTAAAGCTTATTGAGTGTTCATGAGATATTCCATGTCTCCATGCTCCGAAAGTACACTCCAGATCCGACTCATGTGGTGGATTGGGGCGAGCTTGTTGTTGATTCGAATGGAACCTTTGAGGAGGGACCGGTGCGTATCATGGATAGCCGAGAACAGGTTTTGCGAGGCTAGACTGTAATACTAGTAAAGGTGTTATGGCAGCACCGAGGAGTGGAAAAGGCAACATGATAACGCGAAGACACTGTGCATGCCAATTATCCTTTCTTACTTGAGGATGAAGGTATATTTTTAGTCATTTGGTGATTAAATGACTGTTGCATATGCATGTGATTTGTATGTGTTAATTTGTGTGAATTTTGGGCATGAAATTCATTTAAGGGGGGAAGAATGTAAAACCCGGGTAAATTTAAATTTTTTCGAAAAATGGTAAAATGGTAAATTACCACTACAGTACAAGCTGCATACCTGATTTTTTTTCTTCTAGATCTCGAATAATGAAACTAACCAAACCATTGGATTCATCTCGCAAAATCTAGTTACCCAGATGAATTTCGTCAAATTCCAAGATAGTCGAATTTTTCACTATTTTCGGGGCGTCGGGTGCCAGTGGACTAAAAAACGGGAATTTTGAGCAAAATCTTGAAAGTGGAAAAATGAATTAAGAAAAGTTCATTTAAAATAAATTGAACTTAAACCGGGATTAAATAAATCGTTTTGGGGCATAAACAGACCCGGATAGGTCATGGACATGTGGCGCAATGTGAGCCACCCACTTAAACTTAAGTGAGGGGCTTGGGGGAACAAAAGGGAAAGACCCCATTTCTTTTCCTGTTTTGTTTCTTGGTTACGTGAGAGAGAGAGAGAGGAGAGGAAGAGAGCATTAAAGCTTCCCTCTTCGATCCTTGGAGTTCCGCCGGTCGGAATTCGTCGAGGCAAGAGTAAAAGTTCATCTACTTGATGAGGGCTACGTTTGGGTACCAAAAAGGAGGGGTTTCATTGAAGATCCAAAGGAGGACATTTCAGGAAATCAAAGATTTCGGGCTAGGCCACTCGTGCTATTACGATTCAAGATGTAGGGATTCTTCTTACTTTGGTTTATTCTTCATTTTTTAGGCAGAAAAATTAGGAGTTTCGAGTTCTAGCTCGATGTTCTTCGCCTAGGCAAAGCTCCTCGCCTAGGTGAACGCATGTATCCTCTCCAGTTTGGCTCTTCGCATGAGTGAGTGTCATCTCATTTCATGACATGGCATGTAGAATTCCAACCTAGGATTACATATCTTGCTTGGAATTGTGATGTGAATGTGAATATTGTTAAGTGTAAGTATTGCATGTGTACATAGGTGGGAAGTAGCCTCTATAGGATTTACTCTATTGGTCATGGCTCACCCTATACGGGATAACATTTTAGGTGCGGGACAAGCGCCGATGGACAACTCTCTTCCGGGGCCGCAAGGGTAAAGAAACCCGGATTATGGCTTTATAATTACTTATGTAATTGTTTTGTAACATTTATTTTTGTAACAAATGAATGTTAGCATGTAATAATATGTTAAGAGTTGAACTCAAAACTCTATGGGTTTTTTGTGTGAAATTCGTCCAGATTTTAAGCTTTGCCCTGCCTAAGCGAAGGCGGGCTTCACTTTGGCGAACCCGAGGGCAGTCCTGCAAGTGAGGTTTTGCCTCACCTAGGCGATGCAGTTCACCAAGACGAAGGTGTGCTTTGCTTAGGTGAACCCGAAACAGTTGCCAGGTGTTGTTTTCCTTCTTTACTATACATTGTGCAGGATAGTTTTTGGAAAAGCTCCTAGCACGAAGGGGGCTATGTCCGGTTATATGAAATGATGGATCCTGGTAAATGGGACACAAGATGTGGTATCGGGTCATATGATATCTACAAGGACTCGATTCGTTTTTTTTTTTTTTTAATGTAAAATGATGGATCCTTATGAATGGGACACACGATTTGGTATCGAGTTATGCGATATCCACAAGTTTTCCGCGAGTTGATGGTTAATCAACGAACCCCCAGATTTTAGGGCACGCAGATATGCTAGCCTCATTAATGTCTGGTTTACAAATTTTTATCTATATGGATCCATAAAGATAATGACATATATGAAAATCCTGAAGGATTTAAATTGCCTAAATAAAATAATAGAAAGTCTCATAGTACGTGCTCAATCAAATTACAACGATCTCTATATGGATTGAAGCAATCTAGACGCATGTGGTACAATCGCCTTAGTGAGTATTTACTAAAAGAAGGGTATGTAGACAACCCTACATGCCCATGCGTCTTTATCAAGAAATCGGAAACCAGATTTGCAGTTATTGTTGTGTATGTTGATGATTTAAATCTTGTTGGGAGTGTTGAAAATCTCACAAAAACAACAAAATATTTGAAAAATAAATTTGAGATGAAAGATCTTGGCAAAACAAAATTTTGTCTCGACCTGGAAATCGAGCATTTCATTACTGGAGTTTTGGTTCACCAATCGGCATATACTAAGAAAAATTTAAAGCGCTTTTATATGGATAAATCACACCCTTTAAGTTCTCCAATGGTTATTCGTTCACTTGATGTGAAAAATGACTCATTTCGTCCTTGTGAAAAGAGTGAAAAATTACTTGGTCCTGAAGTACCATATATCTTAGTGTCATTGGTGCACTTATGTATCTTGCTAACTGTACTTGTCCATATATTGCTTTTTCTCTCAATTTATTAGCCAATTATAGTTCTGCTCCAACCCTAAGACATTGGAATGGTATCAAGCACATATTGCGGTACCTCCAAGGAACAACTGATATGGGTCTATTTTACTCAAAAGAATCAAAACAACAATTGCTTGGATATGCTGATGTAGGATATCTGTCAGATCCACATAAATCTAGATCACAAACAAGGTATGTGTTTGATTGTAATGGAACTGCTATTTTATGGAGATCCTTTAAGCAGAAAATGGTGGCCACATCATCGAATCATTCAAAGCTTATAGCAATTAACAAAGCAAGTCGTGAATGTATATGGCTAAGATCAATGATTCAACAAATTCAAGAATCATGTGGACTCCCCTCTATCAAAGCTAGTCCAGCACCATTATTTGAAGATAATGTTACCACAATGCACAGATCAAAGGAGGTTATATCAAAGGAGATAGAACTAAACAGATTTCTCAAAATTTCTCTTATACACACGAACTCTAAAAGAGTGGTGAAATCGATATTCAACAAATACACTCAAATGATAATCTAGCAGACTTATTCACGAAGTCATTGCCAACATCAACATTTAAGAAGCTAATATACAAGATTGGAATGTGCCAATTGAAGGACATTGACATGAGAGGAAGTATGCTTATGACATGATGTTAGTGTACTATACAATTTTTCCCTTCATCCAGGTTTTATCCCATTGGGTTTTACTGGCAAGGTTTTTAATGAGACAGACATAACAAATTAAAAAGAATCTAGAACATCATAAGAATATTATACTCTTTTCCCTTCGCTAGGTTTTTTTCCCACTAGGTTTTACTAGCAAGGTTTTAATGAGACATATTCTTGATGGTGGTCATTCAAGTGAGAGTGTTATAAATGATAACTCATTATGTATAATGTATTGCCACATTATGAGGTTCATTCATTTGATGAATGAGTTAAAGATACATTCATGTATCTTCTTCATTACTCGCATTAAGAGTAAGTAACCCTTCTTTGTGTTTTGATAAACCAGAGTGAAAGAAATCCCCTTCTCTTTCTCTCTCCATAGTCCATATCTTCCTTTCTCACTTTTTATTTATCAAGATTCTCTCTTTACTCTCTCTCTCTCTCTCTCTCTATCGAAAGAGTAATACACGTACTCTTTACTTTTGCATTTTATAATATTTTCATAACATATTATATTTTATTTTTTATTAATTTATAATTAAAAATATATTAATATTTTATCTTATCAATTAATAGTAGTTTATAAAATATTATAATTTTATTTATTATATATTTTTAGTATTTTTTGAAAATTTTAAAAAATGAATATGAAAAAAGAAACGATGTGATGGTTATTTTTTAAAATAAGATTATTTCAAAATATATTTATATATTTTAATCTTAAGACTTATTTGCTTTGAAAACTCATAGAGTCATCTTAGATTTAAAATTCAAGTTACATTTTAATTTTTTTGGCCAAGAGTATAACAAAGATATTTACAATTTTATTTAAGCATCATCAAAGAACAAAAGATTACTTTAATAGAACAAATTATATAAAAACAAAACTTCATCAAACATTGAATAATGTATTAATCTTAAAATGTTCAACTTAACAAAGTTGACAGATGATAAAGTTTGATCTGATAGAGTCATCAAATCAAATTTCAATTTGATAGAATCATTAGATCAAATCATGTTCATCAGTATGCTATAGATGTGACGCCCCAAAACCCGAGGGTCCGTTGACCAACCTTCAACCTACGAAAAACTCGTGGATATCGGGTGAACTGATACCGTATTGTTATGTCGCATTTACCGAGATCCATAATTTTAACAAAAATCGGATAGAGTCTCCTTTGTACAGGGAGCTCTATCCAAAATCCAACCTGTATAAAACATAATAACATGGCCTATTTGAGGCCTAATATAATACAATGATCTCACCGGGTCCACTCATGAGTAAAAATGATCACATAGGTTCCATTTATTCATGTTCATTTAAAACATACAAAATTATATTTAAAATAGTCCCATGAGAATTTAATTACAATTCTTTTTACACAAAATACAAGCTAGAACTAGTTTGTTCCAATCATCTTTACAAAAATGAATATGAAGTCACAACCCAGCTTTCTTCACATGCAACTGCGGCCTCGAGTGAGCGTCGTGCATCAGTATACTCCCTCCACCTGAAAGGGGGATCCCACAAGGGCGAAGCACCTAGTCAGTGACACCCTACCCCGAGGGTCCATTAAGAACCCGCCACCTGCGGGAATTCCTTGATTTCAGACCCGATACCACACTATTGTGTCCCATTTATCGGGATCCATATTTTTTAAAAAAATCGAGTAGAGTCTCATTTTTTCGAGGAGCTCTACCCAACATACAACCTGTATAACAATATAATGAAAGTAAAACACTTAATTACAACCCGTAAGAGTCCGATCACGACCCTCTTACCATAATTACATACTTGACTATTTATATAATAGTCCCAAAAGAATTTAATTACAATTCTTTTATACAAAATACTTTTTACAAAAGTAATATCAAGGCCACACATCGGCCTCCTTCATAATCACGGCCCGCCGGAGCGCCCGTCCCTCGCACACTCCTCGCACCTAAAAAAGGTCTCACCACGAGGTGAGCAATGCCCGTGAGAAAGTTTTCCCTATGCGGTTACTTCCCACCTAAAATGCACATGCAATGGCGTATAAATATCAATCACATTTCATGGGCCAATTTATGCAACATTATATGAAATGTTCGCGGTCATGCATGAGATGCACCCTCATGCTCACAACCCGAGTCCCAACTCCGACTCCCCACACCCGCAATGGCTGTTGCGGAAACTAGCCATTGGTATTTAACCCAATGACTTAAACCATTGGACAACCCTCCAATTTTTAATTTATCATTTCATGATTTTCTTTTTATTTTGTGGGCCACGGATTTTCGGGTTTTCACCGCAGGACGCCGCACGCCTTTCCAACATTTTCGAGAACTTACATCGCTTCTGATTCATGGCCCAACAAAGGAATAACATTTGGATCTTTCAACTGGGGGACTACCCTCAACTTGCTCCGTCCAAAACATGTAATTTATCATTTTGATAAATTTACACATCCGTGAGTCTCAACCTTAGACTTTGTCCCATTTTCCGAGCTCACAACCCATTCACCAACACCGGTGAATACTCAATACCATGCACTCACACCTGACTCGATGCGATGTGACTGCAGAGTATAAATGCATGATACACTGCATTCTTCATGTTACATGTATGAGTGCATGAAACATTAATACACTGTGGACAATTATAATTTTTACATATAATTTTCATTTATCACCATTTCCATGTTAATACATCACGCAAGCACATATTAACATGATTTTTTACACACAACAACATGTTATTTAATCTTTTACAATAATAACACACAAAATGGCCCAAATCTCGGACCCACATAAAACAGGGCACCTCTTGTCCCTTCACTGTTCGTCATCGAATTATTGGGATACCAAAACACACCAAAAAACTCGAAGACATCAGTCCCGGGATCAAAACCAAACCTCAACATAGTCCCAGACTGCCCGAAAATAGTTCCAAAAATCCTGTCCGGATTGTCCGAAAACATTCTCAAAATTTCAACCCGAACTGTCCGAAAATAGTCCTTGCTCCCGAAATTTCGGATCGCAAAAAAACAAGCCTTAAAATTTCTAAAATTCCAAATACTTCAGCCCCAAAATTGAGACTTAAATCATGGCATCCCACGGCTCTAAGAAAACCTAAGCCATTAAATGGCCTGAAGTAGAAATAACACAAGTAGGGAAAATTTCCACTCGTGGAGTTTGACGAAACTCCAGATTTTGCCCACGCGTAGCTCTGATGCGTGGATGAATCCTTGCCTCTGCCCAATCGAACTTACGGTCCGATTTCCGTAGATCTTAGAGAGAAGCGAGAGAAAAAAAAAAATCAAAATATCTCTTTGTACACGCTCTCTCTCACCCGACGTTTTTGACTTTTTCTTTTTTTTTTTTTTCGTTTTTATCCTCTCTTTTATTTATTATTATTATTATTATTATTTTGGATACATGGTTCATATTGTTTTGTCTGTGTTCAAGTTTCGCTCAAACAATTCATTTATTTTCAATTCACTTTATTTTAAATGACCTTAGCTCAAGTCATTTTTCTCGAATTGATTTTCGTAAAATCTCGTCCGGAGTCTAGCAACTTATCACCCAGAAACAAAAATTTTCATTGTCTTAGAATTCGACGAAACTTTTCCGGGTCATGATTTCGGGGAGACGAATTTAACGACGCACCCGTTTAACATCCGGGAGATCTAGAAAATTCGCTTTTTTTCGACTGAAATTACCGTTTTACCATTTTTTTTTTCGAAAATTCAGATTTTCTGGGGATTCACACTCTCCCCCCCCTTAAAAGAATTTCGTCCCGAAATTCCACACAGATATGCATCACTCACATGCAAATGCCACCTTACACAACTCCAAGACCTTGTCGGGTATTCGGGTATGATAACCCGCCTAAGGTCACAATCATTGACAACCCGATGGGCTGTCAACTCATCCATGTCAAGAAGGACATCAAAACCCGACATGTCTACCAACTGTTAGTCCACCATAATAGAACTCGAGACTCGACTCACAATCCACATATCTGACGAACTCAATCTAGATCCTGGGGGAGAATTTTCCATACAATGGCTTTGTAGAGGCCCCAACCTCCAAGCCCAAACCCAATTACACAAGACACTGAATGAACCTGATGCATTATACAACAAATGTAGGTATGAAAACGCATCTCGTATATCCGGCTGATTCGCACTAGCTCGCGGGTACAACGACGTGCAGTATTGACGCCCCTAGTCCCCGAAGTCTGGGCCTGTGAGCCTGGCCCCCACTCCGACCCATAATCCGCCACTTTGACCAAGGAGGCACCGAAGGTGCTTGTATAGCACTCTACGACTGAAACTAGTTCCTCTGACCCATATTGGGGTGTGGAGGAATAAACTGTGTCTGCACCTGTTCCATTGATAACTGGGACTGCACTGGCCCAAAACCCTGGGATCCATGCCTCCGAGGGCAATCTCGCTTCATATGTCCAGGCTGATGGCAATAGAAGCATGTCATCGGCCCTGGCTGGCCCTGTACCTAGGGCGCTCGTGGGACAAAGTAAACTTCCTATAAGGGCTACTCCCTACCTAAGTGCACATGCAATGGTCATGTTCCACAATTCACACATTTCAAACAATATTATGCAATCCTAGGTTGGAATTCTACTTGCCATGAGATGAGATGAGACTCAACCATGTACTACACCCCAAGTCCTTACCGACTCCCATCACACCCAAGTCCTTACCGACTCCTATCACACAATGCCAAAGCCCATGCGTGATAAAATCCATCATTTATAGATTACATCTAATGATCATTTTACAAAACAAATTCATTTGTTTTCAAACCAAAAGCTTTTTGGATGTTACACCTCAATGATCATTTATATTCAAAACCATATGTCTTTTTGTGGGTAGCGAATTTCCGGGGTCTCACCGCAGGCTTCGCAAGACTTCCTACTCTTTCACGAGCTTTCACTATTGGACACATGTATAACCAAAAATAACGAGGCTTTCACCCGAGGGGGTGTCTATCCCTACTTGCTAATACCCGACACATATTTTCATTTTCATGTATACAACCGTGCGACCCTGTTGGACATTGTCCCACCGTACTGAGCCCACCCAATCAAACACCAAATGCAGTGTTGATTATAACCATGCACTCACACCCATTTCATGCGATGTCCCCGTGCATATGCAATGTGATGTGCCATTTAATGCCTATACCATGTCACATATATGATGAATGCTATATGGACAATTCTACCATGCATATCAAATTCTATGCATCATGGACAATTATATCAATCAACATAAAATTTCCAAACAATCACACATTTCATGTCAACATATTTACACACACATATATCAACATCAATAAGTCATCACCAATCAAGCAATGACATACTTTATCCTCTAGGCCAAATTGTGACATAACATGTCCACAAATAGCCTACAAAAAAGCCATGCAATGGCCTTATCCATATACAAACTCATCACATGTCAATACATTAGGACACATAACAATTCCAATCGACACACAAGCATGTTGTTCATCAAACTCACAATGACAACTTGATCCCTAAGACCAATTGTGGCATAGAGATGCCCACAAAGCATTCACAGCCAACAAGCCATAATATACCGTAGTTATCATATGTCTCCAACCGCATTCAGAAACTAGTTCCCCAATAGCCCCAAAAATCCGACACTAAATCCATTAAACAACCTAAGCTCTGTAGCAGCCCCGAAATGGACCATAACTTGAGCAAATATGTCTAATTTGGGTGATTAAAAAGCCTACATGAAGTTTATAGATGCAGCTATAATTTCCATGAAGAACACTAGTCTAAATTTCCTCTTTTCCCCAACCAGAAATCAGTCCCAAAATCGGGACAGTGTTTGGGGTCAAATAGAGCAATTTGTATGCTCCCGCATACTGGACCATAACTGAGTTATAAAGGTCCAACTGGGTGATTCAAAACCTAACATCAATTTCTCATATGAAGAGCTACAACGCTGAAGTAACCAGTCCCAAATTCCTCTTTTTCCCAACCGAAATCGTCTCAAACCTAGACACGGATAACTCTGAAAATGAAATGGACCATAACTGAGCTATAGAGGTCCAATTGAAAGGATCTAAAATCCACATCAAGTTCACAACTCGTATACACTACCATGAAGAACACTAGCCTAAATCTTTTTTAACCAAAATCAGCCTCAAAAACCGGACACTGAGAGATCAAAACAAGGCACTATTCCCACATCCCAAACTTTGCCAAATAAACTTTAGGGAAAACACAAACAAAAGCCCTTAGACATAAATATAACAAACAACTCTGTGAGTGGAAAATAAACTAAATAGAAGAATTTCTACCCTTGAGCGTAGAAGAAACCTGTAGTCTCAAAGGACACTTCCTAAACCCTAAACCTTCAATTTCTAATCCTTACTTGAATCCTCGTGAAAATCCCGCAGTTTTCATCACGCCGTAGCTCCCGCCGAAGTCTATGAACTTCATTCTGCTCGACGAATTCCGACCGATCTGAACTCCGTATCGAAAAAAAGAAGCTGGGATTTTTCTTTTCTTTTTCTCCATTTTGACAACTAGACAGTAGAAATCTGATCTTTCTACCCCAAAAATGATTTTTAACCCTTCTTCCAAATTTTAAACAATCGGCTCATATCATTTTATAACCTGCACTGCTTCTGAGTCCTTTTTCCTCAAATAATTGAGTTTGCTCCCTGCCAGTTCAATTTATTTTAAATGAACTTTACTTAATTTATTTATTTCCACTGTCGAGATTTTTCTCAAAAATCTCGTATTTGGGGTTCACTAGGCACCTGATGCCCCGAAAATCGTGAAAATCCTACTATCTTGGAATTTAACGAAATTTGTCTGGGTAACTAGATTTCGCGAGAAAAATTCAACGGTGAGGTCCGTTTCATCATCCGATATCTAGAAAAATTTCAGTTTTGCAACTTGTACATTAGTGGCAATTTACCGTTTTGCCCTTTTTCGGAAAAATTCAAAGTTTCTCGGGTTTTACAATAGATCTGAAATCTTATGTATTCTAGGCTTTTTTGGATAATCGAATAGCCTCTGGGTTGATCATTTTGTGACGCCTAAAACCAAACTATATACTCAGATACTCATGCACCCTCCAAAATCCGAGGTCCAAGCGACAACTCATCAATCGCAATATTCGTTGGCCGCTCATATATTTTTCTTACAAATATACAAATACATATTTACAAGAGTTTGATGTACAACTCTCTTTTACACTTCTTTACATGCCAACATATATTAAAACTAGATTGTTCTGGGATATTTTACAAAATACTTCAAGGCCACATAACCCCGCCTTTCAGATCGGCCCTCGAAGGAGCGGTCGCCTTCTCATGCACTGAAGGGTGGTCCCACGACGGGTGAGCAAAGCCCAAGATATATCCCACTGGGCGCTACTCCCCACCTAAGAAGCAACACAGCGCCAACATTAACGCACACATTCGCACCTATACTGCTGTACCGAATGTCTACTACGTCATGATTGGCAAAGATGCCCCCATGACTCAAATCCCAAATCCTCACCGAATCCTCACACTGCAGATATGCCAAGTGTGAAAACTCGGGGCTGGCGCGCCCGCCGACTCCTTTTCAAAACAAAGCTTTTTGTTTTGTAATTCTAGACACATAGGATACCCATAATGCCTACTTATTTCCTCTTACTCCAAAGATCAGGTTATGATTCAGCTGGCCAATTTGATTTCCGAGTTCTTACCGTAGGACACCGCACACCTGTACAACATTATGTTTTATTCAAAAACAGTGGACGGTCTCTGATAACCCGCTTTATTTCAAAAGCATTGGACAATCTCCGATAAACTGTTTTATTCAAAAAGAGTAGATAGTCTTTGATAAATGTTTTATTCAAAAACATTGGAAAATCTCCAATAAATTGTTTTATTCAAAAACAGTAGACAGTCTCTAATAACCCGCTTTATTTCAAAAGCATTGGACAATCTACGATAAACTGTTTTATTTAAAAACAGTGGACAGTCTCCGATAAACATTTTATTCAAAAACATTGGATAATCTCCGATAAACTATTTTATTCCAAAATAGTTGAAATGCACCCGTGAGACTCTATTGGATGTAGTCTAAAATATCAAGCCCACCATCGAACACTAAACATAGTGTCGATTTCAATATGGTCAAAATTAATTAAACACAAATGTACCACCTAACCATGTGCACTTCACACCATCTTCGACGGATGTCTCAGCATAAATGCAATGCATTTGTCGCTTACATGCCATTTCATGCCTACATGTATGCTACATGTCACATGCAAATATGACTGTTTACACTACGCTGCGGTCGGATAAATTATATTTAATACATAATTATTTGATTCACACATATGTCACATAATTTCACACACATTCATCATGTTAATCGCAGTAATAATTACATTAGTCATTCTCTTTGGCCTTTGTAAAGCAATCTGGACTTAGTTCGTAGTCCATCTTATCAATACAAAAACATTCAACACATAATTCCCTGTTCAGGCCATACGTAGCCCCAAGTATTTCAGATACAAACCGATTTTGAAAACAGATGTTCCGAAAATCAGAACAAACCATTCCTCAACTATCCGTGACCTAGCCCAATTTTTAGCCCACGGTTTGGCTAAGAACTTTATCTTATTAAATTCTAGACTCAACAAGCTTTCCGTAGAGTCCAAGAACGCATTTAATCGTGAGTTTGAACAGAGTGCTTATGGCCTGCCCGGTTGTTGCGACTATTTACACTAAAGTGAAAATTTAGGCACACCTGCTTTCCATTCTTTTGCTCGGGATTTTGCCATTCCTCAAACATATGATCTGTCCTTATGTAAAATTCCTAAACCCATGAAACCCGTCTCGACCGTCAAGGCCAAACATCCACCAAAACTACACACATTTTAAATCACTAAACAGAAACCATAGCCACAGGTGCCTGAGCATAAAATAACCGGAGACAGAGGAAATCCACTGGGAGGTTAGCTCTGTGGTCCTGCCGCCTGGTCTACATCACCATGAACAACTTCTCTTTTTCCTCTCTTCCTTTTCTTTCTTCTTCATTTTTTCTCTTTTTCTTTTTCTTTCTCTTTCTTTTTTCTCTTATTTCCTCCCTTTCTTTTCCTTCCCTCTTTTCCTCTTCCGTCCCTCCCTCCCCCTCCTTCTACAAACATCCCATTTATATTATCTAAACCTTTCCACAAAGTGGAGACATGGTTGTCATAGTCTTGCAGATGATGCGAAGTGGACACATGGTCGTCTATCCATGGCTTCGCTTTCATGTGTCACACCCATGGCCTTCTATGTGTCACTCACATGGCTTTCCATGTTTCACTCACATGGCTTGCCATGTGTCACCTGACACCCAATGCCTCAATATTGAATCACTGCTCAACTCAACAAAATTCGATCAGATGATTTCAAGAGACAATTCCAGAATGGTGTAACCATGGTTTTCATCCCAGATCTAAAATATCCTACTTTTTCCTTCTGACATTCCGCAAATCAATCGTTGATAATCTTAAAAAAATTTAAAATTTAAAATTTTTACGGGTGTTAAAATTTTTTCTATTAACTTGGATGTTGCTATCTCTTTTCGAAAAAAATAAACATAGTTAACTTAGATTGGTTTTCCATAATACATTTTACATGTGCCCTTTACCTAACAACATAACATGGACTCATGTCATTAAGCCTGGTTGGAGTGGTAAAGCAGTGAGAATGAGCTACGGGGATCCAAGTGTTGGAGTGAATGACATTCATTGCAGATATGAATGCCATTTACTCTGGCTAGAGTTCAAAGGTCACAGGAGTCAAACTTTTGGCTTGTCAGAGGTTTCAGGGTCTTACTCTTTGCTCTATAGCGGTAGAGGCTGTTCGGGAAATATATAGGCATATTTCCTTTTGAGTTTTCAGACAACTTTTATCAAGAGGGTGTTACCATGATAGCTTCTCATCATACCTGGTCACGGGAGTAGTATTACAGCTTGAAAAGCCGTCTGTATGCCGTTTTATCCCGGGAGATAGACGCGAATCTGAGCTTTTCTCCTGAGCAATCGAAGGAGACGACTTAATATGTTTTAAGGAGATTGCACTCACAAGACTCCTAGCTTCACCTGCTCAGTTAACACTATTTCTTATAATTGTTTTCTTATTTCTTGCTATTTCACTCCTTTACTCTATGGAGGAACTTCCTAACATTCTCAAAACAGACCATGGAGTTAAAAGAGGAAAAAATGTTAAACTTAGTTGGTTCACCTCTAAAAATTGATCGGGTCAGAGAAGTTGTCATGGATCTGAACTTGAAGAAGTTTGAAAAAAAGCTGAAATTCAGAATTTATGAGTTTTTTTTTTAACTATGTTTCTGATAGAATTTTCGTCGAGACTCATCTTTCAATAGAGTTTTCGGTTTCTTTTAATTTTCGAGAAAAATAGTTGGTTTTTTTTTTAAGGAAAAAAAAATTAGTTGTTTTTTTTTTTTTTTTAAGAATTCAAGAAAAAAAAATAGTTTTTTTTTAAAAGAATTCGATTCAGTTTTCTATATTCGGGGAAAAAAAAGGGATTTTTTTTTTAAGAATTTGGCTATAAGTTCAAAGGAAAACGTATTTAAAGGAAAATTTTATAAAGTTTGGTTTTTAATAGAAAATTCCTAATACAAATGTACAAGGAAGGGTTTTGAACCCAAGACCAAGTGTTCAAATGGTGCGTGCTCTACCACTAGGCTACATGCTTAGTTATAATACTCCTTGGGAGGAATATATAATAAGGAGAGAAGCCTTTAGGTGAACTCTCATGACTCATCAGGGTGAGTTGAGCCAATTCCTTTTCGTGGGTTCAAGAAATTGAAATTAAAATACGTAGGACGCTCTTCTTACTCAAGGAGCTCTTGGATTTTAAGTGGGATCGTTTGTGACCCCTCCGGTTTTTCGTGGGAATACTTTGGTATTTGTTATTTTCAATTATTCTGAGAATTGGGTTTTGGGAATAGAAAAATTGGTACACTGTATACAATTTTGTAGATAAATGGACTCGTTTCTAGATATTTATCGTTCATTGAATTCACCATGTGGGTACTTCCCTTTACTATGGCATGTTAGTGATACTTACTTCAGGTCAGATTCTGTCTTCACCTGAGAAAAACCAGAGAAATTCAGTGGACTTAATTTCAAAAGGTTACAGCAAAAGATGTTGTTCTACTTAACAACCTTGAATCTTGCAAGATTCTTGGTGAAAGAAGCTTCAAAGCTCAAAGAAGATGAGTGTGATATCCAAGTCATCAACGTTGTGGATGATTGGAAACATTCTGACTTTCTGTGTAGGAACTACATCATGAATGTGTTGACTGATTCTCTATACAATGTTTATACAGATAAGAAAACAACTAAGGAACTATGGGAATCTCTAGACTGGAAATATAAAATCGAGGATGTCGAGGCCAAAAAGTTTGTTGTGGGCCGATTCCTCGATTATAAAATGGTAGATTCCAAGACCGTAATACTGTCAAGAACTCAAGTAATACCCACTAGATTCATGCCGAGGGGAATGATGTTTGAAAGCAACTTTCAAGTGGTAGCTATTATTGAGAAACTACCTCCTTCTTGGAAAGACTTCAAGAACTACCTCACGGATAAGAGAAAGGAGATAAGCATCAAAGATCTGGTTCTTAGACTTTGCATCGAAGAAGATAATAGAGGATCTGAGAAGAAAATGGCACACAATCCTAATAAGGGTAAGGCTAACTTTATGGAACATGGTCAAAGTTCCAAGTTCAAGAAAGGCAACAACAAAGGGAAAGACACTAAGTTATGACCTAAAGGGGGAGTCTCCAAGAAGCAAAAGTTCCTATGGAAATGCTTAAACTGTGGGAAGCAAGGTCATAGATCTTTGGATTGCAAACTGCCAAAGAGGAACAAACCCAAGGAAGCCAATGTGATTAACGACATCTCCAAGGACGTGTCTGACATTGATCATGGTTGTAATCTCTAAGGTGAACTTAGTGGGATCCAATCCTAAGGAATGGTGAATTGACACTGGTGCTACCCGCTATGTGTGCTCTGAAAAGAAGATTTTCTCTACTTCGTCTATTTCGTGTGCTAAAATTATTCCCAAGTGTAGGAATTGATGTCGTCAAGCATTATAATATTGTGGGAGTGCATGTGTCATTTCCATTGTATAAGCCTCCTGTAGAGATCTTAGGATTTGCTATCCAAAGAATTTGCAAATAAAAGCAAATGTCTGTGGGGTTTTGGTTTATTGATTTGTTAACCGATTGACTTAAACTATTTTAAAACGAGAAGGGCGAATGATAGGATCCTAGAGTTTCCACTCTCCTCCAACTAGGTAACACCCACCTCTCACTTGCATTCTCATCTAGGAGCCATTGATGAATGGTCTTTGATGGGAGATATAACTTCTTTAAGCTTGTGAAGACAAAGAATAAATGAAAGATATCAAACGCTGTTCTATTTATTTGATTAGATTCTTAGATTGCATTTGAGATCAAGCACAATGTGTACCAAGAATCTCTCGTTCACATGTTGTCAAGAAGATGCCAAACTAAGGTTTTATAAGCATTTTTGCAAGTGTTTAATATCATACAAATCCCATTGAAGCATTAGAGAGGGACTGAGTGTTGTTACCTTAAAGGGGATGAGTTTCAATCAAAGAACTCCTATCAAGTGAGTTTAGGAACTCCATTAAAACTCGAGAATTGATCTTGGCAAATGTTGGAACAATAATATTAATCGTGAATTGCATACTACTTCAATTGCAAAGTTGAAATATGTCGCAGAGTTCCCCACGAGTACTAAGTTATAAAACTGATTGAATGATTACAAATGTTAAAAACTAGGAATGAGAAGAAACTAGCTACTATATTCTAGAAAACCCTAGAAAATATGAGAAAAACTCCAAAAGTGAGAGCCCAAACCCTAGAACACAAACTCCTTTAATTCTCGCCTGGCTGGCTTAAATACAATCCACACTAGTGATCTCGGCGGAATCAAAAGAAGAGCGTATCTCTTTGCACCAAGATCGAAATTCCTCTTAAACTCGCAAAGATCAGATTTCCTGCATCGGGTACCAAGTAGTGTGGTACCGGTACCAAAATCTCACTGGTCCTCCAATAGCACTTAGGTATTGGTACCACTGGACATGGTACCTGTGACAAGACTCCATCGCATCTTACCGTACGTGGGTACCGATATCGGAACCAAGCACCCACAATTGCCCAACTTACTTCATGATCGCCCGCCCCAATGCACTGAATCGATGAAGGACATTTGCGCTGTCCTCCGGGGAACCAAACCGCTATGAAAATGTGCATGAACACCGAACAACTTTGCACACAGTAGAAAAGGTCAAAGCACCTATTCTACACAAAATGAAAGCAAAACATGAGCTTCGAGGGCTTAAAACCTATATAAATGTCGCACTTTATGTATCCAACCCTCGAACCCACATCTTGCTAGTCCCTAGCAAGATTTGAACTAGTACCGTCTACCGACTACGAGGCTTAACAAAGTGCACTAAGGAGCAGTCAAGCATTGCAAGATTCTAAAAAACAAACAAACATGAACATAGTACTATACTTAATAGAATATGCAACCACCTGAACTTAGATGAGCACCAACAGTCCCATGTGTAGTGGACAAAATAACAAACTTTTACAAAATAGAGATTCTCATATCAGGGATCATGGATACTAAAATCGGAATGCCATGAAATCACCAACCGGAATGAATCATTAAAATCAGAAATACTTCACCACAACCACAATCTAGCATGCATAGAATCTAATGAGGAACACCCCACATAACTAAATCAAAAAGGTCTTTTAAGCTTCTTCAATGACCTACGGGTTACACAACAGTGGTTTATAGAAGAAACGGGTGTTGGGTAGCATACGGCTCGAGGTCTCTACCCAATTGCCAACACCACCCTATTCTAACCTAAGATACCACTACTCTTCGTCCACCTCATCTCCATCCGAGGAAAATGCATCTTCATATATACAATCATCCAGCTCGTTAGAATCCCCTTCCAAGTCAGGAGGGGGGTCATCTACAAATTGTACCCAAGCCTCTCGTAGAATGCACTGCTTGAGAGCTCAGGGTCCAATCAAGCTTCTACTTCCCCATGATGCATGTAAACCATCCTTTTATTCTACGCTCCATCATCTTTAAAGGAGATGTACTCATCAGACCAGGAGCCGAAGATGATGATGGCTCAAGTGAGCTTCTGGAGGAGATGTGTAGCTTCACTTCAGGCCTTATGGAAGCGCCGCTTTGCTTCGTGAATGCTTAGATTGGTCTCACTCCAAGAACTTTTTTTTTCTACTAGAACCCCTTATTTCGGCAGCTTCCACCAAGTTTGTAACTAAGGTCGGGAAGGGGATGTGCCAGTTCTCAGTTGGGGACCTCAAAAAATCCCTCATTACACACCATATTATGAGAGCATAATCAATAACTTCCCATTCATTACCTCATACAGGAACTGAATTTCCTCCTTGCTTGGTAGCTTCTCCTTTCCTTTTGGCTCGATCATATTGTGAATGACCTTATTCATTAATGCATATTTAGGCTTTAATTTCCCCGAAGTAAACTCTTTGCTCAAAAAACCCCTCATAGGTATCGGGTTGGTGCACATGGTGTTTGCAAATAGATCTGCATCAAACCCTGTAATAGCCCTGAGTGGTGGCGCCCCGCCATGTGCGCTGGCGCGAGCATAATGCGTACGATCTAGTGATCAAATAAGGGCTGACCAGTAGTTGCTTCCTCGGGACTGTAGTCTCTAAAAGGGAATCCGCATTCAGATTCTCCCTCAAGTTGAAGTAAAATTCCCTAACGATGGATGGTAGATAACCTTTTACTTTCTCACCAATAAACTGCAAATTCTGATCATGAATAACTGCACAAATGGGATGAGTAAAAAGAAATGTTTCACTTTACCTCGTCATGCTGAAACCTCGTCTTTCAACCGATCAGCCCACTTTTCTCACTCTGACTGGGATTCGTAGCACATAGCCTCAATCTCTTCATCTTCTCTTTCTGCCTTTCTTCCTCGCAATGAATGGCCTTTCTCTTCCCTTTACCCTTTTCCAAGCCATACGCATTCTACCTCTTTTTTAAACAATTTCGCCCATGAAGAGCTGGTGGCCTTCCTCCCTGTGTTCTTGATCTCGCCTACAGATATGGCCAAGATAGAGAATATTGTAAGAACCTCCCCACACACTACCAATAATAACAATAAATTTCCCCACAACCATCTCCAAAGATTATTGACTCACCCTCTCCAAGTCACTCAAAACTTTCCTCCCCATACCATTCATAGCAGATGCCCCAACCAACCAAGAACATAAAGCCACAACCCAAAGCCAACCAAAATAATCCATGCCACCCACAGTGCAAAACAAATCAGATTGATCAAACTTTGAGGACAAGAATCTCTTACCTATAAGGTTCCAACACTTTCAAGCTCTGTGTGCGAAGAACTATTGATGCCCCGGGTCAGATTGATGGTGAAGCTCGAGGAAACCGTGTGAATTAGGGTTTGATTTTGGTGAGAAGAGAGGTTAGGGTTAGGGTGTTTTATATAGGAGTTGAAGGTGGAGATAGACTGGTTCAGCAACCAGGGGGAAGGCTAATGGCCTAAAATGCACAAATGGTACCGTGATCACTTTGCCCCATCATGTTTTGACACTATAAAACGTACCAATTAGTAAACAGTACCAATTGGTACTCGCATCAATTTCCAACCCTAAGACTAGGGGTACTAATTAGAGTGGTACCGGTACCACTTTGCAAAAATTCCAGAATTCACTAATTTTTGGATTCAATGTACACCCACTTCTTGCACTGCTTCAAATCCTCCTCCCCCCCCCAAACTAACTTGTTCTTGCTCAATTGTATACTAAACTCCCTCGACACCTTCACACTTAATTTGGAACCATCCTTACTCAAAGTGATCAAGAATTCTAATGTTTGAACAGAACTGAAAACTCAAGGCTCAACAAGGATTCAAATAACGACTCAGCATGATTTAGAAGTTTAAAATAGAAAATATGGCCTAAAATCGTCTTTCAACTACGTATGGACGTTCCACAAGGAATAAGATGCATGCATTTGACATGGGAATGCTAAAATGCAAAGTCTTAAGCAATAATCAAGCAAAAGAGAGCTTGGGGAGAGAAATCGGTGACTTGCATAAGTTATGAAAAAGAATGATACAAGTCAAGATTGACTTTGAAGACTAGAAAAGAATTGAGTGAATATGATCCCAAATATGAGAAAAAAGTTTTATGCATGCTTGTTATTGTGTATGTGTAGTGAAACTATATAGAGTCTATACATATAACCGCGCGGCCGTATACTTCAAAGGTCAGTACCATTCTCAAGAAAGCCTGAAAATCGGAAAATTGCATGCACTTAACCCCTAAGAACACCGACTAAACTGCAAGCATGCACTTAAATGGCTCTAAACACTAGTGTATGCCCACCCCCACCACGGAAATAAGAATTTCCCTTAATGTGTTGAAGGATACACACCCCAGACTATAAGAAAGGGTAAAAAATACTGGTTTCCATTAGGAGAAAAAAAAAAGGGAATGTTACATAAGGGTCAGACTCTCCTTTATGAAAAACATAAAAAACAGAACTAAATGAATAAAGCATAAAGAAATGCATGAAAAAGAAAAGGAAAGTTATATACAAAGGGTAAGACAGAGATTACGTAGAAGGGACAACCCCCTTTAGGACCTGGAGGCCCACCAGCTTCCTTACATTCCCCAAATGGTTCGCAGAATGGCTTTTAAGCGCCGACCATCGACTTTTAAAGAGTTTCCCATTCTCGGATTCTCAATTCCACCGCGCCTTACATGGGTGAACTGGTCTTGACGATATGCCCAGTCCATCTAGGAATGGAGCTACATGGAAAGATGTGCAATTGAGAGTCGCATAACTGGCATCTTTGGTGAGGTTCACAAAGGTCTTCCTTACAATGTTCTGCCATGGAAGAGTTTCACCTTCTCTTTGTAAATTCTTCGAGCTCATACGATTCATGCCTCAATTCATCGAAATGCTCATTTGCAAAGATCCGCTATTTACCTGCCTTAGCCAACTCAAATTAAGAGTTTTAATGGCACAATATGCTTTGTGCTCCATTTCCACTGGGAGGTGACATGCCTTGCAATAAACTAACCTATAGGGAGGCATACCAAGAATAGTTTTAAAAGCGGTACAGTAGGCCCAAAGAGCATCGGTAGTCGAAGCGACCAATCCTTGCGATTAGGGGTAACCGTCTTTACCAAAATGTGTTTGATCTCCCTATTGGCTAGTTCGGTCAATTCATTGGTCTCAGGTGGTAAGTCGTGGAAACTTTGTGTGTGACTCCATACTTTTTTAATAGATTTTCAAAAGGTCGATTACAAAAATGGAGCCCACCATCACTAATGATTGCACGAGGCATTCCAAAGAGAGAAAAAAAAATATGTTCTTTCAAAAATTTCAAAACAACCTTGTGGTCGTTAGTTCTTGTTGGAATGGCTTCCACCCACTTAGAAACATAATCAATTGCCAATAAAATGTAAAGGTACCCACATGAAGGGGGGAAAGGGCCCATGAAGTCTAAACCCCATTAATCGAAAAATCCTGGCTACTGTGGGCCACAGGGGTAAGAGGCATCATGTTCCTCTTTGTGATTCCGCCTAGTTGCTGGGGCACCGGCAATGTGTTTTGCAAAAGTCAAAGCAAATTTTTAAAAAGAGCTGGGCCAATAATAAAAAACCGGTTTCAAGATTTTATCACTGCCAGGTGGAGAAGTGCCCTCCACAAGCTTCAAAGTGACAGAAGGTGAGTATCCCAATTTGATCGTCATTGAATACACATCTTCTCATCAATTGATCAGGGCAGTATTTAAACAAGTATGGGTCATTAAAATAGTAATTTTTTATGTCCACCAAAATTTCCTCTTTTGCTGAGAGGTCCATTGGGATGGAATTTGTCCTGCCACCAGATAATTTACTATGTCCCTATACCATGGGCAGTGGACAAGAGCAAAAAGTTGCTCATCGAGAAAGTGTCGCCTGCGGCGACTCTCGTAAGTTGTCTCTAAAACTAAACGAGAAAGGTGGTCAGCTACCACATTCTCAACTCCCTTCTTATCCTTAATGGTTAGATTAAATTCTTGACATAGTAGGATCCACCTAGTTAGACGAGGCTTAGTATCCTTCTTAGAGAGTAGGTACTTCAGCGCTGCATGATCAGTGAAAATGGTTATGGGAGACCCTACAATGTAAGACCTGAACTTTTCTAAGGCAAAGACTACAGCCAAGAACTCTTTTTCCGTAGTTGTATAATTGGACTGAGTAAAGTCTAGAGTCTTGCTGGCATAATAGATCACAAATGCCTTTTTATCTTCCCTTTGCCCTACAAAATTTCTATGGCATAATCACTACGTCACTCAAGATCTCAAGGAGGTCCCCAATTAGGGGATTGCATGATAGGAGGAGACACTAACATAGTTTTAAGTTTAACAAAGGCCGCCTCACATGCCTGGGACCATTCAAAAGTGACATCCTTGGCAAGCAAATTGCACAAAGGACGTGTTATGGCACTAAAATCTCTTATGAACCTCCTATAAAATCCTCCATGACATAGGAATTACCGTATATCCTTGACACACTTAGGAGTGGGTAACTTGGAGATCAACTCAACTTTCGCTTTATCTACCTCTATTCCTTCTCTTGACACAATGTGTCCTAGCATAATCCCTTGTGTCACCATGAAGTGACACTTATCCCAGTTCAGCACTAAATTTTTCTCCTTACATTTTTCCATACTCTCCTTAAATTTTCTAGACATCCCTCATATGAATCTCCAAAAACAGAGAAATTTTCCATGAAAATCTCTAAGATATGTTCTATCATATCACTGTGGTCCCATCATGCAATCACAGCGTCCCTGTGCATTATATAACCGAAGGACATTTTTCTAAAGGCAAATGTACCAAAAGGGCATGGTTTCTTTCTTTGATCTTCTAGGGATATCTCAATTTGATTATACCCTGAGTACCTATCTAAAAAACAACATAATTCATGCCTGCAACTCTCTCCAACATTTGGTCCATAAAAGGTAGAGGGAAAGTTCTATCTCTTCCCAAGGCGTATTAAGTTTCCGCAGTCTATGCACACCCTCCAACCTGGTGACCCATGGAATGAGCTCATTGGTTCATTTGCTACCACAAAGGGATTCCTTTAATTTCTTAGGAACTACTTAGGTTGGACCTGACCCACTTGCTACATTCACAATAGGGTAAATAACACCTACATTCAAAGAAGCCAAACTCTATTTCTTGACAACTTTCACGATCGGGTTCAAATTTCTTCTCGTCAGTGGTTGTCTAGAAGGTTTGACATCCTCTTCCAAGTGAATCCTGTGTGTGCAAACTGCTGGCCATTCCCTTAATATCTGCAATAGTCCATCCTATGGCAGTTTTGTGGGTTCTCAATATCTCCAGAAGTTTATTCTCTTGATCTGGCTCTAAAGAGGAGGATATGATTACCGAGAAAGTATCTTCTATCCCTAGGAATGCATACTTGAGATGCGATGGTAAGGGTTTCCCAATCTTAAGTTTAGTGCTTCAGGTAATACTTTATCCTCAATTGGTGGCAATTTTTAAACTGGTGCCCACCCATTTGCCTCCACACACCACTACGCTCAATTGTGGAGTACAAAATTTCTCACCCGGGATGGTTACCTCAACAGTACCTTGGGCTTACTAGACAAGACTTGAGAGGGTTATCATATGAAACATGATCTACATAGTTATACATAACAGATTCTTTCATATTTACCTCACAAACATCCTCATCATCCCTTATCTCCTTGATAACATTGAAGATATTCGACACACTATGCTACTAAAAGATAATGTCATTAGTCCTCCCCTACAGTGTATAATGGCATTGACAATGGCCAAGAAGGACCTACCAAGAATCACTGGAAACTGAGTGCCTTGATTCATCATAGGTTGAGTGTCAAGAACAACAAAATCTACATGAAAGTAGAACTTGTCTACTTGCATCACGCCTTCACTATACCTTTGTAATTTTCATGTTCATGGCGAAGCTAGCCGGGCGGCGATATTAGTCGATCTAACTCTCCTAACCCTAACTCAACATATTCGGCAGTGGAAACAAATTAACACTTGCTCCCAAGTCCACTAGAGCATGTCCTAATTTCGAGTTTCCCACCACTATGGAAATAGTGGGGCTTCTTGGGTCTTTGTATTTCGAGGGCAAGTTGTTCCTAATCAAAGAGGTGGATTGTTCAGTCATAAATGCATCCTTGTTGACACCTAACTTTCTTTTCACAGTACACAAGTCTTTCAAGAACTTGGTATATGACAGAATTTGATTTATGGCATCCAACAAGGGAATGTTTACCTTAACCTGTTTGAACAACTCATAGATTTAAGAATGATTGTTCAATTTCTCAAGGGCTTTCAACCTATGAGGGTATGGAGCAGGAGGGGAACATGTAGCCTGTTTTCATTTTCTGGCTCAACATCAATAACATCTGTCCTAGGAACATGAGGCTTGTCAGACACATCATCATCCCTTGGTGGTTCATTTTAAAAATCTTTTGTTGTTTCTTTGGAAGACTCTTTGGGCTGAATGGCTTTATCAATTGTTTTTCCACTTTGAAGCGTGGTGACAGCCTTGCAATGTTCAAAAGTTACATCATTTGGACTTGAGATTCCAACACTATTTTGACCTTGAGGGTTTTGGATGGTCTGAGAAGGGAGTTTCCCTTTTTCTTGTTGAAAATTTCCCATAGAAGAAGTCAACTTAGTAAATTGGGATCTCACATCATTTAAGGTTGTGCGAAATTCAGTGTTGGTATATTGTTAAACCTGGACAAAATGTGTTACAATGTCCTCCAAACTTCTCTTATGTGGGGTTTGGTAAAGCTGTTGATTTTGATTCCCTTGAGAAGAGGGATGAAACCCTTGGTTAGGATTCGCAGGAAATCCTTGAGGACCTTGATTTTGGAATTAAGGGGCTTGATTTGAAAAGCCTTGGTTTTGGAAGTTCTGGCCTTGGTTATTTGGAAATGTTTCGTCTCCCCATTCTTCCAACTAAACAAAACACCCCACCCTCGGATTTCAGTACGAGAGTCAAGGGCTTCCTTGGTACTAAGAGCATTAGCTTGTTTTATTTGGATTGTTCCCTTAACTCGAGGAAGGTTAGGCAAAGACGGTTGAATGAGCGGGCCACTACAAATAATGCATGACTCATCCACCTGCATCCCATAGGCACTGCTGGGTACTTGGGTACAACAAATACCTTTATTCACTTTTTTTCAACTGATGGCCCTAACTTCCTAGTTAAATCACATTTACCAGAGGGTCATCATTCTCTTATGATGCATTCCTCCTCCCCGTAGCTACTATCCACTTTAGCAAAGATTCTAGCAGGTATTAGTCTCCTAAGTTCGAGCATTTTCTACTATTGTATCAAAAAATTGCACAGCCTCCCTAGCGCTTTTCTCATTTGGATACGTCATTTGGATGTATTGTTTATTATTTAGGGAAAGTCCTTGGTGAAAGTATGCAACGATTTGTCCAACATCCAAACCATAATGAGGGAGAGCGTGGAGGAGGCCCTTATATCTTTCCCATACAATAGCAAAAGGTTCACTCGGTTTTTCAGAAAAGTTTTGGATTGCTCGCATGTGTGCAGGGCCAGTGCATTCCGAGGAAGAATTTGTTCGTAAACACTTCGCATGTTATTCCCAAGTGAAAATCAATTGGGAGCAAGAGAGTGAAACCATATTTTGGCCTTTCCTGTAGCAGAGATGGAATAAAACCATATAGTTATATGGAGGCGATCCTATAAAAGTTGAAAGCACTGCAAACATCCTCAAAATCTCTCATGAATGAGTAGGGGTTCTCAGAATCAACCCCTTAATACACAAGGAGAAGACGAATCATCTTCGACTTCATAAGGAATTGGTTAGCCTCTTCATATAGGCGAATACATGAGTTTGTTATGGTTCTTTGAGGTTGCAGAATCTCTTGAAGGCTCCTTTCCACATTAGGTAAAGGGGCAGGGGGAGCTCGATATTGAATTTGCTGAAAATTAATATTTCCCCCTCCTGTAGTCTGAAGCGTCTAGCTGCAATACCATTTCCTTGTTGTAGCTCATAGGGTCTTTGTGGTTACCAGGTAAACTTTGGGTCACGGATTAAAATGAGTTTGCTGATTCCTGGATGTTCCATTTGAGGATTAGGTTCTTTCGAAACAAACGTCTTACTATGGAATCTTTGAAGATGTCTTGAGGTGAGCACCTACAGTCGATTTGCTCACACGCCCAACCAACATGCACCATTATTACCCCAATCGGATGTGTATCCACTTATATTATCTAAGCAAAAATACTAAAAGAAAAAGGTAGAGAACGCACTCGCCATTTTCAATGCAATTGTAAATCATCACTTCAAATTTCGATCGACTAGGAGTGCTGCCACTCGGCAACGGCGCCAAAAATGCTTCGTCTATTTTGTGTGCTGAAATTATTCCCAAGAGTAAGAACTTATGTCGTCAAGCATTATAATACTGTGGGAGTCAACAGGTCATTTCCACATGGAGTGGTTTCCTAGATGATTCTTAGGGATTGCTATCCAGTGAATACACAAATAAAGTAAAATCTGGGGAGTTTTCATTGATTGATTTGTTAACCGATTGACTTAAACTATTTTAAAATGAGAAGGGTGAATGATAGGATCCTAAAGTTTCCACTCTCCTCCAACTAGGTAACTCCCACCTCCCACTTACATTCTCATCTAGGAGCTATTGATGAATGGTCTTTGATGGGAGATATATCTTAAAATCTTTTGTAAGACAAAGAATAAATGAAAGATATCAAACACTTACTCAAACGATTTTATTAGATTCTTATATTGAATTTGAGATCAAGCACAACGTGTACCAAGAATCTCTCGTTCACACGTTGTCAAGAAGATGCTAAACTAAGGTTTTATAAGAATTTTTGCAAGAGTTTAATATCATAAAAATCCCATTGAAGCTTTAGAGAGGACTGAAAGCCGTTACTCTCATGATGAGTTTCCACCGTTAACCCCATCATGGAGGTTTAGAACCCATTAAAACTGAGAATTGATTCATAAATGCTAGAACAATAATATTAACTGTGAATTGAGAAATATCACTTCAATTGCAAAGTTGAAATATAAAAAACGCAGAGTTCCCTCAACGAGTACCAAGCTATAAAATCGACTGAAAGATTACAAATGTTCAAAACTAGGAATGAGAAGAAACTAGCTACTATATTCTAGAAAACCCTAGAAAATATGGGAAAAACTCCAAAAGTGAGAGCCCAAACCCTAGAACACGATTCCTTAATTCATCAAGTGGGCGAACACAATCCATGGCCAAGGATCCTCGTTAAGAATTAAAAGACGACTACGCCTTGCACCAAAGATCGGTTCCCAAATCTTCTAAAAGATCGTGTGATTGCACTGGTACTAGTTAGTGGTACCGGTACCGTAATCTCACCGTCCTCCACAGCACTTACCTGCACTAATTTTGATATGGTACAGTACCACACTCGACCACCAAGATTCTAGTCGCATGCGCACGTACCAATGTCTCAAACACCGTTCAACTTCACTTCATGATTGCCCTGGGCCCCGACAACAATGAATCACGGCACGATCCGCAGCTGTCCTTCGGGAACCAAACCACTACGAAAAATGTGCACGCGAACACCAACAACCCACGACGCAGTGCTCAGAGAAAGGTCAAAGCACCTATTCTACACAAAATGAAAGCAAAACATAAGCTGAGGGGCTTAAAAACCTATATAAATGTCGCACTTTTATGTATCCAATATTCTCCACCTTTGAACTAATTGAGACTAGGGAAAAGGTGTTCATGGGGAACTCTACCACTTCAAAAATCAAACGCCAAGGAAAAGTGGTGTAGAAGATGACGTTTGGGAAAGAGCTGACTCTAACCAATGTCTTGTATGTCCCTGAAATCCGAAAGAACCTAGTGTCTGGTTCTTTACTGAAAAGTCATGGATTTTGAATGGTTTTTGAATCTGGAAAATTTGTATTATCCAAAAGTGGAACAAATGGTCGAAAGGTTATGCTGATAATGTATGTTGAAGCTCAATGTAATTAATTTCAAGGTCTTAAATGAATAAAACTAGTTATTCTGCTTATATTCTTGAGAAACCTCTAATCTATGGCATGCAGATTGTGCATATTAGCTGGCATTATCAAAAGGCACACCAACTTAAATCATATACTAACATTCAAATTGATGCAAAACATAAGTGTGAAATCCTGTAGTTTATAAAAACCGACCAGTCCTCTTTTCAAAGTGTTAAAGACATAATCGAACTCCTCGGACTTAATCCATAGTGATGATATATGTGATTTGAAGATTGTACAAACAAGAGGTGGTAAAAAATATTTATTACCTTTGTGGAAGATAGCACCAAGTAATTATTATAAAGTAATTTCATTCAAAAGTAAGTGACGCAGGGATATAGAAATTGTCTTTCACAAAAACGAAGTTGAGGAAATCAACCCAAAGAAAATTAGAGGCCGAAGGATCAGCGGTGAGTATGAATCACCATTTGTTGAATTTAGCTCAAATATATCATACATGAAACCACAACACCTATTTGCCTAATCCAACGGGCGGCTTAGCTAAAGAATCACACTCCCAAAGAAATGATTAATGCAATGTCGATAGCTCTGTCTGCTCATAAATATGTGGAGAAGCCATTTTGATTCATTAATTAATGGCTGGAATAAGTAAAAATTTCCAAAAAGAAAGTAAAAGACTATATGAGTTATAGAAGGAATAAAGCCATCCTACAAATACTTGATGTGAGGGATGTCCTGCCAAAGTGGCGCTCCTCCACCCAAAAGGTGAAAATAGAACCTAAAACGATTGTCTGATCTTCTGCTGCGTACATAACAAATGTTGCTTATTGACACGTCTGGTGAATCAAGATCCTAGATATCTGCCAAGAACATGATAATGGAATCGAGGAATGATCATTCTTCAGGACGTTTCCATCCGTGATTCATAAGCCTAGTTCATCAAAACGCGAGTGTTGAGATCAGTCATGAAATTAGTCAGACGAAAGAATGATGAGAGAGGTAGAACCTGTGCGTAGTAAGAGAGCACAGAAATCTTTGGTCCAAATTTTCTGACTTACATGCTCGAAGGGGAACCTCGAACTTATTAAGAGGCAGTGAACTCTACAAAGGGTCTCATGTGGAATGAGGCCATTGATAGTGAAATCGAATCCATACTGCATAACCATACTTGGGACCTAGTAGATCTTCCAATTAGACAAACCTTAAGTTCCAAGTGGTTTTCAAGATAAAGAAAAGGGAAAGTAGATGGATCAATTCGACAAGGCAAAGCATTGCATCAAAGCAAACAAACTCGAGGGTCCCTGATTATCATGACACGCATTCTCCCGTAACGAGAATAAATTCTATAAGGACTGGTATCACAATTACAAAATGGAGAAAACCTTAAAGTACATTAGATGGATGTGGAAAACAACTTTCTTAATGGATATTGAGGGAAGAACTCCATATAAATGACTGAGGGTGTTTCCGCCTCCTATCAAGAAAGAAAAGTTCTGGTGAGATCGTAAAACTCAGATGGGATTAAACAAGCACCAAAACAATGGCATGAGAAATTTGATAATATATGTTGGTTGCATGGATCTAAAAGCAATGAATATGATATGTGCTTATGTTTAAAGACAGATGAACATGATATGTCATTGTATGCTTGTACGTAGATGACTTTCTTATTGTTGGAAGTGATGGTAAGATGATTACATCAACTGGGAAGAACATGTTGAATTCAAAGATTTTGACATGAAATATATAGGACTTACCATGTTATTTCAGATAAAATCAAAAGAACATCGATGGACTCATTTAAGTCAACATGACGATAACACAACATATCAGAAAGTTTGATAAGACAACTTTATACAGCCAAAGCACTGTGGTAGATGAACTCTACACCCACCAAGAATGGGAGAGTGTTTCAAGAATACTCAAAGATAGGTGGTCAACTGTGTACTTTAATGAGTTGTACAAGACTAGGACATAGCCTATGAAGTTAATAAACCCAGATAATATACTCTAGAGCCATGTACACAAGGGAATTAATTAGAGTATTAAATACTTACTTATTCCACCCACACGATAGGTCAGACTACACAAGATATCCCGCACTTGAAGGAAACAAACATGCTAATTGATACCTAAATGCTAAAGACTCAAAATCCCATAATAGTTATGTTCTCACATCGAGTGCACCGAATACTGAAGTCCTCAAAGAATGGAATACTACATGATCCACAATGGAATCCTGAAGCTTATAGCACTAGACAAACGGGAAGAGGGTCATAATGGTTACACCACTTCTTAAAGGACATTCCAAGGTGGCCAAAGCTCTGCGCCCAACATGCATACATTAGACACGACCGTTAATGTGTAGAGTTATCAAAACAGTATGTATAATGGTAGTCTAGGACATATTCGCCAGAGACACAAGACCATTAGACACCTATTTTCAACCAGAGTTATTCTGTTAGATTAAACTATGATAACATTGCGATCCGTTTAAATCCAAAGGGTTAAAACAGAGAATGGCTGAAAAGTCATCGGAAGGGAAATTATACCAGTCCGTAAAGAACAAGCTCACATAATGGATACCTCAACCTTATCGACCGGAGATCTCAAGATCTAGGTTCAAAGGGACAACTAAATTATGAAGACTTGGATACAATCACCGTGGAGAAAAGCGATATCATCGTGTCCATTCCTGTGATGAATTATTGATGCTCATAAGAAGGTTAAGCTATGCTTTTAATGATCTCTATGTATTGGAGAATACTAACATGAGCTACTCTCAATTTAAAAAATAGATCACCTATGTAAGAGTGAAGTGGGGCCTTTCAAAGGGGCTGAATAGCACAATTCCTATTAAACTCTTTACTTTGGTCCAGTGCATGTCCACGGCCAAAATGGACATGGTAAGTGAGAACTAACAAATAAATGACTCGTGGAATATTCTATGACCCACACCAATGGTAGAACATCTGTCATATTGTTTGAAGTTAGTACAGTAAACATATTTACAAGAGAAGGTTCAAAGGGTAGCCCCAATTTCCTTATGCAAAAGTTTCGTCCCGATAACCCATCACCTAGTCTTAAGGATCTTTGGTTATGAATGTCATTCATGTGGGGAATTATTGGAGTGAATGGCCTTCATTTCAGATATGAATGTCATTTACTCTGTGAGCAGTCTAAAGGTTGTAGGAGCCCAAACATTTGGCTTGCTGGAGGCTGCAGGTCTCACCTTTATTCCTATAAAGGCTTCTCTTGTTCGAGAAATATATTTTTTTTTTCCTTTTTTGAGTTTGCTATGTGACACAGCCAAAGGGTGTTGTTGGTGAAGGTTTTTAAAGTTCAAAACAAAGTTTGCAGAGGAAGATTTTGGTCCAGTAAATTTTAAAAAATAATAAAAATTCTTTTTACGATTCTATGGTACATGCGTACTAATCAACAAACAATAAAGAAGTAAATTACCTCAATCAAATTAAGAGATTTTTCTCAAGGAGTTGATAACTCCAAGATCTTTTTTTTCTCTCCATGTTTTCCATCGATCTTCCAAGCTTGCCCCTTCACTACAAGGCACGTGGTGGGTGTATAGATTAACAAAGGTTTTGTTTAAACCTTGATATTCTCAACACACGATCAAGAGGGTTGTGACAGAGGCAAAAAAAGTGAAACTCTTTTTTTTTCTCTAATTTTAATCACCTTTGATTAGGTTTTGTTTCATTTATAATATGCATTGAATTGATCTCAACCATTGATCAAGTAGCATATTTAAATATTGAATTAAAATTAATTCAAATTAAGCGGACTAAAATAAATAGGATTAATTTTTCAAATTAAATCGTTTAATCCATATAGTAATTACTTATTAAATAATTAATTAATTCAATAATTAATTAATGTTAATAATTTCTCAAATTAACCGTTTCATCCATATATAAAATCATTATTAATTAATTAATTCAATAATTAATTAATTAACATTTAATTATCCAATAATTACTACATAGTTGCTATTAAACAATTTCTTTTACAACTATGCCTTCTAATGGATTTCTTTGTTAATTTAATCATGTGCAGTGTTTTACAGAGGCGGCCCGAGGACCTATGGACCTATAATTCCAAGCTCCAATAAATTTGATAATTAATTAAACTCTTTAACCAATTAATCTAATTTATTAGTTCCAGTATTGTTCCACTAAAAATATGAAACTTAACTCTTGTAATTACAAAATAATTTACGTAGTGATACTCAAGCAGTCCATTGATATAATCATTACATGCAATTCAATCCTCCAAAATTGGTCCATTATTAGAGCTAGCTTAAATACTGCTTTTACCCCCTCTAGTGATATCTTTATCCTTAAGTTCCATTAATTCACTAGTGAACAGTTAATTTATAAACTTGTTATAAATTAGAGTGCTCAAACTTTTCGCCTGCACTAACACTTAAGGAACCAATTATCCCGCTCCTCGCCATGGCTCGATTCCATATCCGTAGGATATGTTCAACCACTCATCTCGCCGGCCTCCAAGACATGCAAGTATTGGGCCTCGTTTTAGATACAGACTGTGAACCTATGAATCAAAAGGCCCTATTGAAATAAAACAGAGTCCATGGTTACTTAGATTTGGGATCATCCCATATGATCATCTAGGGCTACTACCCACAAAACTCAATTGTAACGGAGCATTATTTAAGAGTTTAATCCATGTCTGGTTCTGTCCTATGTAATCGATACATAAAGCAATCTCCATTTTGATAAACAATACATCGTAATCCGCATCAAGATTATCGTATTCTTAATGTCTATGATCATACTAGTAGTATTATAGATCAAAGATCCATACTTTCGATTTACTATGGACAAATAGCTTATTATCTATAATCTTGATCATCTCATATATAATCGTTATATACTAAGATTATAGGTTACATTAATAAACTCGGGGATTTTATGATATTTACTCAATTATAAACACATGTATAAAGAACCAAATAGAACATTGTTTTCATGAAGCAAAGATAAATTACATGCTTTGGGCACCATGCCCAACAATCTCCCACTCGCTCTGTGCTGTGTGAGACATGTCTCTAAACCTAGTCGCCTAAGAGACCCGTGAACACCCTTCGTGTAAAGTCTTGGTAAACGGATCCTAGCGTTCGCTCCGACGCTATCTTCATAACGGCTACGCCCCTATGTACAATCTCTCGATCAAATGATACCTTTCTATATGCTTCCCTCTCTTGTTACTCCTTGGTTCTTTGAGTTTGCTGAACATTCCACTCATAGTCACAAAAGATAAAACAAGTGGTTTTTCCATGTTTGGAACTACTTCCAGATCAATGTAGAACTTTTTGAGCCAAACCGATTCTTTAGCTGCTTCACAAGCCGCTATGTATTTGACTTCCATGGTTTAATCCGCAATACTAGATTGTTTGATACTTCTTCAGACTACGGCTCCACCACCAAGAGTGAATATTGACCTAGATGTCGACTTTCGACTTTCTTTGTCTGATTGAAAATTAGAATCAAAAGATATTCAATGTGGTCTGTGTCTCCACCTTTGAGTACACTAGCATATAATCTCCTCGTTCTCCTAAGATACTGAGAATATGTCACTACTATCCAAAGGACCTATCTCAGATTGGATTGGTAATGATCGACTATCCCTTAATGCATAAATGTATATAGCCCTCGCACATAACATGGCATACATGAGGTCGCCACAACTGAGGCATAGGAATTGCCCCATATCCTCTTCCTCTTAAGGTGTCTTAGACACCGCTCCTGGAAACGACAATCCATGCCTAAGTTGGTAATGTAGCTTTCTTGGAACTTGCATCGAAAATCAAGCTTAGCACTTTATCAATATAAGATGCTTGAGACAATGCCAAAAGCTTGTTCTACATCCCTTATAATTTGGGATCCCAAGAATGTTTGCCTTCCCAAATCTTTCATTTGAAATTGCTTATAGTCATTTCTTTACATTCGGTAATGTTTCTACATCATTCCCAATGAGTAGAATATCATTCAGTTAAAGAACCAAGATTCACCTTCTTTTCTTAGATGTACTTGTATACACAAGGTTCATCAACATTTTGTTTCAAACCATACGTTTGATAGTTTCATCAAAACGTTAGACTTAAGATTCCTAAGTTGCTTTCACCCATACCGGACCTGCCAACTTGCAGACTTTCTCACGCTGGCCTTACCACAAAACCTCCTGTTGTGATCATGTAGATGCTTTCCTCAAGATAGCCATTCGGGAAAGCCGCTGCGATTAATCCATTTTCCATATCTCAAGTAATCGAGACAAGAGACTATGGATGTTGAAATTTAATGCATTTTAATCATAGCTACGCGAGAAAGTTTCTTCATAGTCTAATTTCTTTTTGGTATAACCTCTTTGCCACTAGCCTAGCTTGAAGTCTCCACTTTCCCATCTATACTCTTTTCTTTGAAGATCCATTTATATCCTATGGGCCTACATCCTCAGTGGATCTACAAGTTCCCTGCACAGAGTTGTATACATAATTCCATTTCTCGTTCATAGCATCTTGCCATTTGTCTTTGTCAGAATCATCCATGGCATCACGATATGTTAATGGATCATCTTGGTTAATTAGTGATTGACACTAGAAATTGTACTTCTCCTTCATGTCCGTAACAGGATGGTAGTCTCACTACCCTCATACTACATCGAGGTACTAGCATATTCCACAGAGTATGGTCTCTCTGACTTCGCCATCGCCAGTGGTTGTTGGTGATTTTATGATATGATCATAACGTAGTTCCTCCAGTACAACCTTACTGCGAGGTTTGAAGCTTTTCATATAGTCATCTTCGAGAAAAGTCACATTTGTCGATACAAATACTTTCTTATCCAAAGGACTATAGAACAAACCTCCCCTTGTGCCTTTTGGATAGCCTACAAACATACACACTCTGAGATTCCAACTTCCGATCTTTCCTTTCAAAGATGTGCCACACTCCCCATATAGCAAAGTGACGTGAAACTAGCTTTACGCCCATTCCACAACTCTAAGGGTGTTCGATTGATTCTAGATGGAACTACATTCAAAATGTAGACTGCAGTTTGTAGTGAATATCCCCAAAATGAGATTGGTAACGAGGAGTAACTCATCATTGATCTAACCATATCTAGTAACGTCGTGTTTATGCTTTCTGCAACACCATTCTACTGTGTTGTTCCACGTACGTGAGTCGATAGGATCCCATGCTCAGAAAATGATCTCGAACTCAGATCAAGGTATTCACCTTCCTCAACTGATCGAAGAGTTTTTAGTGTGATTTACCTAATCGTTTCAAATTTCCGCCATGAATTCTTTAAACTTTCCAAAAGTCTCGTGATTTGCATTAGGTGTAAATATAATTGTATCTTTGAATAATCGTCAATGAAGGTGATCAAATATTCATAACTAATTCTCCTAGTTTCATACTCAGTGACCGCAGACGCCGCATGTATTAAGTTGAAGAGGTTCTTTGGATCTCTCGCCCTTTGCTGAGAAAGGTCTCTTAGTCATTTTACCTTCTAAACAGGATTCACAAACAGGAAGAGTGTCAACATTTAGCTCTCTTAAAGGACCATCCTTTACTAACCGGTTTATTCTGTCAAGGTTAATGTGGCCTAACTTGAGATGCCAAAGATACGTGTTACCACTATGGGAAACTTTTTGACGTTTGTTAGATTTAGGATGTTCTACTTTGAATAATTCTTAATTATTTAATGATAGCTCAGTTGGCCTTAAGACGTATTAACCCATTTTTTTGAGTTTTGGTATGACAAATATCTAAACCATTTCTTAAATAACAATCATTATTAATAAAAAGAAATACTAAATAATTGTTCATGCAACATAGAAACGGAAATCAAATTTCTCCTAAAACCAGGAATAAAAAATACATTGTTCAAAATAAGAAATTTATTCCTAAAATTTAAATGGGCGATCCCATCGCTCTTTGGCCGAGACTTTACCCCACCAACTCTCATATAGTAATGTCCCTATCAGCAAGTTCCCCATATCCAGACATATGCAAAGAAGAACAAACATGGTTAGTGGCCCCCGAATCAATCTATCCAGATGACAAAATCACTTCCAGCTCAAGCAAAGCCTAAACCAATAAATCATATTTACCTTTCTTTGTCCTTCCACCCTAGAGAGATACTTGTTAGCGCTTTCTTCTAGTGACTTTCAACTCCCGTAATGGAAATTACTTTCCTTTAGGCTTCTCGTCTCGGGGTCGTTTCTTCTTTCCCTGCCTCGGGTTCCTTTCTTGGGGTGTTCCTAGACTCACCTTTTGTGTGTTCTCTCTTTATTCTTGCTACTGAGTAGTGAACATGGCTTATGCTCAATAAATATTTGCTTCGCCCACTTGGGCCTAGTCTTACTTATGGCCTCAAAAGTCTGCAGTTCATTCAAGAGCTGAGTCATGTTATACTACAACTTGTTCATAACATAGTTGGTAGTGAACCGAGAGAAAGCTGGGTGAGGACTCAAGGATAATACTTAACTCGAAGGCTCATCAATGGTGGCCCCATGTATCTCTCGCCTCGCTCCTTCATCAGTTGATCATGTTCAAACATGTTCCCGACCCGAAACTCCTTTCTTCATCTTAGCTCATGTAGCTACGAAACAGCTTCATGACAAGATCGGGTAATATTGTTGCCCAAATGCATTCCTCGAGAGACTTCATAACTCATATGCAATCTCCATGTCCTCATGCTTCTTCCTAAGAACATCTTTCATGCTAGTAAGCATGTAACAACGAGCTTTGTTGTTGGAATGAATCCAACTATCATATCTTTCTCAGATCGTATTTGAGAAGCATTAGTTAGGGGCTTCGAGGACATTCTCAATGAACGGTAACTTTGCCTCGCTAAATTAGCACAATATTAATGTTTGACTTCCATTTAACTAAGTTATCACCGCCGCTTTTCATTAGCGAGTAAAGCAATAACGGGGTTGTTCGATGACATGATTACTCGAAATTAAATAACTCAAACAATTACTATAAATGAAAAATAAATATCATAAGCTTTGGAAAAAGTAAACGTGATGCATGAATGCAGCAAGTAAAACACATAAAGCTCCTTATACTAATCCATCGATAAATTGATTCAACACTAATATGGGCCTGAGGGGTCCGCTATAGCAATTTCAAATCAACTTTGAGACTATCTCAAATTAATAAGCAAAAATCAAAATATCTCATATTTTCTTTTACTGTTAACTACCGCCAAAATTTATCATCAAGGGTACGATGAACAGTTTAACCATACCCTTGTGAGTGTGTGACCCATTATTTTAGATTTAATGACTTAATCACTGCCTTCGTCGTAGGTAGACAATCCTAAAATACATCACTCAATCCCATTCCCAAGGAAGTCAACCTTGATATTAATATAGATAGAACCTCCATAGGGAGGACGAAATCTGCCTACTAGGCCCTTATCTATATCTCACGTGTTGCACTAATAATGGAGACTGTAGCATTGTCATATAACCTTCTCCTACTCACCATTTTGAAATAAGTGTTTTCTATTTATAAAACATCATATGCTCTATAATCCTAGTCAATTATTGCACTCTATATAATTAATTACTAAGATGAACTCTAATCAAATTATGAGTCCAATCCTATTGGTACTAAGTTAATTGTGACAATCTAATCCAAATTAAGTGTTCTAATCATTAGTAAACCTAGTATATAAATAGTTGTGTGCCTAAGTCAAATTTACTATTATCAATAAAATCTTTATTTTATTAGCTTTGGAAAACTGGGCTTTTCAAGATGATAGCACAAACCCTAAATTAATTAATGAATTTTACTAAGTTTTAGCTTAATTAAATCCAAGCACATTATTTACCTAATTGTTCCATCAAAGATGAACAAGATACACATAGGGCAACCTAATTATCATGTTCTAGGAAAATGATATGTATGAAAAGCATTCAATACGGGTATCTGGCGGCGGGTATGTTAAATGCATGACATGTTATCAATCATATCAATAACAATAAAGAATAAAATGAATAAATAAAAGAAAGAGGGTCGGTGTCTTGGTACTTTAAAATTACAACCCTTGTAAATAAAATAAATAAATAAATAAATTACAGTTAGGCTTCCAATTACATAACTCCCTTATCTCTGCTTAAACTCTTCAGGCAAGCCCGCGATCCACCAACTTGATTCAATAACCCAAAACTTCTTTGGGTAAAATTCAATAATTCTTATTGACAAGGCCTAAGCCCAATTTTTCTCCATGAGACCCTAAACACTTTTAGGCCTGACTTAGGTCACAAATACCATCAGGTCCAACAGCCATGTGGCCTAGGAAAATAATGTAATGACGAGCCAAAAAGAATAGGAAACGAAGTTGTTTCCCATCATCCCGTGTCCCTGAACATCTTTCCTTATTTTAGGCATAACGTTCTCTCTAGATGTCCATATAAGACGATTTTTGAAGGTATAGAAAGCTGAGAGGTATGGCTACAATCCATCTATTGATCACTTTCTAGATCTTGATCTGATCTTCTTGTGTGCAGATTTTTACAAAAATAAATTACAAAAAAAACTTATGCCTCATTACACAAGATCTTAAAAAAATCAACAAATCTTAACCTTAAAACACTTATACAATTAATGATCCTTTAAAAATTCCATACATTCAAACATTCATCAATATATAACAATTATACATCCACAAGATTATCAAATAATGCAAGAATGCCCACATACATTTTAATATGCATATACACATAGACCGCTCTGATACTAAATGAAAGTTTTTAAAGTTCAAAACAAAGTTTGCAACAGAAGATTTTGGTCCAGTAAATTTTAAAAATTAATAAAAACTCTTTTTACGATCCTATGGTACATGCATACTAATCAACAAACAATAAAGAAGAATTACCTCAATCAAATTAAGTGAGATTTTAGCAAGTAGGTTGACAACTCAAGATCCTTTTTTTCTCCCATGTTTTCCACGATCTTCCAAGTCGCCTTCTTCACTCGCTGTGGTACGCGGCGGCGTAAAGATTAACAAAGGTTTTGTTTTTTTAGAACTCTTGATATTCTGTCACATGAGATCAAGAGGGTTAGATGAGGCAAAAAGGAAACTCTTTCTCTCTTTTTTCTCTCTAATTTTTTATCACCTTTGATTAGGGTTTTGCTCTGGCTTATAATATGCTTTGAATTGATCTCAACCATTGGATCAAGTGGCATATTTAAATATTGAATTAAAATTAATTCAAATTAAGTGACCAAAAATAAATAGGATTAATTTCTAAAATTAACCGTTTCATCCATATAGTAATTACAATCTCCCATGCCTCCAATGGCTTTCCAGCAATTTGATACAAAACCATGGGAAATAAATATTTCATGTTCGATCGGCCGTAGGGATAGCCCTATTGGAACGTACGCCACTATCAAGAACATGGCCACACACTTTGCACATTTTTCTGCCATGTCTGAGTCTTGACTAGTAAATAGCAGGCTTAATTGATTGTCTTTCTTATTAAGAGGACTGCAGATTTTATACTAGTAGTTTTGTACTGGCAAATTCCTACAAAAGGTTTTGTGTTAATGTTCTCATTTATGTGATAGTTCTAGAATTTATTATGAAACCTACGAGGAAAGTATTGTTACAAATAGCAAGAATTTATTGTCATAGTTCACTATGTTGTTTAGAATGGATTCTTTTTAATCATATGGTCATATTTTAATACTAGAAAGGACAGGGAAAATGTAACCTCGTGCATAAGTTTTTATTTTTCTTTTTCTTTTAATATGTATTCACTTTATATATTACGTTTTAATATTCTCTTCTTATTAGAATTCAAACCTCAAACTTCTCGTTTCTTGTAGTGTTAGCGAGTAATTACTAAAAGAAGGGTATGCGAACAACCCTATATGCCCATGCGTCTTTATCAAGAAATCGGATACCAAATTTGCAATTATTGTTATGTATGTTACGATTGAAACTTGTCGTAGTCCTCAAGAGTCACAAAACAACAAATATTTGAAAATTGAATTTGAGATTTAAAGATCTCGGGAAAAAAATTTGTCTCGCCCGCAACTCGAGTACTTACTAGAGTTTTGGTTCACCAATCGGCATATATTAAGAAAATTTTAAAGTGCTTTTATTTGGATAAAACACACCCTTTAAGTTCTCCAATTGTTGTTCGTTCACTTGACGTGAAAAAAAACCCATTTCGTCCTTCTAAAAAGAATGAAGAATTACTTGATTCCGAAGTATCATATCTTAGTGTCATTGATGTACTTTTGTATCATGCTAGTTGTACTCGTCCAGATATTGCTTTTTTTGTCATTTTATTAGCGAGATATAGTTCTGCTCCAACTCTAAGACATTGGAATGGTATCAAGTGCATATTACGGTGCCTCCAAGGAACTACTGATATGGGTTTATTTTACTCAAAGGAATCAAAGCAACAATTGCTTGTGTAAGACCCCAGAAAATTCTAATTTTCTGAAAAATGATAAATGGTACTTCGGCCGTATCCCAAATTTTCTAGATCTCTTGACACAAAACGACTTCACCATTGAACGCCTTCTCAAGGACATCTAGATACCACGCCGACTTTGTCGACCGAGATGCCGAATTTCACATTTTTCGAGGCACCGAGAGTGTAGGCCGACACTTACACTTTGAGTGGTCAAGATGAGACACGGTCAAGTGGAGTGCTAGTCAAACAACTAAAGCTCAAGTGTGGCCATAGGCAGGAGACAAATGGCACTCATGATCGATGGAATCCATGTAGATGGATAAGAGGATAAGGAAATCCTAAGAGCCAATGAGAATTGGACATGTGACAAGTGAGAGGACAATTCTCTTGACCCAACCTGTTTGGGAGGGAAAAAGAGAAAAAGAGAGAGAAAGAGAGAGAAAGGAAGAGAGTTTAGAGAGAGAGGCTCTACCTTCCCTCTAGATTTTCCAGCGATCGGTCCGTCGAATCCCGGCGAGACAAGAGGCAAAGTTGATCCCTGACCGTAAGAGCACGCGTGGTATCGAGACAGTGCCGACAAACTCCTAGAGGTAGGGGTTTTCTCCTACTTGATTTATTCTTTGGCAAGATCCATTTTAATGGTTAGGATGTTCTAGGCCTAATGGTCGCTCTATTCAGCCTCCAAAACTGACTGAAAGTGGCCAAATCCCTAGAGTGGTTTTGGATAGTCCCGAAACTAACCATGGACTGTATGTGTTGCTTTGTGTGTTGATATGTTATTGCTATGATTGAATAACATGTTGTTTTGTTTTGTGTGATGCTTTGGGCAGTTCCAAGATGGACTGTCGGTTTGTTTATTAGCCCATGTGAGCTAATTTTGGTGTTATTACTATGAATAAATAACATGTTGTTTATGTATGATTTTCGTTAATATATGCATGCATGATATATTAGCATGAATTATTATGAAATGGCATGTTGCATTTCATATGCACTGGGGTAACCTAGAACATTAGGTATGAGTGCATGACATGAAAAACATGGTTGCCAAATGAATTTCATGGGAAGATTTTCCGAAGAATTGCCTTTGAGAGTTGTCCAACAGTTCATCTCGGAGGATGACCCATGACTGTTTCGAAGAGTTATCCAGCAATTCACCTCAGAGAGTTGTCCAATATAATTTTATCGAAAAATCAGTATTATGTTTTCAAGAACAAAAACCTTTTGTTTTGAAAACAGTGTTTTCTTACACTTGGCTTAGGCATACGTGAGGGAGTCAATAAGGGCTCGAGAACTGGGAAGGGTGAGTCACATTCTCATCCATAACATGTAGACATTCAAGTAGGAATCATGAATTTACTTGAATGTGTGTGTTCGCCATTGCATGAGCACTTAGGTGGGGAGTAACCCAAGTAGGAAAATTCAACTACTGGGCATTGCTCACCCTGCCAGGATCCCCTGTGCACACAGAGTATTCATGAAGATGACGCCTACTAGAGGTCGCTGAGGAAGAAAGCCACATGTAATGGGATATATATTTTGTAAAATACAAGAAACTTCTAACTAGCACATGTTTCATAGGAGTGTGATTAACTCCAAACTATTGCATGAGGTTATTATATTTTTCTATATGGATAACACCGACGTGGGCCATTTTTACCTGGCGTTTGAGTCTTCGTAGAGATACTCATTTTGTGCATTGATATACCTCAATAGCTACATGTATTCCGTGGAGTTGACATCGCGTTGTCACTGCATTCTGGGTCGTAATACAACTTGGACCACTGATGATTATACTTGTTTGGATTCATTATTAAAGCTAGATCACAAACAAGGTATGTTTGATTTACCGGAACTGCTAATTTATGGAGATCCTTGCTTAAAATGGTAATACATCATTGAATCATTCAGAGCTTATAGCAATTCATGAAGCAAGTCGTGAATGTATATGGGTAAGATCGATGATTCAACATATCCAAGAATCATGCGGACTCCCCTCTATCAAAGCTAGTCCAACAACATTATTTGAAGATAATGTTTTTGCATTGCACAGATCAAAGGAGGTTATATCAAAAGAGATTATAATTAAACACATTTTTCCAAAGTTATTTTATACACACGAACTCCAAAAGAGTGGTGAAATCGATGTTCAACAAATACGCTCAAATAATAATCTAGCAGACTTATTCACGAAGTCATTGCCAACCTCAACACTCAAAAAGCTAATATACAATATTGGAATGTGTCAATTGAAGGACATTGACATGAGAGGGAGTATGCTTATGACATGATGTTAGTGTACTATACTATTTTTCCCTTTGTCCAGGTTTTGTCTCACCGGGTTTTATTGGTAAGGTTTTTAATGAAGCAGTCCTAACAAATTAGGAAGAATCTATAACATCATAAGAATATCAGATTCTTTCCTTCACGGGTTTTTGTCCACTGAGTTTACTAACACAATTTAATGATATCTTATGGTGGTCATCCAAGGGGAGTGTTGTAAATGATAATTCATTATGTATAATGAATAATAAGAGAAACTGGTTCATTGATGAATGAGTTAAAGATATATTCATCCTATCTTTCTTCATTACCACATTGAGAGGTAACAAATCTTAATTGGGAGCCAGCGCAACCCTTGTATTTCAATATCCCAGAGTGAAAGAAATCCCCTTCCCTTTCTCTCTCCATATCTTCCTCTCTCACTTCTTATTTATCAATATTCTCTCTCTACTCTCTCTCTCTAGGAAGAGTAATACACTACTCTTCACTTTTGCATCTTATAACATTTTCACAACATATTATATTTTATTTATTATTAATTTATAATTGAAAATATATCAATACTTTATCTTATCAATTTGTGACGCCCCATTTCCCGAGGGTCCGTTGACAACCCGTCAACCCGCGGAATATTCGTGGATGTCTGGTAACCCGACACCACTCATGAAAATCAGACAGAGTCTCCTTTGTAGAGCTTTACCCAAGGTACAACCTGTCCTAATCACATGGCAACCTGTCCCAATATTTTACAAAGACCACACCGGGTCCACATACGGATAAAAATGAGTAAAATGGGCCACTGGTCCACGTGACAATACTTCACAAATTACATCAACTATTTACCAATAGTTCAAGAGTTATTACAATACTCTTAACCAAAACATATATCAAAATTTAAAGTTTTAATATATGTTCTACAAAACGAATACCAAAAACATCAAAGCCACAACCCGACTTTCTTATAAAAATCAGCCTCTAAAGAGCGCCGTCTTCTCAAACAGTCCCCATACCTGAAATAATGATCCTTTACAGGCAGAGCACTCACAAAAGATAAAATATCTTACTTTTACTCCCACCTAAGTGCACATGCAATGATCCAACATAAACACACACTCAAGCAAATACATGATCCTACTTGAATGTCTACATACCTAATCCCGTGTCTCAAGTCCTCACCGACTCCCTCACGCATACCTAAGCCAATGCGAGAAAAACCTCATTTTCATTTCTTTCATGCCATGCACTCACACCTAATTTTCTAGGTTGCCCTAGTGCATATGAAATGCATTATGCCATTTCCAAACCACACATGCCAATATATCACTTACACATATATTAACAAAATTTACATACATGCCACATGTTATTTAATTCACATCAATAAGACAAAATTAGCCTACTGAAAGCAATTACACTAATTTCCAATGGCTTACACACACAATTATATTTGTATATAATTCCACATCATGTTAACACATTTAATTACATGTATTAACATATTATTTCTCACAAAATTCCAAGCCATTCAATTCAAGCAATATTTTGCTTACAACACAAATGAACCATTTCCGGCCCAACCAAGTAGTCTAGACTCTTAATCTGTCCCTTAAACGAGCAAAGGTCGTCTGTGGGCAGCCCACTCATTAAGCATCGGTCTCCACTAGGAAATCAAATCCATGGCCATTTCCAAGTCTAAAACACAAAAAAACCATAATTTATTGCATAAATTATCACACAACCACCAAAACTTCCCCTAAACCGCCCAAAACGGGTTCCATATATTCCACCCGGTCCCAAGCTAGACAATCAAACGCCACTCACGGCCTCAAATCAACCAAAACCATTAACACGACTTTTTAAAACCGAAAATAACCGAGCAGGAGAAGACTCTACCTCTCGGAGTTGTTGAAACTTCCCAAAATCTGCGGTCCATCGCCGCAGCTCTCGCCGTAGAACAACTTTACTGCGCTAAGAACCGATTTCCATCCGAACGACAGGAAATCTAGAGAGAAGTAGCTCTCTCTCTCTTTAAAACTGAAAACCTAAGCTACTACACATTTTTCCCCTCTACTGCATGTTTTCTTCTTCAAATTGAAGAAGAAAATTGTTCATCTTTTGTCTTATTCTCATTTAACTTTTCAAAATTCCATCCATGTCCCTTTTTGTCTTGGATTTTGACATTTTTCTTAATCTAAGCCATTCATCTTATCCTCTCTCTAGTCATGCAACATGTGTCACATGAGTACATCTAGTAGGTGACTTTTGTCACATCACATATCTTTCACAAGCCATTTTACAGCACCCGACACACGGTGCCTCTAAAAATGTGAAATTTCGACTGTCTCGGAATTCAATGAAATTCGACGTGGTAGCTAGATTTCACGAGACGATTCCAACGGTGAAGTCCGTTTCGTCATCCGAGATCTAGAAAAATTTCAGATTTTGACTGAAATTATCATTTTGCCCTTTTTCAGAAAATTGGATTTTCTCGGGGTTTCACACAATTAATAGTAGTTTATAAAATACTATAATTTTATTAATTAAATATTTTTAGTATATATTATTTTTCAAAAATTTTAAAAGATGAACAAGAAAAAAAATAAAAACAATGTGATGGTTATTTTTGATAATAAGATTAATGTTATAAAAAGTGAGATAATTTATTTATAATATATATTATTTGAATGCTTTAAATTATCAATGGTTTGGGGGATACTAGCTTGCTTTTTTAGAGTGTTGGATCAAGTGTCGACCATTACAAATAACCAATATATCAACGAAATATCTTCAATATATCCCGAAATTTTAAACCATGCTTGAAACAAAACTGAGCTAACCTTTTTTAGGAAAGGAAAAATCAAATGAAATTAAACCAAGTTTGATTAAAGTTAGTTCGATGCATTATAGATGATTAATCAGTTGGATCCAAGTTAATTTATGTCTTAAGTACACCTCGATCACTCTAAAAACTAATTGAAGTGAACTTGGATTTAATCAAAATATATTTACATATTTTAATCTTAAGGCTTATTTTCTTTGAAAACTCATAGTGCCCTTTACCTAACTGCATAACATGAACTCATGTCGTTAAGCTTGGTTGGAATGGTAAAAAAGTGAGAATGAGCTATGGGGATCCAAGTTTGAATTCTTATAATAACCAACATTATAAATAAATAAAAATATACATACATATATATATATATACAGCTATATATATATATATATATATATATATATATATATAGCAGAGAGATATATATATATAGTATATATATATATATATATATATATATATATATATATATATATATATATATATATATATATATATATATATATATATATATATATATGATGCCTTTTTAAACCTGAATCGACCGGAGCGTAGGGTCAAGCGGCCGACCAAGACCACGGCTGAGATGAATCGAGGACGCCGGACGTTTCAGTTTCGACCGCGACTCGATCGTAGCACTTCTTCGCAAAAATAAGGAAGAAAGGGTTTGCGGCTTCGCGCTGCGGGTCGCCTCCGAGGCGGTCCGCAGTCGCGGCGCCGCCGGGCTCGGTAGACCGCCGACGGTGAGGCTCGAATGTGCACTCTCCTGCAAGAAGAACCAGAAGGAAGAAGGGCCGGCGAGGGCTTCGCCCGTGGCCGCTTCGATGCCTAAGTCAGATTCTTTCTGAGAGAAAAGAGAGAATGCTTAGAGTGCTTAGTATTGGCATACCTTTTAGTGTTGGAGCGGCCTTGTATTTATAATGGATATTCATCCACCTGACGATGATTAGGTTCTCTTTCCTTTTCGAGGATAGGTTTCATGTAGTCAGCCTTAGATTTAGCAATGGATTAGTCAAAGGAGTTTATTTGGAGTAATCCTCCTTCCTTATTGGGGGGTATCCAACTAACGGTCTTCTGTTGCTTTTCCTTCCCTTTATAATAGACTCATCGGATCTAACAGACGTGCCTAGTGGAATATTCATCTTCCTCGTTATTTGTAAAGATAAGGGTTTGATCGGCCGTACGGGCCTTCCTGCTCTTCCAAATCCATGTCCCCGGGCCTAACTGGGCCGGGCCTTTGTTCGCTATGGAAGGACATGGACGTGGCACCGCCCTCACCGCCTGGGCCGGGCGAAATGCCCGCCCGCTTCAGATCCCTATCACCGCTTCAGCCCTCAGGTACGATCGGGCAAGGCGCGGGTCGTGATTAATCCTCGCGACTCGTTGTTATTTCCCCTCGCGGTCTCGCTTGGATGTGGATTAATTAACCCACCGCCATACGTGGTGCGCACGATGGCTCTTCGAAGCTCGCCGTTTTTCTCATACTCCCTTTGTTTTCCCCTTGTTTCTCGTCGACCTTCCCAGCTCGGCTTCCTTCGCCTCATAACTTCCCACTTTTGTCTTTATATTTCTCGCGCTCTTGTATTTCTTCGCTCGATTTTCTCCGTCCGTTTAGTGTTGGGTCCTTTTCTTCGGCGCCTCATTTCTCCCCGGCCCGCGCGCCCCGTCCCGTCGTGGTTTCTTTCGATTGGATACTACGAGACCTAGGTTCGCCAAGGCCCGATTTCGCTTATACCGGCTTGCTTACGCCATGGGTCCAAATCGCTTCCTCTTGCGCATCAGCGATGACTCCTTCCGTGATGTGCCTGGCCCCCGCAGCCGGGCTGCCCCCCGGTCATTTCTGACGGTCCGTCTCTCAACCCCGTCCCGAGGCGCCCTCCCCTCCCTTTAGGTAAGGGTAAAATAAGATAAACCCGATCAAAATATCCTAAGGGCCTGACTGACCGTTCGCATGCCGCGAAGGTGGGCCCTAGTAGGGTTGGTCCTTCATATGAGTCTACTTTTGCTGAGCGTTATCGGCCTCTCCCTGGTGTCCGAATATGGTCCCCGGATGTTTTGACCTTTTACACCGCCTTCGTGCATGTTATGGTATGCTTTTTTGAAGTTGCTTTTAATAACGACCTTCGCTTTCCTTTGCATCCCTTCATAAAAGAAGTTCTTCAACATTTCAACATCTGCCCTTCCTAGTCGGGCCCCCAAACGGTCAGTATTTCCAGTTGGTTTACTGGTCTTTTTAAGGACAAGAGGGCTCAAGGCCCCTAATGTGGCCTGCTCCTCCATCTTTCGCTCCGATGGCTACTACGCAGGGTTTTATTTATTTTCCGCACGCTCGGGTCTCCTCTCAGATCTCTGACCTTCCTTCTTCGCACCATGGAAAGGACGATATTTCTTCGCTAGTGGTTCCAACTGAGTATGACTCTCTTGACAGTGATGATACCCCGCGCGCCCATGACGGAGCGCCCCCGACAACCTTCGTGATTCAGATACTTTTGGTTTGATTTGTCTAAAGACGATCGAATACTTCTGACCTTAAGCTTTCCTTATGCTTCCCAGATGCTCGTCTTGACCTTAGCGACGAAGATGCTGGGCCGTGGGTTCTTAGCGTTGAGGAATGCTCGCCTGCTCCATGTATCGATGTTAAAGCCGAACATTCCTAGTTCCACTCAAGGTTCGCACGTGCTTCTATCATCGCTTCGAGCCCCGCTCTTTCTACCCTTGAGTTTTTCCTCGGGGCCCATCGCTGCCACTCCTACCAGGGGGAGAGATTTTAGTTCATTTGGAGGCGACGTCTCTAAGCCCCTTTGAGTGTGAAGAGAAAAAGCCGGACTCCTTCCGGGAAAGGACCGCCTGCTCCGCCAAGGTTCGTGGTCAGGGTGTTCCCTTCTTTCTCCCCTGCTCGAACCGGAGAGGGCATCACCGCCCCTGGCCGAGGCTCAGACTACGAGCGTGTCCCCCTCTTCTCCTATCTACGAGCAGGAGCGGGGGTCGTCGCCCGTGGCTTTGACCTTACCGGGGCTCTCCTAAGCCCGTCGCTGGCGGCAAAGGGTCTTCATAAACTGCCGCCTCACGGACGCGCCTCTCGCTATAACCGCGATGGAACTGGCCGCTTTCTGACAATGCCAAGTCACCTCTCGGGGATGGCGAGTCGAAAAAAGAAATCAAGCAAAAATCGTGCACCGTGGCTTCTTTGCTCTCTAGTGCCGATCTGCAGCAAATGTCAGCTTCATCCATTCTCCAGAGTCCGACATCAGGGATCAAGGAATTGCCGCCTGATGAAGCTTTGGCATTGTCTTTTAGGGATTGCTTTTAATCACTGTGTTTATTCTTACGCTTGTTCGCGGCCAATAATATGTTCAGAAGTTCCGACATGCAAGGTCGCCACCCATTTGAAGGGCCTGGCCGATAAGGCCAAACTGAATGAAAAACATGTGAAGATCGCCCGGATTTATAAAGCGAAGGTGGCTTCTCTCACTTCTGAGCGGGCCGAGCTGCAGGAACGAGCGCAGCATATGACCGAAGAAATAGAGCGGCTTAAGTCTGATCTTAAGCACACTCACTCCGCCGTGCTCGGCGGTGCAGTACAGAGAGAACGAGGTCCTAGAGCGCTTGACGAAGGCTGTGGGTGAGTCTCGGGAGGTTAGGGGTGAGCTCCAGTCAAGGCAGGTGAGTTGGTCGAGACCGGAGGGGTTGAGATCCTGGTCTGCACGAGCTTCAATGGTTAGGAGGAGCTCATCACCTCCCGGGCGTGCAATGATCTTAAGGTGAAGCCGCTGGGCCACGGCAAGGATTCGAGCGCCCAAAGAAAACAACTAGAAATTGCTTGTCGCGAAGCCGAGGCAAGTGGCAGCAAAGGAGACTCCGCTTCGGTCGTGGAGTCTTCCGAAGTCAGAATTTACTAAGACTACGAGCGATGAATGTAAAGGTTACGCGCAGACTTCATCGCCAGTCAAAGATGGTTGGGTCGTAGGACGAGGTTATCAAACAATTGCAAGATCAAGCCGGTGCCTGCGCTTCGGGTGGCTCAAGCCAACGGAAGGCCGCTCGTGCGTAATCGTATCTAGATTTCAACTTTGACCTCCCAAAAAGACGAGGAGCGAGGCCTTCCGATATGAATTATTCCTGTGAGCCTGCTACTCTACCGAGATCCCTTCTCATTCTTCATCGTCCGACGCCCAAATTCTGGACTCACGGCGCTCTCTCCGATGTCGACCTCTCCCCCCTTTTTTGTTGGGCCTGGGGCCTGATACCCGTGTAGCCTTCCTTTCAATAAATACCCATTTGAAAACTCGTGGTTCTAAATTTCGAGATATCTTTTATTCTTTTCCTCGAACTGTAACCCGATTTGAAGGTCTCAGCAATTTAGACTATATCGCTGAAATTTTGCGTACTATCCTGTTTGAACTAGCTTGGTTCCCCACTTATATGGTTGGAGTGGGTGGAGCTCGGCTTGACGGGCCTGCGGGCCTTCGCTGCCCGACCGGGCGGTGTTGGCCTCGGGTTTTCAGGGCCGAGGCCGCCAATACGCTTCGAGGCGAGCGGCTTCATCTGGGGGCCGGCGATGGAGGCTCGCCGAGTGTGGCTGAATAGAGCCGCCGAAGAGCTCGCCGATGTAAATAGTAGGAAGGAGCCCGATCGCTTCAGAGTCCGCTGAAGCGGCTCAATGAGGGTCAGAGGCTCGCTCCATCTGAAGTCAAGATGAGCCTCGCCATATGAATCGCACGGGCGAGCCCGCCCGTCTCGAGTGCAACAAGGGCTCAAAGTGAATAGTAGCTCGCCCATCCGAGCTGGGGATGAGCCTCGCCGCATGAATTGCAAGCATGAGCCTATCTCTCCGGTCTGGAAATAAGGGCTCGTCACCGGGAATAGTAGGGCTCGGGCTCCATCTGAAGCCGAGGGATGAGCCTCGTCAATATGAATTGTACGAAGGAGCCCGTCCGTCTGGAGTGCAGCGAAGGGCTTGTCAAAGTGAATAGTAGGGGCTCGTCCATCCGAGTCAGGACGAGCCTCGCCGCGATGAATTGTGGCATGAGCCCGGTCTCGTCTGAGTGCGCCAAGGGCTCATCACCGGGAATAGTGTGGGCTCGCTACCGATGATGCCTTTTTTTCAACCGAACCGACCGAGCGTGTGGGGTCGCGGCCGACTAAGACTGCCGGGCGATGAACCGAGATGCGCCGGATTGCCCGGGCTCTGACCATGGACTCGATCGTAGCACTTTCCTCGCAAAAATAAGGTTAAGGGGTTTCCGCCAGGGCTACCGCGGGTCGCCTCCGATAGTCCGCAGTCGTGGGCGCCGTCGCCTCGTAGGATCAAGCGGCTGGACGGCAGGCTCTGGATGTGGCACTCTCCTGCAAGAAGAACTAGAAGGAAGAAGGGTCGGCGAGGGCTTCGCCTGTGGCCGCTCCGATGCCTAAGTTAGATTCTTTCTGAGAGAAAAGAGAGAATGCTTAGATTGCTTAGTATTGGCGTACCTTTTAGTGTTGGAGTGGCCTTGTATTTATAATGGATATTCATCCAATTTGGACGATGATTAGGGGTTCTTCCTTGGAGGATAGGTTTTCTCATGTAGTCAGCCTTAGATTTAGCAATGGATTAGTCAAAAGGAGTTTATTTTGGAGTAACTTCCTTATCGGGGGTATCCAACTAACGGTCTTCGTTGCTTTTCCTTCCCTTATATCAGACTCGACGAATAAAGATGCCTTTAGTGGAATATTCTATCTTCGTTATTTGTAAAGATATGGTTTGACCGTCGTGTATGGCTCTCCTGCTCTTTCCAAATCCATGTTCTCGTGGGCCTAACGAATGCCTTTGTTCAGCTGTTAGAAGGACATGGACGTGGTACTGTCCTCATTCGCTCTTTCGGGTCGGGTTAATGAAATGTCCGCCCAGCTTCGTGATCTCCTTATTTCAATATATATATATATATATATATATATATATATATATATATATATATATATATATATATATATATATAAATCAAATGGGAATATAATAAATGTAAATAAAATGGACTCGTCATATATTAACTAAGCATTTATTTGGTAACTTTTAGATGAATTATTATTAAAAAAAAATCTTTAAAAAAAGGAAAAAAAAAAAACAGTCTCCATTTATAGAGAAGGAGAAAGCTAGCCACCCCCATGCTCACGGTTGTTGGTAATTCTTGTTTTCAATTAAAATTATCCCGGGAAAGGGACTTGGGCATGGTGGTTTTATTAGGCTGCCGGTGGTGGAGGCAGTAGAGCTTCAGGGACGGGTGGACCGTAAGGCAATATTTGATGCCAACATGTTTCGATGACTTTGAGCGCATAACCCGGCAAATGTGGGCGAATCTCCTTGAAACCCCGAGGTGATTAAGCTTTACAAAAACTCGCCCCACAATCTCCTGCTTCCAATGGCTTTCCAGCAATTTGATACAGAACCTACGGGGAAATAAAACATTTCATGTTCGTTCGGTCGCCACTATCAAGAACATGGCCACAAACTTTGCACATTTTTCTACCATGTTTGAGTCTTGACTAGTAATTAACAGGCTTAATTGATTGTTTTTCTTATTAAGAGGACTGTAGATTTTATATTAATAGTTTTGTACTGGCAAGTTCCTACAAAACGTTTTGTGTTAATGTGCTAATTTATGTGATAGTTCTAGAATTTATTATGAAACCTGCTAGGAAAGTATTGTTCCGAATAGCAGGAATTTATTGTGAGTAAAGTTCTCTTGATTTATTTGTTTAATTCTTCTTGCCAATTAATCTTATATGAATGACTTATTAATTGATCAAAAAATCAATTGATATGAAAATTAAGTTCACAATGGTTTTTTGAAAGAAAGTTCAAAATGTTATATAGTATGGATTCTTTTTAATCATATTGTCATACTTTTAATACTAGAAAGGACAGGGAAAATGTAAGATCCTGCATAAGTTTTTCTTTTTCTTTTTCTTTTTTATATTTATTTACTTTATATATTTTAGTCCACTGTCTTTCATTGCTAAAATTAGATTCGTTGTAATCTTATCTTCCAGCTGTCCTCTATTTGTGATCTTATCTTCCAGTTGTCCTCTATTTGTGATCTTATCTTCCAGCTGTCCTCTATTTGTGATCTTATCTTCCAGCTATCCTTTGCTTGTGATCTTATCTTTCAATTGTCCTCTACTTGTGATCTTATCTTCTAGCTATCATGTTATAATTATAGTGATAGATATTTATTGTGACATCACTTATTATTTACATTTATAGTGGCAGCCATGTCCTGTCAAGCCACTTTGAAAAAGCAGGCTTTTCACATTTTCTTCCCAAGGGTTATCCAACCTTCATTATTGTTTTTTGTCTTTTTCATAAACTTTACAACTTCATTTTTTGTCATCTGGATGGATGGGATCAGTAGTTGATCCAAGTCTATTATTTTGTCAGTCATCATCTTATGTCCTATGGCTTTTCCATCACAAATAACTATCATCCAGTTGTTGGTTGCACAGTGGACAAAGCAATTTTTCTTCCTCAAATCTGTCATTCTTTCTAGCACATCTTTTATTCCTAGTGCTCTTCTAGTTTTTTTCCATTGCCGATTGTAATATCCAATTTTCTTTAGGTTTTTTTTATCATTTATTTGTATTCTTGTTTCTTCACTATTTTCATTGTGATAAGGTGGTGTGCCTTTAGGTATTCCCCAGTATCTTCATTATATTATGGGCTAATGCTAAAGAACCTAGCATAATAATTTTGAGTCCTTAGTTAGTTTGTATAGTTGTGTTCTAAGAGTATCATTGAGGAGTTCCATACAATTAGAACTCAGGAAGATACGGTCAACAAAACCAAATCCATGGCATTTTGAATAAATATAGGATCAATTTTTTTTTGTTATGATAATCCTAGGATAGATGGACTCGGTAGAAGTTTGGCAATAACCAAGTCCATTTGGATTGTTATAGATAAACTCAAAGAAAGTTAGATACTTTCTCTCAATATCATATAAGATGAATGATGAAGAATTTATGGTAATATTTTATGTTTTTTTCTCTGGAAAAAAAGAGGATTTCATTAGTATTTTCTCCTTTCAAGAGGAGTTTGTCCTTTAGAGGACTGTTATCTACACTCGGGAGGTGTTTGTCCTTTATAAGACTATTATTTTTCATGTGACGCCCCAAAATCCGGGGATCTATTGATCACCCATCAACCCTCGGAATGCCTGTGGATATTGTGTAACTCGATATCACACCTTTGTGTCCCATTTATCGAGATCCAAAATTTAACAAAATCAAACAAAGTCTCCTTTTATACGAGGAGCTCTATCCAAAACCCAATCTGTATACAATAACATTTCCTATCTGAGGCCCAATATAACACAATGACCGCACCGAGTCCATTTATGAGTAAATATTGACCACACCGGGTCCATTTAATATAGTCTTGCATGTTTTTACATGAATGTGGATAAATGGACTCAGTGCGGTCATTGTGTTATATTAGGCCTCTTATGGGTCATGTTATTGTATATTGTACATGTTGGGTTTTGGATAGAGCTTCTCGTATAAAAGAGACTTCGACCGATTTTGTTAAATTTTGGATCCTGGTAAATGGGACACAATGGTGTGGTATCGAGTTACACGATATCCACAGGCATTCTGCGGGTTGATGGGTGATCAACAGACTCCCAGATTTTGGGGCGTCACATTTCAAGCTTTCATCCTTTGGAAGGATAGGCATTTCCTGGACACCTTCTGAGATATTTTTGTCTTTAGACAAGGATATATCTCCTGTCCTAATGTTATCAGAAATTACTATTGCTTGGCTTTTTCCTGGATGGGATGGCATATCCAAGCCTACCTTCTTGATGTTTTTAGTCTCTGAGGAGATTGAGGAAACGTCTTTTGTCTTCACTATTATTTCTCCCATTTCTTCAAAACATTTTTCAAGGAGATTTTGGGCCATATATGACTTGGTCCTTATGTTATTAATATATTTTTGTAAGTTTATTACTTTTTCTGTGAAACCCCGAGAAAATCTAGATTTTCTGAAAAATGGCAAAATTGTAATTTTATCAAAATGTCTGAATTTTCTAGATCCTTCTGATGACAAACAAACTTCACCGCTGAATTGTCTCTAAATCTAGCTACCACATCGACTTCGTCGAATTATGAGACAATGGAATTTCACGTTTTTTCGAGGCACTCCAGGTCAGACTGCTCAGAAAGACATGTGATGTGAAAAAAGTCACCTACTACATGTACTCATGTGACACATGTTGCATGAGTAGAAAGATGATGAGATGGATGGCTTAGATTGTGCCAAGTGTCAAAAATCAAGAAAAGGGACACATTGGGAATTATTGGAATTATTAATGAGAATAAGACAAAAGCTAAATAGTGATCTTCTTCTCCAAAATTGAAGAACAAACGCAAAGGGGGTCGGGGATTGATGCAAAGAGGTTGGCTTTGTGATTTTAGAAAAGAGAATGAGCTCATTCTTCTAGATTTGCGGCGTCGCTCTCTGACCGCTTCTCTGCTCTGATCGAGCAAGAAGCAAAGTCGATTCACGATTGAGGGCTACGCGTGGATACCGACGGTGGAGTTCCGACAACTCCAAGAGGTAGGGATCTTTTCCTACTTGTGTTATTCTTTGGCTAAGAGCCATGAAAATGGTTGGGAATGTTCTGAGGGTTGGATTAGCCATGTTTTCGGTCTCAAAAGCTTTGAACCGAGTGGAGAAAATCCCCATTGTTGTGGCCGTGAATAGTGTCAACCCGAGGGTTTCACTGTTCACGTGAATAGTGATGTGATTTTTGGTGTGAATTTTTATGATGTTGAGTGATTCAAAATGAATTGCTTGTATTTGTTAATTAGCCCATGTGAGCTAATTTTGGTGTTATTGATTGAGAATCGAATAATATGAATTATGGGAATTAATTGTGTTAATACATGCATGTAATTATATTGGCATGAATGACTTGGAATTGTGTGAGAATTAATATGTTAATACATGTAATTAAATGTGTTAACATGATGTGGGATTATATAAAAATATAATAGTGTGTAAGCCATTGGAAATGAATTGTAATTAGCTCAGTGAGCTAATTTCGATGTTATTGATGTGAATTAAATAACATGTGGCATGTATGTAAATTTTGTTAATATATGTGTAAATGATATATTGGCATGTGTGGTTTGAGAATGGAATAATGCATTTTATATGCACCGGGGGAACCTAAGAAAATTAGGTGTGAGTGCACGACATGAAAAAAATAAAAAGGATATTTTACTTGCATTCGGCTTAGGCATATGTGAGGGAGCTTCCAGTGAGGACTCAGGATACGGGATTGGTCATGTAGACATTCAGAGTAAAGTTCATGTAATTTCGATGTGATTGTTTGTCATGGCATGTGCACTTAGAAGGGAGTAACTATGTGGTGAAATTATCACTACCGGGCTTTGCTCACCCCGTCGAGGGATCACTATTTGTGTGGCCAGGAGTGCATGTGAGGACGGAACTCACTAGAGGTCACAGCTGGCTAGAAGAAAGCCGGGTTGTGGCTTTGGGTATTCGTTTTGTATAACTTGTATTAAAACTCTAAATTTTGATATATGTTTGGTAAAGAGTAATTTATTAACTCTTGAACTATGTTATATAGTTGATATGTATATTGTGAGTATTGAGGCATGGGCCCAAGTGGCCATTTTACTCGCTTGTGGACCCTGTGTGGTCATTGTAAATTGTTGGGACAGGTTTTGTACCTTGGGTAGAGCTCCCCGTACAAAGGAGACTTTTCCCGATTTTCATGAGTGGTGTCAGGTTACCCGACATCCACGAGTATTCTGCGGGTTGACGGGTTGTCAACGAACCCTCGAGTTTTGGGGCGTCACATTTTCTTCAATTGATATAAGATCATTGTAATTTTCTGCTATTATATTCATTCCTTCAGCCATCTCGATGGAAATTCTTCGTAATTCCTAGGTGTTATTCGACATTCTTGCTCAAAAAGTATGCAAGAAAATTATTAGTTCCTTTTATATGAACAATCTTGAAATTGTAATAACTAAGAAAAGTTTGTCATCTAGATAATCTTCTAGCATGTAATTCTTTTCCTGTGTTGCTCCTTATGAATCCTGCAACTTGAGTGTTATCAGTTTTTATTATAAAAGGTTTAGGTAACAAGAATATCTCAAATTTATTAATTCCTTTTATTATTGCAAGTAACTCATTTTCATTAATATCATAATTAATTTGATTATTATTAAAAGTTGCACTTGCATATTTACATATTTCCCCTAAATCTGTTTTTAAAATAGCTACCCAGTACTACCTAATCACATCCGTTGTATTAATTATCATTTCTATCAGTAATTCAGTTTTGTAAATTGAAACAAATATCTTTCAATTTTTTAACTATTTTTGTATGTTTTTCACTCCATCCTGTTTGATTTTTCTTTGTTAATAATTTATATAATTTATGTCTTTCCTTAGCTAAATCTTTAATAAAATCATAGGAATAATTTAAGCATCCTAAAATTTTTTGTAGCATTTCTTTATTTCTTAATTCATCGGGGAAATCTTTTATTTTTTTTGGCTATATGGGGTTGTAATCTTATTCCTTTAGTATCTATGATCATACCTAAAAATTATATTTCCTTTTTCTTGATATCTACCTTCTTATCAAATAGTATAATACCATTGACATTACATAGTGTTATAAAGATATCTAAATGTTTTTCATGATCATCTTCGTTTTCAGAACATATCAAAATATCATCAATATATACTATTATAAAATTCGAATATTTAGAGAATATTTTATTCATTTTTCTTCGGAAAATTTGAGGCGCGTTTTTTAATTCAAAAGGCATTACCATCCATTCATAATGGCCTCTGGGCGTGATAAAAGTTGTAATAGGTATACTGTTATTATCCATTTTTATTTGCCAAAATCCTGATTTATAGTCAAATTTACTGTAATAGTTTTTTCATATTGCTAAATATATTAAAATTTCTTTATTTGGGATATAATATCCGTCAAATTTGGTATTCTTATTAACCACCTTATAATTTATCACCAATCTTGCTTTTCCTCTCTTTATTTCTGTGACGCCCCAAAACCCGGGGGTCCGTTGACAACCCGTCAACCAGCGGAAGCCTCGTGGATGTCAGGTAACCCGACACCACACCATTGTGTCCCATTTTCTGGGACCCATGATTTAATGAAAATCGGATAAAGTCACCTTTGTACAGGGAGCTATACCCAAAATACAAACTATATAACAAAAACCTGGCAACATGACCCAATATAATACAATGACCTCACTAGGTCCAATTATGAGTGAAAGTGGCCTAACCGGGCCCACTCATCCACACTACAGAATATACAGGACTAATTACCATATTCCTCAAGAGTTTAATTACAACACTAATACAAATATTACAAATTATAACAAGGCTGTTCCAAAGTATTTTTATAATTTTTTTTACACAAAATACAAGCTAGAATTAGTTTGTTCCAAGCTTCTTTACAAAAAAATTAATTACAAGTCACAACCCGACTTTCTTCATAATTGCGGCCTCGAGTGAGCGTCGTCCACCTGCATACTCCCTATACTTGAAAGGGGGTCCCACGACGGGGTAAGCAATGCCCAATATGTTTTGAAACTAGTTTTCATATATGGAAGATTGCATTTATGAGAGAGTCAGTGAGGACTGGGCATGACATAGACATTCATATAGAGATATGCATATTTTATATGAATGAGTGTGAATGATTTTGTGGATTATGCCATTGCATGTGCACTTAGGTGGGGAGTAGCCCTTGTAGGAGATTTTCTACCGGGACATAGCGCTCACCCCTGCTGTGGGAAAATATTTTCAGGTACTGAGGGCATATCGAAGAGTAGCACTTCACTAGGTCTTAGGCTGAGGAAGATCTAAGATGGCCTATCGTGTTGTTTTGTAAAATTTATGGGTAGAAAACCCAGTTTTTGTTTAAAACTGAACTGTTGTCAAAACTTTGTACTTGTGATATAAATAAATTGTAATTAAACTCAGATTATATGTTTAATACAATTTGGTAAGGGCTGTGTCTTACCTTGAGAGGATGTTTAATAGTGCTTGAACCATAGGAAGTCGCTTCCGTTTTCGATCCTCATGTATTAGCCAAACTTTAAGACTGATTTTTTGTTGGGAAGTAAAGGGAATTTGGCCCTGTTTCTTCTGGTATACTGTAGCCCCATCAGTAAGCTTGATGTAGGCTTTTGAATCACCCAAATCAGACCTCTACAGCCTAAGTTATGGCCTTTTTACTCGGAAGGGTCTGAGAGGATGAGCTGTGGCCGAGCCCGCAGATGGGTCGACTCCTCGGGCTGAACTTTCCGGCCGAGCCTCGCCAGGAATGAGCTCCGGCCGCGCCAACTCGACCGACCATAACTTTCTCATCCGAAGTCCGTTTCACGCGTTCGTAGACTCTATGGAAAGCCCTTTAAGTCTAGAATCCATCCTTATATGGCTCAATATAATCTGAGCTCATATTGTGTTCTTAAAAGACGAAAGACAGTAGGTACCTGTCGGTTCTGCATGTCAGTTGCTGCTCATATGAAGCGCCAACTTCGGATGACCATAACTTCCTCGTCCGAAGTCCGTTTCAGGTGTTCTTAGAATCTATGGAAAGATCCTTGAGTCTAGAATCTGACCACATGACTGTGGATGGCATTTAGTGCTCAAATATAGCTGAGCCGACCTCTTCTGGCCTAGCTGACCTCCTTTGGCCGAGCTAACCCCGCCTTAGGAATGAGCTTTCCGCAATGCCAACTCTCGATGACCATAACTCGTCCGGGGTCCGCTTTGCGCTGCTCTTGGACTCTATGAAATCTATCTGAGTCTAGAATCCAACCATATGACTGTGGATGGCATTCGTGCTCACACTTAGCTTCAAAATTGATCATTGCACTAAGTGCACTAATTAATAGAATCTTGAATGAGATGGACTGTTATGTGTCATTGCTTAATAATTGAGTGACGTGAATATGCGTGAATGAGGCTATTATATAGCTTGTTGAAGGTTACCTATGAAAAAAAAAAAAAAGACCCCCGGGATTTGGGGTGTCACAATAATGTCCATTTCCTTTGCATCCTATCATCTTTGGAGCAATCTACCAAAAATGTTATTCCTTGTAATCTTATGGGTATTTCTACCTTTAAATTACATTATAATGTTTGACCATCATAATTATTAAAAATACATGGGCTTGTTACACTTCCTTTCATTTCACATTTATTAACTTGGATATGGTTGCAACTAACACCAGTATCTATTAAAATTTTTGTTTCTTCAACTTCTCTCTCTCCATTATAGTAATTTCCTAATATTAGGAAAGGTGAATGTACTTCTCTTATTTTTTTTGGAAACTTCTCCTACCTATATCTTTTTGGGCTACTGCTACCTATTAAGGAGTTTCCCTAAATATGGGTAGAACAATTCTTTGTATATGATTTTCTTCAGGAATATTGTCTTCAAGACTTAAAATATAATTTGTTAGTATTTCTATCCTATCTAACTTTTGAGGTTCTATTATTTCAGCAAATTCTCTACATTAATGACTAATTTCTATAAATGACTTATCTAAATTCTTCCATAGTTTGAATTTGTTAGTGTATATAAAGCACTATAATACATTGTCATTACATTATTTCCTTCTTTCATAAAATCATTTCTTACAAACTTAAAATATAAGCTTAAACTATTATCAAAATCTTTATCTCCTAGATTAATATTATATTTTGTGTAACATGTAAACATCAGTTTTGTATATGCTAAATTAATTCCTTGGATACTTCCTAGGCGACTTTCATGTGTTTTTATTAGTCTTTTATCATATAAACTTAAAACTATTGATGTATTTAGATTTTCAGGGAATAAGGCTTTTATTATTATTTATACTCTTGCTAAATATGCACACTTTATTTTTTCTCTTACTTTTTCATTTTTTATCTTCCTTAATGTTTCATTTATAGTTTCTTTTGTTAATAAATTGAGCTTTATATTTCCTTTATCTTTATTAATTGTTGTACTTCTTTTTATCTTTTGGTATTCATGGATATTTTTTATGCATATATATTTTATTTAGGTATCTTATTAATCCTTCTCCTGGGGCTTTTAGATCAAAATTTAGACTCTGGATTTTCTATAATTTTTTATCATCAAAAGTGCCTTTTAATCTATATTCATAATTCCTGATCTTCTTTTGCACTAATAACTTCAAATTCAGAAATATCATCCTCTTCAATTATTTCCTTGCTCATTTTGTATCGCTCTCTGAGGAACTATTATCATTCTCACTATAAACACTACTCATTTCACTATCAAAACTTATTATAATTTCCAAATCATCTCCCTTATTTTCTCCCCATATGGTAAATGTCTTTTTCTCTTTTTGACATTCATTACTATAATGTCCTAATTCTCCATATTTCCAACATTTGCATTTGCTTTTGTCTCTTGGTGTATTATGTGTAATATTCCTCCTTTTATAATTAAATCTTTTCTTGTAATATTTTTAAATGGTTTTTTCCATTATTTTTTAAATCTTTTATATTTTGTAAATTGTCTTCTTGGCTTTCCTATTTGTTTTATAAATTTTCTTTTCTTATACTCCTTACACCCCCATTTTCCTAGGATGTTTTCTATGTTATCACAAAATATTTTCTCTCCATTTCTTGATACATCTGGGTGCATAATTCTGCTAATCTTTTCTTTAAAATTCTATTCTGGCTCCTAGAGTATCAACATCTTCTTTTCTTATTTTTTCATATTCTTCTTGGAAATAATTACTCCATTTTCCAGGTAATTTCTCGTAGTATGTATTTGCTAAGGTTGTCATGTTCATATTGTTATCAAAGGCATCATAATACCATTTACTAAATTCACGTGTATATTCATATATATATCCTTCATCTTACAAATTTGTAATTGTGCTAATTTATTTCTAGCTTATCTTATATCTTTCCTTCTTTGCTCTATAATGTATGTCATCCATTGTTCTCCTAGAAATTCATTTACTATATATCTAATAAAAGTATCTACTCCTTTGAATATGCTACTTTCGAAGGCTACAATGGTGTTATTTGTAATTACATTAAAACTATGATCTGATAATTCTTCCCACCATTTTCTAGCACATCCTGTCAATGTTCCTATCATTATTTGAGTTTTAGTATTATTATCCCAATTTGTTCCTTGTGTCATAAATTATAATGTCATTGTCTGTGACCATTTATTTAACACTAGTTTAATATCCTTTTGGCAATCTATGTTTAGGTATACTCCTATATTTCCTAATAGTTCAATTTTTTTTTCTTTTGGTTCAAATTTAGGTATTCTATATTGTTTTCCAAATGTTTCTTGATATTCTTCTTTTATCCTACTAAGTCCTCCTACGTGTCCTAAAGAATTCACATCTTTTGTTTCATTTAAATTCATTCTCTGTATATCTATCATTATATCTTCTATTTCACTTTCACTTATTTGACGCATTCTTCTACAGTTTCTTCTTCTATTACTTGTAAAGCCCGAGAAAAATTGAATTTTTCTTAAAAGGGCAAATCGGTAAATTTCCATAATAATACGTGTTGAAAAATTGGAAATTTTCTAAATCTCAGATGATGAAACAGAACTCACCGTTGGATTAGTCTCATGAAATCTAATTGTCTAGACGAATTTCGTCGAATTCCGAGACATCGAATTTTCACGTTTTTGAAGGTGATGGGCGTCCAATGACTCCCAAGGACAAGATTGTTTACGAAAATTTCAGAAGTTGGGAAATGACTTAAGTCAAGTTCATGGGATATAATTTGAACTTGAACAGAGACAAAATAAATCGCTTCGGCCCAGAATCGGACCCAAACGATGGTGGACACATGGCACAACGTGGGCCACACATCCAACTTAAACTTAAGTTGGGACAAAATAGGAATTAGGGCTAGAAGAGTCCATTTTTCCTGATTGACAGAGAGAGAGAGGAGGGGAGGGAAAGAGGAGAGCCAAAGCTTCCTCTTAATATCTACAGAGTTTTGTTGGTCAGTTTTCGTCAGGCCAAGAACGAAAGTTCATCGCATTGATGAGGGATACGCATGGGTACTTAGAAAGAGGGGTTTCGTTTAAGATCCAAGAGGGGAGATTTCGGAAAATCGAAGTTGTCGGGTTTAAAAGGCTTCCTACCCATGCATCACGCTCCTAGAGGTAAGGAATTCTTCCTACCTTGGCTTACTTTCCATCTTTGGGCCTGGAAAAGAGGGTTTTTCATTAAAGGCCTGTTTGACGAAGAAAAACTAGATTTTCAGGTTATGTTCGATGTTTCTTCGCCTAGGCGAAGGTGTGAATCTTCTCAGGGAAGATTGGTTCTTTGCCTAGGTGAAGCGGTCCACCTAGGCGAGCTTGAGAATAGAAAAATTTGACCTTCTCATCTCGTCTAGGTGAGGCCGTTGCTTCAGGCACGAACCACTCTCGCCTATTATAGCTAGAAGGCTGACGCCTGGGGTGAGCCCGCGACCATCCGAGGCTTGTGTTTACTTCGCCGGCTAGTGGTTGATCTTATGGCCCATTTGTGATCATTGTGGGCTTGCTCTCGGGGCCATCAGGACTTGTTTGAGTGTGTCATTGCTTGACTAAGAGTGACATGTTTGGATGTCAATATGTGTTTTCTAATATGTTGACAGGTGATGAGTTTATTTGTGAAAATGGCCATGACATGGCTTGATTGTGAGTGTGCCACTACTTGACAATGCAGTGACCTATTTAGATGTCAATATGAGTACTCCAACGTATTGATGTGTGATGAATTGGTATGTGCAATGACCATTACATGGCTTGCTTATGTGTGTGTCATTGCTTGATCATAGAATGACATGTGGCATGTGAATGTTGATATATGCTTGTATGATATATTGACATAAATGGAATGATGTATGGAAGTCATATGCAGGTGATGTGATTGTCCATGGCACCTGGTAAGTGGTGTGGATTGTGTTGTCCATGTAGCATTCAATATGCATGGGGCATGACATAACATGAAATGGCATATTACATTGTATATGTGATTCGTTCTAATTCAGGTAGGTGTTCGGAATCAACAAAATTTATAACCTAGGATTCCTACTAACGGGACGAGCAAAGCCATCGCAGCATAGTGGCTCCAGGGTCGAACACAAGGATGGGTTTTCGTGAGAGAAGCTATAAATGCATTTTGAAAATAAGTGTTTTCCTGCTGGATTGGTGGAGGTGTGCAAAATGCTGTGTGTGAAATGGTCGCAAACCAAAATACTGGAAGCAAAAAGTTGCACTATAGGAATCCTTGAAGTCTCGGGGCCATTAGGCTTAGGCTCTGTGTTAACTCAACATGTACTTGCCCAGATTCTGCATTGGGAGCATGACATATAGTCATTTCCTGAACCGGATCTTCATTTAGCTTTAAAACCTAAACCCTAAGAGTTTTCCTATTGAAAGATGGCATTTCATTAGGTAAAAATGTCCCTAGCAAAGGAAAAAAAAAAAAACACATCTCAAAAACACTACCCCACGATAACTAATAGGAGACAACTAACTGAGCCTCAGTGGATCTAGTGAAAGTATCCACTAAACCCAAAAAGCTTGCCAAATACACATTAAAGAGAGCATGCTTAAGAGATTTTAACCCCTCGCTGAGTAGAAGCAGGCACACCACTCTAGAATACAAACATGAAGAACATGAGAACATGCATCTGCTTCAAAACACCCAAAGGCCTTCCCCCTTCAAGGATCAGCCCTTAGTCAAGCATCCCTGATTTGTCATCATCATGTGTTTAAGCAACCAACAAGAAAGTGAAGGAGTTGAAGAGAAATCACCAACAAGAGGAGGAGAGCTTTCTGCGTTAACTCCGATTGATTGAATGACAAAAGTTGATTTGATTAACAAGCATGGTTGAGTTTATATAGGGCCCAAGAAGAGGAAATTACAAAGTGTAATAAAGAATCAAAAATTGCATAAGGGCAAATCCTGTATAAAAACCACCAACAAGTGGATCAAAAGCAAATAACGTGTAATGTGTATGAGCGTTGTTCACAAGTTGCGAAATTATAACTCAAGGGAATTTCGCAGCCTGCGAAATTTGCAGGTTGCCAATTGTTGCAACCCCCAAAATTCTACGCTTGCCCTCATCTTCAATAGATTTGTTCAAATTCTCCGAATTGATCACGAGCTCGACCACTTCAGTTCAATGTGTTCGAGTCAAATTGAGGAATTTATGAGGCATTTGACCTGCAAAACTACTAAAATAGCTACAAAATGTGATCATTAGCAAAGCTGGGATCCCAATGTAACAATTGAGTTATTGAAGTCGATTATTACACAAAAAGCGCATAAAACCTATGATAAACAAGGCTCAATATTGCACTATTTGGGTACTAATCACTCCCCCCAACCGAGATATTGCTAGTCCCTTAGTAATGATAAAAAGAAGGTAGATCATGTAGGATATGTTTTTTCCAAAAATGTACTATCTGTTCAAAAGGTATATGCAATTCATGTCTAACCTTTAGTATGATAAATTGGGACTCTGTATAAAAACTAGTTTGGAAGAAAAAATGCCATACATGAATGTTTCAAGCAAAGATCTATTCCAAGGAATCACCACTTCCAATTAAACTCTAAGTGTTATTGGGTGATTAGTTTAAACCAATAAGTTGCAAGACTACCTCCCTCTAACCAAACTACTGCCAAAACCTTAGACATGATGACCAACCTAAATAGATTCAGTTCCACACTTATTTCATACTTCTATTATTTTGTAGGGTGCAATGTTGAAAACTCGACTTCACCAAAGTCCGTGTAACGGGGATCCACCAATCACTCCCAACCAACTAAGGTTTAGGGCATCAAGTTAAAAGGATCTTTCGACCAATAAACTCTTCGTGTTTCAATTCTAATTAATGATTTCGGTAATTCAGCACCTACAACTCGCTAAACTCCACCCGTCCACCCATGTAGCGAGCACAAAGTCGGTGACTCCCAACCAGTTGGCTTAGGGCACCAGGCTTTAAAGGCTTACACAATATACCCCTCGGACCGTGAGCAGGTTTCAAGGCAAAGCACCGCGACTTTACTTAACTCTTTTTCTTTTTCTTTTGTCTTTTCTTTTTCTTTTTGAAAACACATTGGCCTTCATTCTTGGGGAACTCTAACCTATTATGGGCTGTCAACAAAGCTAAGGTTGGTTTTGCAAAGTAAGAGGAATATGCAGCTCCTCAACCTAATGGTGAAAACTGATGTGCACTGTGTGTGTAGCTAGAGAATGGTGGAAGATCTGTAGTGCAGTGCATAGGCGACCAAAAAGCTAATCGGGCATGGAACCATTCTGGCATTTTGGTATCATACGATTAGCTCAACTTTTCAACTACGAGGGCAAGGCAAAACCACAATAATTTAGGGTCAAAATGAGATACAAAAGTATAGAAAAATAGATTTGTATTATATATATCAAGGTGAATTTACAAAATTTTCGACTTTTCTTGACAGTAAACTTGACAAGCCCCTTTATAAACAAAAATGGGCTTTCTTTGGCATAATACAAGTAAAACCAAAACCAAAGTGAACATCACTTCCAGCACTAACTATCCGGCGCGAGCGAGAAAGTTAGTGGAGGAAATGACACCTCCTCAATCGGTGGGTGGAGAGGCTCGTCCTCGGCTGGGCGGTGAGGTCTTTATTGGGTGAAGTGGTTGATCTTTGTGCGGTGCCAATACATCGGGAGGCTGCGGGGGCCGATGGTGGGTATGGCTGATCCTGTCACGGAAGGTTGGTGAGGAATTTGGCGAGGGGCACGAGGAGAGATAGCGGGGGAGGCCCAGAGTGGCTCTCTGGGCATGATCTTGGCACGGATACGAGCTATCAAACACCGATCTTGGTCATCCTCTGCGCGGTGTGGCACAGTGAGGCTGCAAATGAACCGTGAGTGGGCGAGAATGTGTGGTTGTCTATAAAAAGCGGGAAGTCTCGCGAGAGGGGTGTGTGCAGTAGTGGCTGTGTGTGTGGGCCTTCGGCCTGTATATCGAGACGAACCGGTTGGCATGGGGCGAGAGTATGTGGAAGGTGAGGCATCGGGCTGCGGTACTAAAGCTGGAGCCTCTTGGGCGTGGCAGGTGGAATTTGAAGAAGAGGCCCAGGAGGGATCTTGGTGAAACTAGAGTGCGGAGGCCCCACTGGCGTCTTTCGGTATATGGGATAAGTCCCGACAAGGACTATCATCATCTGGATCGTCATCGTCTGATCCCGGAGGGGGAAGATGGAAAGCTCGAGGCTTAGCCCGCCATCGATCAATGGTAAGGGTGGCCTCACAGTCGCGTCGATAGGAGAGGAAATAGAAGGCGAGGATTCGGCTAAAGAGGCGAACTCCGGTGGTGGACCACATCACTTGAAATGGAATAATGAGGTCATGTCGGCTCATGGTGAACGATGCTCCCTACGAAATCGATACAACACCTCTGGGATATAGCTCCTCTCCCTGCATGCGTATGCTGGAGTGAAAACACATTAGACCTCAAAACGTGGTCTATCATAAGCATACGTAGTGGAAGGTGGCGCCTAAATAATACCGACCCTGGTGATCCGCAAAATGGGACCATCTACGGTCGAAGAATGGAGACCCTTGTCTATAACCGACCGCCCAGCGAGGACCAGCAGCGAGATGGAGGAGCGGTGCGTCTCGGAAGCTTAGGAAGTATCCACGCTGTAGTCGATAGAGAAATGAAGAGCAATCGGGTTGGCCTCTCGCCGGGATGTCATCGTATGATAGAACTCGGTGACGACCCAAGGATAATAGTACTGACGCGATGATTAGTGCCCAAAAAGTGCTATTTTGAGCCCTATTCAAGATAGGTTTTGAGTGCTTTTTGCGCACTAATCATATGAATTAAGCCAATTGTCATGTGCATGTCCGCGAATTAGCCGATTTGTTTTCGAGATTGTTTTGGATAGTTTGCAGGTCATGAGAACTTAGGTTAGCAAGCTTGGCTTCTTGTGGTGCTAAATGCGAGAATCCTCGTAATTTCACCAAGGCGGCGATGAAGTCAAGATGGGTTGAAGCCCAGAGCAAGTGATGAATAAAAGTGCGGAAACGTCACGTGTGAAGGACCAAGCCAGGAATTTTTGTTATGATTGCGAAAATTTCGCGGGGATTGCGAAAATTTCGCAATCATAGCGAAAATTCGCAATCATATAGCATACCATAATCATAGCGAATTTTAAGCTATGTGAAAATTCGCTAAATTTGTGAATTTCACTAAATTTGAGAAATTCTTGTTCCTAGCGAAAATTCTCAATTTAGCTATCTCTGTGGAATTTCGCTAGGCTAGAATTTAAGCTAGCATAGCAGAATTTTAAGCTATACTATGAAATTTGCTGCATAACGAAATTACTCGGCTGTGTTTTGGTATTTTTGATTCCAGCGACCACGTTTTGATAAATTACCATTTGTCCCTATTGTAATTTTATATTTTAGGCATTTTTGTCATTTCACACATTAGGGTTGATATATAAGTCCCCTATAACTTTGTAACCTAATTTATTCCATTTCTATGCAAGTTCCTTGACTTTTCATTTTAGGTTTATTTTGCTCTCTTACTCTCTCTTCTTTCCCTCATTTTCTCGTTGCCCGACACCCACAGCTGGGATGACAACTCAAGGGATGCTTGGCTAAGCCTCATAGCCTTGAAGAGGAGGGTTGCTAGTTTGGTTTTGGGGCTTCTGCAGGTTGTCCTCATGCTTTAAATGTTACAGGTACTGCATTTATGGTTCAATACTTTCCAAACTAGGGTTTAATGCTATTTAATGTCTTTCTTATGGTCAATACTTGTCATGCTTTAGGGTTCAGTGCATTCTTAATGGTAGATGCCTTGAGCATTCTTCTGGGCTCATCATTCTGAGCCATTGAAATGAGGTTAAATGCTACGGTTTTCAAGCGAATGGGACTTTGAATGCTTAGTATTTGGTTTGACTCAAATAGGAGTGGTTAGGGCTAGGTTTATAGCTAAACAAAGATCCGGTTTGGCTTTGACTATATGTCATTTTCCTAATGCGGATATAATCCAGGACACTTTAATAGCCCATGTTATCAAGCTAGTGACGAAGCCTTGAGGTTACCATTTCACACTTTCATTTACGCTATTACGAGTTAGCCGGTGAACAAACAACCTCCGCATTTTTAACCAAATCAAGAAATCCAAACAAAAAGTCTCACCATTTTTCCATCAACACGTCACGAATCATTTGTGGGATGAAAACCCATCCCGTGTTCGACCACAGACATTTATCTTGCTTGGTAGCTTGACTACGGCGTTAGGAGAACATAAGGAAACAATTTTTGTTGATTAGTCACCTGTAGTGGCCGCGAATCCGATGAATTGCCGTTCTTGGGGATGGTGCCAAACTCACGTATGATGAGTTGATGTGTACTTGTAATCCACATTACAAGTCTTTGGTAACCTTCGATCCTTTTTGAATTAAGTGTCTGCCCGAGGCTGCAAGTTTTCTTAACCGTGATTCGCCCCTTGCTTGTTTTTATTTTTTACGGTCGGTTTTGTTTTTGGCTAACAACGACCGCTCTTTGGCAAGCTTTGTTTGTGTTTTGTTTGTTTCATTTTGTGTAACGGTGTTTATGCGACAGGACGAGAGGGATATCGGGTAGATTGCAAAGTGAGTGCCCGGTTGAAGCTGAGGTTGTGAAATCGGTGTGCATAGTGACCAAATGGATCCTCTACACGAGAACGAGGAGTCAACAAGCACCTGAATCCAACGGCATACGGGTCGATGAGGGATCACATACACCCTCCTAGGTTAGTGCTCCTTCTGCTTTATACCTCTGGCGAGGATGTGGCGTTGAGACCCTACTAGTGCCTGCTTCCACATTTCATGGTATGGAGAATGAAAATCCATATTCACACATACGGGATTTTGAGGAGGTATGCATAACTTTTAAGGAGGGTATAACAGATATGGAATTGTTGAAGTTGAAGGCATTCTCGTTAACCCTCAAGGACAAAGCCAAAATATGGCTCAATTCCTTTGAGCCGAAACGATTAGAAATTGGTAGAACTTGAGCTAAGTTTTGAAGAAATTCTTGGTGCAACCAAGGCCAACGGTTTGAAGGCGGATCTACACTTACTCGGCCTATGACAATGAGAAATTCTATCGGAGTGTTGGGAGAGGTTCATAGGATACCATCCAATGCATGTCCCCACCATGGTTTTGATATGGATGCTAGTGAATCATTTACATAATGGTATGTCCCTATGTAAACATTGTTGGAAACCGTGTGTGGAGGTGACTTTTGAGCAAAAACCCGGATGAGGCCATGGACTTTTGAACTATGTGGTAAGAACCTCAAAACATGGGATAGACCGAATCAATTTGAAAGAATGAAGCCCGACCCACGAGGGAGGCATTTATACACTTTAGGGGATATGGAAATGAAAACAAGAATATCAACCCTAAGTAGGAAGATGGAAGAAGCTGGAAGGAAAAGGCTCCATGAAGTGCGAGCGTGGCGAAATCCTGCCGCAGGCTAATCCAGGCATCAATTTCCAACCCACTGAAGAACATTATCCAATGGCCCCCTCAGTGAAGGATTTGATGTCAGAATATGCAAATGTCGTAGGTCAATACAAGCCACAACCTAATGCCCCATACGGTAATACCTACAATTCCAATTGGAAGAATCACCCTAACCTCTCCTGGAAACCCAATCCCCCTGCCTATGTGCCCCCTGGTGCCAAACAACAGTTTGGTTCCTCATCTCAACCACAGCCACCACCATCCTCTTCTCCAGTTGAACAAGCCATCTTGAACTTGAGCAAGGTGGTCGACAATTTTGTGGAGGAGCAAAAGGGGATAAATGTACAATTGGCACAAAGAATTGATGCGTAAGTACCTTTGAATAAAGAATAGATGGGCTTGAGGCTTGATCTTAATCGGAAAATTGACAACCTGGGTATTGATCACAAGATCAACAATTTCTTTGGAATACGAGGAGGGGGTTCCCTTCCCAAACATTGCCAAATCAAAAAGGGTCCATGAGGTAGGTTCATCCGGCAATTCGGGGATGGATGAAGTAGGCTATAATCCTACGAGGAGTGGAAGAGAAATAGAGCAACCCCGGTGCCCATATTTCTTGAAGAAACATGCAAGGAGAAAGGGCGAGCCTGAGAGGGTAATCATCAGTGAAGACCCAGTGAAGAAAACCATGCCCCCTCCATTTCCCCCGAACGCGAGAGCAAGAAAAAAATCCCAAACCCAGTGAAATTTGGGAGGTGCTAAGACAAGTGAAGGTGAATATTCCACTGCTTGACATGATTAAACAGGTCCCAACTTATGCTAAGTTCTTAAAGGACCTGTGCACAGTCAAGAAAGGATTAGGCATTGAAAAGAAAGCCTTCCTAACCAAGCAAGTCAGTGCCATAATCCGGAAGCGAAGACCGTCGAATACGAGGATCCGAGGATCCTACGATTTCGGTCGACATTGGAGGGAATTGCATGAACAAGCTCAACGCTGGGCGGGGCGGTGTAAACCACTACTTCCATGCTCGATTGTATAAGCGAGTTAGGTTTAGGAGCTCAAACCTGACATCACTTTATCATTAGCCAAGCCAGATCGGTGAGAGATTCCCCTGGGGAATAGTTGAGGATGTCTTGGTAAAGGTGGACAAATTCCACTACCCAGTAGACTTTGTAGTGCTTGATACCGAGCCAATAGCAAATGGGCCCAATCATGTGCCAATTATCATGGGAAGACCATTTTTGGCAGCCCTTTACTTGATGCAATCATCAATTAGAAATGGAGTCATGCAGCTTCGGCGTTTGGCAACATGACATTGGAGCTCAATATTTTTCACTTGAGTAACAAGCACAAGCTAGTGGAAAATGGCAATCAAGGGACTGATGAAGTCTGCTCAGTTGACCCACATGCAGAGAAGCCAAGTGTCCATAAATTGCAAGAATTGGTTAAGGAAAATGAAACAATTGGTGAAGGATTGAACGCTTTAGTCATTCCTGTAGTCGGCGTCGACCCGAAATCACCCGGTGAAGAAAATCAACACGAATGGACCAAGCATGAAGTACACGCGGCCTGAGAGCCCTTTGTCGGGGTTAAGGAGCTCCTCCTCCTTGACCCTCCGTGAAACTCATCGGTGAAAATTGAAATTTGGTTTGGTGTTCTCTAAAACAAATTACTTGACTCAAAATTTTTGGTTTTTGTTTAAAATTGGTCAATTTTGATAGTTACTATTTTTAGCAACTTTCCTTTTTAGTAGCCTAATTTTAATTTTAATTTCTTTTTATTTTTATTATGCTTAGGTTTTTGTTAATTTTATTTTGTTTTTAATCAGCATAAATAAAAAAAAAAATTTTATTGTAGGTGGAGTCCAGATTTTGCAGGATTTCGCTATTGTAGCGAAATTAGCCACGTGGCCAGGTCTTGCGTCTCCATTGCGGTGCTGCGCCTCCGCACCCGACGCGTGTGGCCGAGCCATAGCGCTTGTCGATGAAACCACGGTTCGGCCACGCCACGGGCTCCATTTTGCTCTGGCCGGTCTTGACTACGCCTAAGCCGCGCCTGCTTTGGCTGCTGCTTGGGACTTGGTCACGCCAAGCCACAGTCCTTGCCCGGATTCATAGTGAGCCCAGTGCTTCGTGCCTGCGTCGACTCGCTTTGCCCCGGCGCGTGCGAGCCACACTCTTAGTCCTTGGCCAGGTGCCACAGCTGGCCGTGGTTTGCCTGGTCTGGCCAGGAGCCACAGTGCGCCGAGTGTGCGCCTGTGGCCCTTTCCCGGTAGCGAGCCACCTTGCCCTGTATCACTCTCGATTTACATATATGTGAGTGCGTGCGAGGGTGGTTCCGCCTCGGGCCCGGGGTTAGATTTAGCACTCCGGAGCGGGGAGGCGGGCCAGAGCTACGGCTACGGTCGAGGAGGAGCCATAGGGGTTCGGGGTATCGGACTAGGATGGGACCTCGGGCCGCTCCGGTGCCTCGGGAGGCGATCCCGGGAGGGTCAGGCCCTCCCGAGCGGGCCGAAACGTCGAGTACGGGGAGTCCTCATCTCATCTAGGCCTTAGCCATCACCTTCCCCAGCAGCAGAGGAGAGCTCATCGCCCCATTTGTCGCCTTGCCTCGGGATCGGGCGGCCATTGTTCGCGGGACGATATCGGGGAAACGCGTGGATTCTTGGCGCTAGGGATTTTCATGGAGAGTCATTTTCACGACGTGCGGCCGCGTCCAGACCCCGGTTGAGACTCCATGAATTGATCACATAGTACTCCACATTTAGGTACATGACAGCGGTAGTTCTACTATCCCGGGTGGTGCTTGAGTTCTACCACTCCATGACTTCGGGTCTTAGAGTCGGCCAGACTCAGATTCACTATTAATGATTAATGAGAGTACTCAGCGCGGACATTTCAGTAGGCACACCCGTGATTGTAATTCCAGGAGGATATCGGGATTAGCCACAGCCATCACAGAGGAGATGGTTATTGTCGCTCGAGATACTCTGGCAGGACCATTACTTTTCGCGAGGGCGACTCCGTATCGAGATGCTTACGGTGGACCACTGCTTTCAAAACTAGCTTGTTCCATTGCGATTACTACGTTCGTGCGGGGGTATACTAGGAGCCTTGTGCAGGATCTCGGAGGGATTACGGTTCGGTCCCTGCGGAAGGCTAGTTATGACCGCCTGTTTGCGTTTTGAGGATAAGGTCACGAGGGTGTTTGGCTCGGCGGGTCACACCCTTGTTGATCACTTGTATTGAGCCAGGTCTGTAGCATTTGGGATTCCAGAGAATCTGTATTGAAGAGGAGGATCGATGCCCTCGAGTCCACATCCCGTGGAGGCGATCCTTGGTTATGCGATCTCTTTTTTCTCCTCCGTGACGGGACCCGGGGAGGAGGTGCCGGATGAGAAACGGAGGATCCAGGGAGATGATCCTGTTCCTGAGGTAGAGCTAGAGGTGGAGAGGAGCCCAGTGCCAGATTTGTCTCCTCCCTCTCCTCCTCCACCTCCTTCGGCCCCAGCCCGATGGCGCTCGGCGCCATATACATCGCTGACATTCTCGGAGCATGTTCATGTCGGTTCGAGGAGGCGCGAAGTGGTTATGGATGTTGTATTCGTGGCTACTACCACGAGCATCTATGGACCGAGGGTGGCCCGAGCCGAGACCACTTTAGAGCATTGTCATACCATGCCTCCTTCCAGATCATAGAGGCACCTCGGTCTCCCACGTACTGCACATCGAATGAGTCCACGGCCCGACGGCCTTCTTAGACATCTTTGGCGGCGGCGACGGCGGCTTCGAGATCCACCCAGAGAGGTAGAGGTGGTGCCTCCTGTCTCTAACTTTCTCCTATCCCTGTAAATATGCATGCTGGGTGGGAGGAAAAGTTAGAGTTAGGAAGCGCATCTTATCATGTTTTTGTACAGTTTTCGACTTTATATTTGCTACTCATTTTATATAGGGTTCATGTATTAGATAGTAGGCGGTGATAAGCACTGATATGTTTAGCTATATTAAGCATGCTTATTAGCCATTTTGGTTATGTCAGCTTTATAGCATTATTCTGATTTTCTACGCTTTTACTTAATTACTTTTGTGTCTTCATTTGTGTATCTACTCTTACCTTTAGTTGAGAAATTGAAATACAATATGTTACCTTAATGATAGAACAATTCCATGCATGGTTCGTTTTTGGTCAATTGAAATCGGCATATTCAACCTTGAACATTCCACTCTAGCTAATTCACACCTTTGCCTCAGTTGTACCCGATAGGTTGAAGCTATGCCTCTTTCCACTTTGCAAAGGCCGACCTTAAACACATTGTGACCGCCATGGGTTTGTGTTACCCATGTATGAAGACCAATGTAGTCTTCCAAAAAGGAAAAGAAAAAGAAAAGAAGAAAAAGAGAAATAAAAGCCGTGACGCTTTGCCTTGAAACCCGAACACGGTCCGAGGGGTATATGGCGAAAGCCTTTAAAGCCCGATGCCCTAAACCTTAATTGGTTGGGAGTCATCGACTTAGTGTTAAGCTACGGTGGATGGGTAGAGTTTAGCGTGTTGTAGGTGCTTAATTCTCGAAGTCATTGGAGTCCGGGGTGAAGCCTGCAGAGTTTGTGGTCGGTTGATCCTTTTGGCTTGATGCCCTAAACCTTAATTGGTTGGGAGTCATCGGTGGACCCCCCGTTACACGAACTTTGGTGAAGTCGAGTTTTTAGCATTGCACCCTACATTGCAATCAAGGAAGAAATAAGAGTCTAGCTAGTCCTATTTAGGTTGGTCAACAGTTTAAGGCCATGGAAGTAGCTAGGTATGGGGGAGGGAATAGCTTTGCAATTTATTGGCTCAAGTTGGTTACCTTAGGAACAATTAGATTTTGGTGGAAATTCAGGTTGATTTCCTTGGATCCAATGTTGACCTAAAACTAGTTCTTATATGGTTTTTGTTCTTTCATGTCGGTTTTCGAACAGGGTGTAAATTGTTCATTTTAAAGGTAAAGCCTATCTGTACATACACTTTTGAACCTGCACTTTTTGGCAAAAGCACAACATGCATACCTTTGTTTTTAGCATTGCTAAGGGACTAGCAACGTGTCGGTTGGGGGGAGTGTGATTAGTGCCCAAAAAGTGCTATTTTGAGCCCTATTCAAGATAGGTTTTGAGTGCTTTTCTTGGCCCAATCATATTAATTAAACCCGATTGTCATGTGCATGTCCATAGTGCTGATTTGTTTCGAGATTGTTTTGGATAGTTTTGCGGAGTCTTGAGAACCCCGGTCGGCAAGCTTGGCTTCTTATTGGTCTTGAATGCGAGAATCCTCGTTAATTTCACCAAGGCGAGGCGGTGGGAAATGTCAAGATGAAAGTGAGCAGTAATGTGAATAAAATGGGTGAGTGCAGCCGGGATTGTATGTTGCGAGAAATGTGAAATTTAACAATCATAAGCCCGAAAATTCGCAATCCTAAGCGAGAATTTTAAGCTGTGTAATTTCGCTAGGCTAAGCGAGAATTTCTTTGATTCTAGCGAAAATTCTCCCGATTTCGTATCTCTCATCAGAATTTCGCTAGGCTAGCGAAATTTCTTTGCATAAAGCGAAATTGCTCAACCTGTGTTTTTGGTATTTTTGATTCCAAACGACTACGTTTTGATAAATTACCATTTTGTCCCTATTGTAATTTTATATTTTAGGCATTTTTGTCATTTCACACATTAGGGTTGACTATATAAGTCCCCTACAACTTTGTAACCCTAATTTATTCAATTTCTATGCAAGTTCCCGCAACTTTTCATTTTAGGTTTATTTTGCTCTTTTCTCTCTCTTCTTTCCCTCATTTTCTCTCTACGCCAAATGAACCCCCTTTAGGATGACAACTCATGGATGTTTGGGCTAAGCCTCATGTACCTCAAGAGGAGGGCTGCTAGTTTGGTCGGGGCTTCTCAAGTAGTTGTCCTCATGCTTTAAAATGTTACAGTAATCGCATTTATGGTTCCATACTTTCCAAACTAGGGTTTAATGCTATTTAATGCTCCTTTCTTTTCGGGTCAATATCATTATATGCTTGGTGGTTCGTTGCATTCTTAATGGTAGATGCAATCGACATTCTTTAGATGTCATTTACTTAGCCATTGAAATGAGGTTAAATGCTAGGTTTCAAACTCGAATGGGACTTGAATGCTTAGTATTTGGTTTGACTCAAATAGGAGTGGTTCTAGGGCTAGGTTTTATAGCTAAACAAAGATCCGGTTTTGGCTTTGACTATATGTCATTTGCCCTAATGCCTCATATAACCCGAGGACACTTTAATAGCCCCATGTTATCAAGCTAGTGACCCAAGCCTTCAAGGTTACCATTTCACACTTTCATTTACGCTTATTACGCCAACCAAGAACAAACAACCTCCACCTGCTTTTAACCAAATCCAAAAATCCAAAACAAAAAGTCTCACCATTTCCACCGACGCGAATCATCTGATGGGATGAAACCCATCCCTGCTCGACCAGACCGCTATAATTGGCAAAGAGGCTTGACTACGGCAAGAGAAGGAACATAGGAAACAAATTTTGTCATTCCGATCACCCTACCGTGGCACTAATCACGCGACACCAAGGAAAGGCTCCGTGATGGTATCACAGATGGAGTGAAGCATGGAGTCTCGGGGCCCCGGGTCCGCAGCAAATGCTGGGAGATCATAGTACACCTCCCCATGAAAATCTCTATCCCTACAGCTAACATTCACCGGGATGGGGTTGCAGGGGAAGTAAGGTCACTTGATGATGGACCCCGAGACAGTCTGGGCTCGCACACCCGATAAGTGGGAGAGGGCTGGCCCCGGATCTCGTTTGTACGACCCTCGGGGCCTGAAGTCCCGGGTCCTTGTCGGTGACCCTCCGGCTGGCCTAGGGATGTGAATGAGCTGCAGAGAGTGGGCCCAACCCCAGTATGATGATACCCCTCGGGTGGCCATAGAGGAGCGAACCCCAACACCACGCCAAAGAAGAGGGGTATGGAAGCAAAGATCGCCACTGGGCGCAAGAAGAGCACCCCCAGGCCGGCAAAAGAACGGAACCAAAGGGCAACCTGAGTCCCGGCGTAGTGGTGTCTGAGGCAGCAGGTCAAGATAGCAGGAAGCCTGGCTAAGAACAGAGAGGCCGGGCGTGTGGGATGCCTGGCGCACCCGCGCCCGGAAGAGGAGTCTTCCTGCCTTCGCCCATTTTCTGACCAAGGAAAGGTTTAGAGAGGAGAGATGAGATTTTCCTCGAAACTGAAAGAATGATTTGTGAGTTGAAATGAATGAAAAGGGTTTATAAAGGGGAGGAGCGGTAGGTGGAAGATGTGAAAATTACGGTTTTTAATGACCATTAATCGCATGGCTCAAAAAAGATTAGGAAAATTTAATTTCGTGAGCGCCAAACGGAGGGCTGCGTGAAACAAAGAGTCAGGGAGGAGGAGGAAGCATGAATAAAGGCTAACAGTTGAGTGAATTTGCAAATCGCGAATTTTCGTTGTGTTGCAGGGTTTTTCACAACTCCGAGAAACTCTCAGCAATTTCTGACCCTCCCTGAATCCAGTACACCCGCAAAGAAAACAAAACAAAAAATTATTAGAAGTAAAGCTAGAAAAATAAGAAAATTCACAAAATTAGAAAGTAAAGGATATATAAAAAAAAATATTCTAATTTAAAAATTAAAAATAAAACAAAACAAAAATCTAATTAAGATTTGGAGTGGTTTCCAAGTTCTTGCAAGAACCACTCCCTGTGATTCTTCTAAGAGGTCTCATGGGGGGTCAAGGAGGAGAAGCTCCTCCATGTCATATGAGGTGCGCTGCAAATAGTCCAACTTTTTGTCAAATATGGTTGTTAAGCATTATGCTCTTTGGTGGTGTCTGGCATGACGTATGTGGAGAGCACTCGATGGGCCAAGCCCTTTATCAACCGCTTCGTTCTCACCAATTCTTCTTGAGTTGTGAATACTGACTTTCCCTTCACCAGGCTACTTGTGCGTGACTTTGACTTCGCCTCCTTGTCCTCGCCAACTTATCCCCCCGCACTAAATGAAATGTCGAGCCTCTAAAGTCATAAGTCACAAAGGTGAGCCACATAACCCCATCTCTAGCTTGATTATAGCATTAGTCGGCAAAAAATGGCCTCCCAAAGAGGATTGGCACTTCGTGAGTGCTTTCGCCACTGGCTCAGATCAAGAACCACAAAATTCATCGACAATAGAAATTATCTACCTTACCAAGACATCCTCAACTATCCCCTCTTTGGTATTTTCACCGATCGGGACCATAAGGATAAGGTGATGCTGGTAGTTTCAGCCTCCCCTAAAACCTAACCGTCGTACATCAGTAATGGCAGTAGTTAACACCGCTCCCTGTGATCCAGCAGTGCCTTGTCTATGCAGATCCCCCTAATGTTGACTGAGATGGTGGGGGATCCTGGATCTTTATATTTCAACAAGGTCTTGCATTGGATAATGGAACTGACTTGTTCAGTTAGGAAGGCTTTCTTGTTAATGTTCAACCCCTTTTTGACTGTGCACAAATCCCTTAGAAATTTTGCATAAGTTGGAACCTGTTTAATCATGTCAAGCAGCGGGATGTTCACCTTTGACCCGCCTTTCAAGACTTCCAGATGCCTTCTGCTTAGGTGCTCTCCTTTTGCCTCTCTTGCTCGGGGGGACAGGGGGCAGCATGCCTTCTTTCATCGGGACATTCTTCCTTAATGATTATGGTTCAGCCCCCGCTCCCGTTCTCCGGTTTTCCCACAGGCTCGACACCGGTCGCTCAATTTCAACAAACTCCTTAAAGTGATAATGGCTTGACTTCATCCATTCGTGCGTGCTCGAGAAAGCTTAGTTCATGTATTCTCGATCAAGTGTGCTGTCCGGGATGGAACCTCCCTTCTCCCGCACTCGTCACGAATGCTCAAAGCATCATGGATGATCGCACGGTATCAATTTTTCTAATTCTAGCCAAGCCCTTCAATCCTCGCCTATGGAGCTTTCTACCTATTCTTCGTTTATCCATTGATAGCTTCTACTCTTCCACAAATTCCCCACCACCTTGTTTCAAATTCATGATAGCTTCTCGCTCTACAAAGATGAAGTCGGGTGGTCACCGTTGAGAGGTGGATCCATACTGTTGCTGCTAATGTGCCCCTGGGGGTACATATGCGGGGGGTTTAGGCTTCCAGGATAAGTTGGGGTGGTTCTTCCAATTGGGACTGTAAGTGTTACCATACTGGGCATCATTTGGTGGCCTATTTTGGCCCACAAAATTTGCATTTTCTACCATTAAATCCCTTACTGAGGGGGAAATTGGACAATGTTTCCTGGATGACCGGTAGATCGCATCAAGCATGGTCAAGCCAGGCATGGATGCCCCCACCACTACCCGCACCTCCTCCCGGTGGTTTCTCCGCTTCCAATTCTTCCACTCATTCTCGCTTAGGTGACAAAATTAATTTTGATTCCACACACTCAGTACAAATTTCTAAGCCATCAAGGTTTCATCCTTTCTAATTCTCCTCGATTCTACTTCAACCCATCCTTTGGAAGTTTCTAATCCACGTAGTTCAAAAGTCTATGGCTTCATCAGGATTTTTACTATGAAGTCCCTCCACACATGGTCTCCGTGAGTCAAGCCATGGAGTTGGCCACCACATCGTAGAAATGGTTCACCAGCATCCATGTATCAAAGCCATGGAGAGGCATGCACCGATGGTTTCAAGATACCTTCCCAAGACTGGAGCAAAATCTTTCACTATCATGAGCTGCAAAGGTGTAGATCTTTCCTTCAAAGTTGTCGGGGTCTTATGAGCACTCGAAGACCCTTCAAGAATTCACCAGAAATAAATTTCGCTTCGATGGTCCTGGCTCTTGAAGTGAATTGAGCCAAATTTGGGCTTTATCTCAGGGTCAAAGGGAAGGCTTTTCAACTTGAGCAAGTCCATATCGAATGCACCTTCCTTTGAAAGTAGTGCAAACCTCCGAACCCGAATATGTGTATGGATTTTCATTTTCCATACCATGAAAAAAAAAAAAAGCTCAGAGCAAAGGACCAAATACGGCCTCACTGCCACATCCTCTGCAGGGGGTATAATGCATGAGGGTGCACTCACCCTTGGTGGGTGAATGTGATCCCTCATTGATCTGTAGGTATCGGGTTCCCGACGAACCCCTACTGGGCCTGGCTTGCTCCTCGTGTGGAGTCTCCATCTCATCAAGTGTAGGCTAACTCACAAACCTCTTCAATCAGCTAATCTAGCCTTTCCACCTACCCCGCTGTTTCTCGTCCCACTGCATAAACTGCTATGATCACACCACAAGCAAGAAACCAACAAAAACTAGACCAACAAAAAAGGTTATTGGTTAGCTAAAATCAAAACAATATTAACAAATCGCACAGGTCTTCAAACTCCTAAAGAAATTTTCAATTCTCCCGCAAAGAACCGTGCTGGGAAAATGAATAAAATAAAAGAAATGAGATAGCAACCAAAACTTGTGATGTGAATCACGAAGTTCATTTCTTTCTCCTCACCAGTGGCACCATCCTCTGAACAACGCTAATTGATTCGCTCTAATCTCGTAGGTGTCCTGAATCAACAAAATTTATAACCTAGGATTCCTACTACTGACGTAGCAAAGCTACTGCAGTATAGTGGCTCTAGGGTTGAACACAAGGATGGGTTTTCTTCGTGAGAGAGAAGTTACAGTGCATTGAAAATAATGCTTTCCCGTTGGATTTATGGAGTGTGTGGAAAAGTGTGTGTGAATGGTTGCAAACTAAAATAGCTAAAGTAAAAAGTTAAAAGAGAAATCCTTAAAGTCTCGGGCCACTGGGCTTAGGGTTCTAGGTTAACCAACATGTACTCGGGTCTATATCCTCGCGTTTGAGAGCATGACATATAGTCATTTCCCGAACTGGATCTTCATTTAGCTTTAAAACCTAAACCCTAAGAGTTTTCCTATTGAAAGATGGCATTTCATTAGACAAAAATGTCCCTAGCAGTGAAAACACATCTCAAAAACACTACCCACGATAACTCATAGGAGACAACTAACTGAGCCTCGTGGATCTAGTGAAAGTATCCACTGACCCCAAAAAGCTTGCTAAATATACATTAAAGAGAGCATGGTTAAGAGATTTTAACCTCAGTGAGAGGCAGGGGCACAAATACCCTAGAATACAAACATGAAGAACATGAGAACATGAAGCTAAGCCTAAAACAACACCTACTGCCTTCCCTTCATGATCAGCCCTTAGCCAAGCGCATCCCTGATTTGTCATCATCAAGGGGTGTTTGGCAACCAAGAAAAATGCAAGAGCTTAAGGGAGAAGAAGAAAATCATCAACAGCGTGGAGAGGGATAAGCTCAAGTATCGAATCGATTGATCGAACGACAAAAGCTGATTTGATTACAAGCATGGTCAGAGCTTATATAGGCTCAAGAAAGAGGAAATTACAAAAATGTAATAAAGAATCAAAATTACATAAGGGAAAACTTGCAAAAAACCACCAACAAGTGGATCAAAAAGTGCTAATAGGTACAGAGTGATAGAAGGTTCGCAGAAGCTATGAAATCAAGAACCCCGCGGAATTTTGCAGTTGCGAATAGGCTCAAGAACTCAAGCAAATTTTGTGTGTCGTATTCGCAACCTGTTAAATTTCGCAACCCGCAAAATTTCGTGAACCCGCAAAATTAATTTGCAACCCCAAAATTTCGATACTCTCATCTTCTTCATTAGATTTGCCTTAAATTCCTCCGATTTGACTGCTTAGTCTTCGACCCGGCCTTCAGTTCAATGTGTTCGGAGTCAAATTGGAGGAATTTTATGAGGTACTTGACATGCAAAACTACTAAATAGCTACAAATGTGACCGTAGGCAAAGCCGAGATTCCAATGTGTAACAATTGAGTTATTGAGGTCGACAGGTACACAAAAAGTCGCATAAACCTAAGTGATAAACAAGGCTCATCGCACTATCAGTACTAATCAATATGCAATGTGGACACGTGATTAAATGGGTGTGAGTGCATGGTTGGTAAATCGACATTGCGTTTGGTGCTTGATTAGGTGGGCTCGGTTAAATGGAACAATGTCCAACAGAGTCACACGATTGATTAAAATGGTAAAGAAAATATGTGTCGAGTATTAACAAGCAGCGATAGATCCCTCTTCAGGTGAAAGACCCACCCATTATGGTCAAACGTAGTCCCTATAGGTGAAAGGCCGTAAAAGTGTCTAGGTTTGTGGAGCCTGCGATGTGACACCAAAAATATCCGCTACCCACAAAAAGGCGCATGGTTTTGAATATAAAATGATCATTATGATTTATCATCTAAAAAGATTTTGGTTTATAAGCAAATGAAATTTTTTTTGAAAATGATCATTGGATGTCATCCAGAATGACAACTTATCATACATGGGCTTAGGCGTTGTGTGAGGGAGTCGGTGAGGACTTGGAAGCATGGTACATGATTGAGTCTCATCTCATTTCATGGCAATGTCATGTAGGATTCCAAATATAATTGTCATGTTCTTGTTGGAATGTGAAGGTGAAATGTTGAGTGAACATTGCATGTGCATTTAGGGGCGGGAGTACTCTTATGGGGAGGTGTTCTCACCGTCGTGGCTCACCTTACGTGGATAACCCTTTCAGGTGAAAGGTCTACACCGGTGGACAGGGCTCAAACGAGGCCGTGATTACAAAGAAGGCCGACATGTGGCCTTGTTAAATCCTTTTATAAAAAGTGCTTGAGAGAAACTAGTTCTAGCATGTGTTTTGTATAAAAGAATTGTATCAAATTTTTTCGACTATCACAATATAGTCATATGTAATAATGGTAAGAGGGTCGTGATCGGACTCTTACGGACAGTATTTAAGTGTATTATTATCATATTTTTAACTTAAATATGAATGAATGGGTTCCGGTGAAGGGACGTATCGAGGTGGTGACGAGTAACGTGGTGTCCACGAGTAATTGGTTCAAGTTCGGTACCAAGACTTAGGTGCACAATGACCTAAGGTAGAAATTCTGCATGTTTATGGTTACTCACCGGGACCCCTAGGTTTTGGGGCGTCACAGTTTGGTATCAAGCATAGGTATACGAATACCTAGGGCTAGATGGATATGGGTCTAGGTCATTAGATTCAATGATTTCTAGTGTCACAGTTTATACCTTAGAACATAGGTATGATTACCTAGGGGTCAATGGGCATGGGTTTAGACCATTGCATTCATTATGTGCATTTATGTTTTCAGGCCTAAATAAAAGCATGATTTCGTGTTTTATGTTGTGTGAATTATATGGTAAAATGTATATATAGAAAGAGGCACCAGGTTAGAAAACATAACCTTAGGGTTCAAAAGAACGAATCGTGGATATTTGTGTGGGATGTCAGGTTTATTAGTAGTCACACATGCACTAGTTAGACAAGAAAAGGAATCTCAATTTTCTATTTGACACGTGTAGTTGGCAAGTCAAGGAAGAGGACGTAGAGGTAGTGGATGGGGCAACAACCAACCACCACCGGCCTTTGATCAACAAGCCTTCATGGAGGCTATTATAAGGATCGCTTACCATTGCTGCTAGCGAAAGGCCATGGGCTACCACCACAGATAGGCTAGTGCAAATGTGGGCCAGGGAGGACCGAGTAACCTCTATAGGTTTAAGGCACATCATCCTCTAACTTTTAAGGGATGAGGGGAACCGATGGAAGCCGACCATTGGTTCCGGCAAGTTAGCAAGATTTTGGAGGCTATGAAGATCACCTCCGATGCCACAAGAATAAGGCTAGTTGCATTTCAGTTAGAGGGTGAATCCCAAGTATGGTGGCATTTGCATGACATGCAAAAGCTAGGGAGTTCCTAGAGTTGAAACAAGGAACGATGACGGTGCTCAAATACGTGGCTAAGTGCACTAAATTAGCACGTTTCATGGATGATTATGTGGCCACGGACAAGGCCAAATTGAGGAAATTTGAGGATGGTTTGAAATTATCCATCTAGGGTAAAATTGTGGGACTCCTCCTATAAGATACGGACTCGATGGTTAGGACAGCTATGGCCATAAAGAGGGAAGTAGATGACGCACGGAGCATTTGGGATGCGGGTGTTAGTGATAAAAGGAAGGAGAGTCAACTATGTTCTTCTATCTCAAGAAAGAAGCAGAGGACTTCTGCTCTACGAGGGTTTCAGAGACAGGGTCGCGGCTACCAAGGCCAAGATTAGTCATCCCAAGATAGGAGACACTTCAGTGGCTCTAGCCGCTGCAGTAAGAGTGTGTTTCTAAGTGCCACCCACGACACTTAAGACAAGGATCGCTCTGCAGGCTGTGATCCCAGAGTTATGAGACACCATAGTCCTAGTCATCAGTAGGGTATGCACAGACGCAGTTTGTTCCTCCTTACCCCGCCATGAGCCATAGAAGACGGTATCAATCCCAAGGTGCTGCATAAGCACCTACTATTTCGTAAACGGGCCACATGGGCTAGGGCATGGGTCGAGGTCGGTGACATGGCCCATGTGTCGACATCGGGACCTGGGGGGTGTGTCTACGCCCATTACACCTCGACGAGCTTTACATATCGCGTTATTCAGGGTACTTTTATACTCTATCGCTTATGGGCAAGAGTATTGTTTTATTCTAGTGCATCTCATTCATTCGTTGATGCATCATGTGTGAAATGTGAGATCAGATATGTCGGGATTGTGAGTTGGAGATCTCAGGGATTCTACTCACTGTGGACTTAAGGGTCATGGACATATCGTAGTTCATGTCATCCTCGATGGACTGGTCGACTCCATCGAAACGTCATTGATTGTGATCGTAGGAGGGTTACTGCCTACACACTGGATGGTACTTGTATTAAGTTTCAGGGGATAAGCATGATGCTTTACCCCGAGCCATGTACAACTCTAGGTGGCATGGGCAGCTGATGGGGTGGCTGGAAAGCCATACCCTAGAAGATGAGGGGAGACAAGATTCGGATCTACCTCGAGTGATTTGTGAGTACGAGGATGCTTTTCCAGATGAACTACCTGGATTACCTCCGTATAGAGATGTAGACTTCATTATTAAGTTACACCCTGGTATATCGCCTATTTCTATGACTTCGTATAGAATGGCGCCTATTGAGTTACAGGAACTCAAGGTAAATTTGCATGAATTGTTGGATAAAGGTTTCATTAGACTAAGCACTTCACCTTAGAGCACTCCGATTCTATTTGCCAAGAAGAGGGACAAGACTCTTCGGTTGTGTATAGATTACCGACAGTTGAACAGGGATACTATCAAGAATAGGTACCCTTTTCCGTGGATTGATGATTTGTTTGATCAACTAAAAGGGGCACAAGTCTACTCCAAGATAGATCCTCGCACCGAATACCATCAGTTGATAGTTAGGGAAGCAGATATCCCTAAGACGGCCTTTAGAATGTGAAATGGGCATTTTGAGTTCACAGTGATGCCGTTTGGATTGACGAATGCTCCAACGGCATTCATGGATCTTATGCATAAGGTGTTCCAACCCTACCTAGATCAGTTTGTTATGGTTTGTGTGGATGACATCTTGATCTACTCCAAGTCTGAGATGATCACGAGGGTCACATGAGGGTCGTTCTCAAGAGAGAGCATCAGTTGTATGCCAAATTAAGCAAGTGTGAGTTTTGGCTTACTAAGGTGAGATTCTTGGGGCACGCGGCATCGACCGGTGTTCGTACCTGTAGGCGTCAGGTAGCTTAAAGTCAGAAAGGCTAAAGTCAATCTTCGAGATAGCAGCTGGGATTTAGGTATTACAAGAGGCTCATCGAGACTTCTCCTGCTATCTCGCGCCTAATAAGGTTAACCCAAGGAGGTCAAGTTTCGAGTGGAATGATCAAGCAGAGAGGGCATTCTAGGAATTAAAGAGAGGCTTACTTCAACTCCTATTCTCGATAGTCTGTAGAGGGGACAAAGGTACACAAGTGTATCAGGATGTCTCCAAGGATGGATCGATGTTTTGATGGGCCCAGAGGGTGGTGGCTTAAGGTTCTCATACCAAGAACCATGACCGTAGTTACCCTCACACATGACATGGAGTCATGGTCATTGTCTTCGCTTTAAAGGTCATGGTTAATATTTATACTTGGCCACGCTTAGCGTATTTTCTGCACTATAGAAGTTCAAGTACACTTTTACTCAACGGGACCTCAACATGAGGCAACACATGTGAATGGAGTATCTGGAGGATTATGATTTCACTTTGCATTACCATCCCGGTAAGGTAAATGTGGTGGCTAATGCACTCAGCTGGAATTCATGAGGAGTGTTGGCTAGTATAGCTTCCTGAGAATGGTAGATGCTCGAGACTGTGGGATAGTTCGGACTGTAGTACAATGATCAGGCTCGGGGTACATTGGGGAGTTTAGTGGCTACACCTTCTCTCTTAGGCAAAGTGATTGAGTTACAGGGACATGACGCAGAGATGTTATCCATCAGGGACTAGGTACGGTCAGGTATAAGTGACGAAGAATGGACTATGCACTCAGATGGTAGTCTTCGATATAGGGGATGAGTTGTGGTTCCCCAGTCAGAAGATCTAAGAGAGAAGATCCTCAGGGAGTCCCATTGCTCTTGTTTTACTATGCATCCAGGTGGCACGAAGATGTATCATGATCTACGTCACCAGTATTACTAGAGTGGGATGAAGAGCGCATAGGAGATTTTGTTTAACGATATCTCACATGTTAGCAAGTAAAGGCTAAGCACCAAAGGCTAGAAGGATTACTCTAACCATTGGAGGTAGTTGAGTGGAAGTGGGAGCACTTCATGATGGATTTTATAACTCACTTGCCACTCTGACATCGCAGAATCTGATGACACCGTAAGTGATAAGTGGACCGTCTACCTGCGCACACTTATCGGGTTGTGCCACGACCTTCACATCGGAGGAACGCAGGTCAGAGTATACCTGAGATAGTCCGATTACACGGAGCCGAGATCATAGTATCGGATCGAGATCCCAAGTTTACACCTCATTTTTTGGAGAGTTTCCAACGAGCCATGAGGATACGGTTGATGGCGAGTATAACTTTTCATCCCTAAACAGATCTACAACAAGAGGACCATTCAGGACATTAGAGAATATAATGCATGTGTCCTAGATCTTAAGGGTAAGTAGAAGAGCATTTAATTTGGTGGAATTCGCCACAACAATAGTTAATGTTTGAGCATACGTATGACACCTATGAGGCATTATACTGAGTAAATAGCGCCGATCTCCGGCTTGTTGGACCTGAGCGGAGAGAGAACTACCATAGGTCCGTGAGGTCACAGAGACACCTCGAGAAGGTGGATTTGATACGTAAGTGTCTCTCACACCCGTGAGCCTACGTAAGAGCTATGCCGACGTGACCTAAGTGACGACCTTTAGATTTTGAGGTGGGTGATCAGTGTCTTCTCAAGGCGATGCCTAAGAGATGAGTGGTCAGGTTCGTACGGGAAAGCCATCACCGAGGGGTATATCGGGCCCTTTTAAGTACTGAGATGGTAGGTACCTAAGCCATACCGGTTGGCTTTACCGCGAAATATCGAGTGTACATGCTGTGACTTCCATGTCTTCATGTTTCTAAGTACACCCCTAGCATCCGACTCATGTGGTGGATTGGGGAGAGGTTATAGTTGATGCAGATGGGACCTTCGAGAAGGGACCTATGCGTATCATGGGTAGCCAGGATCAAGTTTTGCAAAGCAAGACTGTGAGGCTAGTGAAGGTGTTATGGCAACACCGTGGAATAGAGGAGGCAACATAGGAACGCGAAGACACTATGCGTGCTAATTATCCCTTCTTGTTCAAGGAAGAAGGTATTTTTAGTCATTCATATTAAGTTACTGTTGCAAATGCATGAGATTTTGTGTGTTGTGTGTAGGAATTTCAGGACGAAATTCTTTTAGGGGGAGAGAATGTAAAACCCAAGAAAAATAGAATTTTTCTGAAAAATGGCAAAACGGTAAATTGCCATAATAGTATAGGCTGAAAACCTGAAAATTTTCTAGATCTCGGATGATGAAATGGAACTCACCGTTAGATTCGTCTCGTGAAATCTAGTTACCTAGACGAATTTGGTAGAATTATGAGACAGTCGGGTTTTCACGTTTTTCGGGATGATGGGTGCCCAATGACTCTTAGGGACGAGATTATTTATGAAAATTTCGGAAGTTGGGAAATGACTTGAGTCAAATTCATGGGATATAATTTGAACTTGAATGGAGACGAAATAAATCGCTTCGGGCCAGAATCGGACCCGAACGATGGTGGACACGTGGCATGATGTGGGCTACACATCCAACTTAAACTTAAGTTGGGACAAAAGAGGAATTAGGGCTAGAAGAGCCCATTTTTCCCTATTGACAGAGAGAGAAAGGAGAGGAGGGAAAGAGGAGAGCCAAGGCTTCCTCTTAAGATCTACGGAGTTCTGTTGGTCGGTTTTCGTTAAGCAAAGAACGAAAGTTCATCGCATCAATGAGGGGTACGCATGGGTGCCTGGAAAGAGGGGTTTCGCCAAAGATCCAAGAGGGGAGATTTCAAGAAATCGAAGTTTTAGGGTTTAGGAGGCTTCCTACCTGTGTATCACGCTCCTAGAGGTAAGGGATTCTTCCTACCTTGGCTTACTTTCCATTTTTGGGCCTGGAAAAGAGGGTTTTTCGTTAAGGGCCTATTTGGCAAAGAAAAACTGGATTTTCGGGTTCTATTCGATGTTTCTTCACCTAGGCGAACCTCAGTTCGCCTAGGAAAATATGTGAATCTTCTCAGGTGAGGTTCACCTAGGAAAAGGTGTGAATCTTCTTAGGGAAGATTGGTTCTTCGCCTAGGTGAATGGATAGTTCGCTTAAGCAAAGGGGTCCGCCTAGGCGTGGGCATGTACGCCTAGGCGAGCCCGAGGACAGAAAAATAGGACCTTTTGGTCCACCTAGGTGAGGCAATTACTCACCTAGGCGAGACTATTACCCACTTAGGCGAACCACTTCGCCTAGGCAAAGGTAGGCAAGCCTACGACTGTCCAAGGCTTGTGTTTATGGCCTGTTTGGGGTCGATCTCGTGGCCCGGTTTGTGATTATTGTAGCTTGCTTTGGGGACCATTGTGTGACTTGTTTGAGTGTGTCATTTCTTGACTAAGAGTGACATGTTTGGATGTCAAAATGTGTGTTCTAATATGTTGACATGTGCAGAAGTTTATATGTATAAATGCCTTGACATGGCTTAATTGTGAGTGTAGCACTACTTGACAATGTAGTGACCTGTTTGGATGTCAATATGAGTACTCCAACGTATTGACGTGTGATGAATTGGTATGTGCAATGGCCATTACATGGCTTGCTTATGTGTGTGTCATTACTTAATCATAGAATGACATGTGGCATGTGAATGTTGATTTATGCTTGTATAATATATTAACATGAATAAAATGATGTATGGAAGTCATATGCAGGTGATGTGATTGTTCATGGCACCAGGTAAGTGGTATGGATTGTGTTGTTTATGTAGCATTCAATATGCATGTGACATGATATAACATGAAATGGCATATTGCATTGCATATGCACAAGGACGTCGCATTAAATGGGTGTGAGTGCATGGTTGGTAAATCGATACTATGTTTGGTGTTTGATTAAGTGGGCTAGGTTAAATGGGACAAGGTCCAATAGAGTCACACGGTTGATTAAAATGGTAAATAAAATATGTGACGTATCGCTGAAGGTGATAGATCCCCTCGTGAAAGACCGCCAATTATGGTCGACATAGTTCCTAACAAGTGGTTACAAAAGTGTCTGTGCTCGAGGAGCTTCACGCGGTGACACAAAATCCGCTACCCACAAAAAGGCCCATGGTTTTGAATATAAAATTATCATTGTGATATATCATCTAAAAAGCTTTTGGTTTATAAACAAATGAATTTTTTTTTTTAAAAATGATCATTGGATGTCATCCAGAATGACGGTTTATCATACACGAGCTTAGGCGTTGTGTGAAGGAGTTGATGAGGACTCCGTGCATGGTTCGTGATTGAGTCTCATCTCATTTCATGGTATGGCATGTAGGATTCCATATAGAATTGGCATGTTCTTGTTGGAATGTAGATGTGAAGTGTTGAGTGCACATTACATGTGCACTTAGGTGGGGAGTAGCCCTTGTAGGAGGTGTTTACTAGGCGTGGCTCACCCTTTATAGGACAACCCTTTTAGGTGTAGGGTCTACATCGGTGGACGGCGCTTAGACAAGGTCGTGATTATGAAGAAGGCCGACATGTGGCCTTAATAAATCCTTTTGTAAAAAGTGCTTAGGATAAACTAGTTCTAGCATGTGTTTTTGTATAAAAGAATTGTAGTTAAATTATTTTGAACTATTGCCAATATAATCGGGTATGTAATAATGGTAAGAGGGTCGTGATCGGACTCTTACAGACAGTATTTAAATGTATTATTTTCATATTTTTAAGTTAAATATGAATGAATGGGTCCCGGTGAAGGGATGTATCGAGGTGGTGCTATGACAACCCCAAATCCTAGAGGTCAATTTTTTATTTTTATTTTTTGCTACTAGACAAGTCTGTCTTAACAAAGGAATCTCTGTCGCGACATAAAACTCCCCTACCGGGTCGCGGCGCACGCTAGGGCGCCGTCGCGGCAAGCACTCCAGTTCGCCGCAGGCGCTTGTGGCGTTCGCCGTGGCGCGCCGCACGCATCGTGCATCTATCGCGCGCGCCGCTCCCCGCCGCGGCGTGCCGCACAATCGTGCGCCTAACCTCGCTATGACATCCGTGAAGACCGCTACGGGCGATCGAACTTTCTATCGCAGCCAACTCTATCGCGACACAAATTATCTCTATCGCGACATAGTTTCTCCTCCTTGCCTTGGCCAGTTCTGTCATGACATAGAAATACTCTGTCGCAGTAGAAATTTTCCCTACACTGGCCAACTCTGTCGCGACATAGACTAGATCTATCATGACACACTTTACCCTTGCCTTAGCCAACCCTGTCGCAACACATAAATACTCTGTCGCAACAGGAAAATCCAAGCCTTACCCAACTTCTATCGCAATAAGGAAAAGCCATGTCGCGACATTTTCTATAGCTTAAAACTGGAAACTATGTTGCGACACAGGGAAAATCATGTCGGGACATAGAGCCAAGAGGCTTTATCGCGACCCAAAAATACCTGGCTAGAATAACTCCTATCGCGACACTACACCCACTGTAGCGACATGGAACAAGAATTTTTCAGAGTGACAGAACTCCAAAACGGGCAAGAAATTCACTCTTTTCAGATTTCCTGCACTTCCAACTCTCTTCCAATGCATTTCATGCACTACTACTGCCTTTATACAAATTCTACAAGCAGTAAAAACCTGGGAAATCTATTAGCACTAAACTGAACAAGTCCAAAAATAAGTTTTTTTATTACAAAACTTGTTATGTACATATACAAAACTGGGGATTCTATCTAGAATATTACAAAATACATGAATAAGCCAAAGTTGGCCCTTTCTCATAACTAAGGTCTTGAATGTATTTCCTCTCCCTGCATACCTCCGGTACTTGAAAATGTTTTCCCACAATGGGGTGAGCAATGCCTAGTATATGAATTCTTCAACAAGGGCTACTCCCCACTTAAGTGCACATGCAATGACAACCACACACATTCAAGTGAAAACATGCACATTCCTACTCGAATGTCTACATGCCATGCCCCATGCCTTGAGTTTTCACCGACTCCCTCACACATGCACTTGCCATGTATGAAAAACTATTTTCAAAACAAAAGATTTTTGGTTTTTGAAAACTCATTGGACAATCTCCGATATCAAAATTTATTGGACAACCCTCCGATATAATTTAGTGGACATACTCCGACAAATATTTTGTAGACAACCCTCCGATATAGTTTAGTGGACATGCTTTGACAAATATTATTTTATTGGACAACCCTCTGATATAATTTATTGGACATACTCCGACAAATATTTTAGTTAGGCAACCCTCCAATATAATTTATTCAAAAACCATGTCATGCACTCACACCTAATACTCTACGGTGTCCCCATGCATATGAAATGCGAAATGTCATTTCATGCCAATTCATGTTACATGCATTTATAGTTGGTCCACGCAACCCGAGCTACATGATGAGCACAGCTCAATGCATCAAGAATTGTGTTGGTCCATGCACAGAGCTACACGGCATCAAAAAATCGCGGGTTTCGTCAAACTCCAAGAGGTAGGGGTTTTCTCCTACCTTGGTTATTTCGAGCCCAAAGGTCATTTAATGGCATGGGTTTTCTTCGGGGCTGTGTTGGCCGTCGGATTCAGTCCTAAGATTTTGGGATTGAATGTTGGAAAAGTTTCGACCGTTTCAGAAGTCCGGACTCGTGTTTGAGATCGTTTTGGTCTCGGATCATGTCTTCGTTTTGTTGTGTGTTTTGGTTTTTGGGGCTATTTATGGCATGAAACAGAGATTCGGTGATTTCCTTGTTCAATTTTTGTTCTTTGAACCTCCAAGATAATATAAAATTCCACTTTTCAAGATTCTCCACCTCCATAGCCAACTTTGAACGCCAAAAACCTGAAAAAAAAAACACTAAGAAACATAAGATCAAGCGAGAACATTTATTCAAAAACAAACTTAAAAGTAACTAAAAAAAATAAAATGGAAAAGGAAACTTTTTTGAACCTGGGTCGCCTCCCCAAGAAGTCGTCGCTTTCGATTCCAGCCTAGACTCTACAACTACGACATGTTGGTACTCCGCCCTCCATCCTTTTTCAAAGAGGCCATACTGCGGGATCAATCAACAACTTGAGCACATAATCTTCCAAGATCATTATTTTTTTTATATTTTCTTCTTTTGTTTTCATTTTTTTCATTACAATGATTCTTCTCAATTCGTTGTTCAAGTGAATGATGTACTCATCCACCCGTAAGTCAATTTTATTCTCATTTTTTCACTTCTTCATGCATCGGGAACCCAAAGAGTCATCTCTAATAGTCTTCACAACTTTATCATTTGTCTTTCATGTGATTTTGAGAAGTCGCTCATCTTCCTTCACAACTAAGGTTTCCAAAATTTGTGCATCATTCTCCACTATTTGAAACTTCTCAAGTTCTTCATTATCCTCGAGGTGATTTCTCTTCATTGTATCTCTTCTTTCTTCTTCTATATTCACCCGAAGAGTAGATGGCGAACTCTCATGTTGTCCTTCAAAGGACATTGTAGCCATATTCTCTTGCTCTTTCATATATTTTGCCACTAGTTCTTCTATACTCATACTCTTCTCTTCTTTAGGTAGTTATTTCTCGAATCCAAGTTGAGTATAAGAAGTGGCCTTTGGAGCCATCTCTTCTTTCAAGCTCTGGAATGATGCAGGCTGAATTTGAACATTAGCCCTCACAATTCCACATGAATTGAACTTGAGATGTTGCACATTCAGCATGAAGTCTTTTTCAATCTGTACATGGCTAGCCTCAACTTTGTCATTCTCTCCTGTGGAGGCTGACGTATCTCATTTGGATCAAGAAACCTAGGCAACCCAACTTGAGAGTGGTCCATTTCAGCCATTGATATTGAAAATTTAGGTTGTCATGTTAAATTCAGCTTGAGCTCTTCTTAATTCATCCATAGCTTCTTCAGTTTGATTCGACTCGTGGAGTGTGCGAATGGTATACCAGATTCCATGAGGTGCCTGGGCAAGGGTCTATCCAAATTATGATTGCTCAAGTACGGGGTACTCCATATTCAAGATAATCCATTGATGCATATGGTCGCTTACACTTAACTCCGCACTTGAGTTGTCACTCTTCTTCGATGCTCATCAGCCAATTGTCGCATTCTTAGTCAGCCGCTTCAAGGTGAGCCAATGCACGGTCAACTCAATGATAGATCCACTGCGGATTGAAAGGCTATAAACAAAAAAATAAAAATAAAAATTCAAAAGTAAATGGACAAAAAAGGAAAATAAAACAAGACTAACTATATCCAAAGTGTAGTAAAGCTATTTCAAATCAATATTAACAAAGCACTAATTCCCCAAGAATAACGCCAAAAACTTGATAGCCGACAGGTTATGCAAAATGTATGCCTATGTATGCAAGTGCACGCGTCATTTCAAGTAATATAATGATAAGTGAGTATCGTTTCCACGTAGAATCGGGGTTACCAGATCGACCTAATCTAGCCTATGCTTTATTTGGATGTTGGAAAATCTATAGAAAAACTCAAAGACACTAACTAGGCATGCAAGAATGACTGTATAAACACTAAAAAGCCTTAGGGCATAGATTTCACCTAAAAAATAATGTAGGAACCTCCTAACCCAATTAATTGATGATCAATTTCATCATGAAGATGGCGATTTCACTAACGATATATTCGACCTCGAGCATCCGCACTACCCTTATAAAAGGTTATACCGCATCTCTCGACTCAAACCATCATAATTCATGATGCATTAACCCTATAAATCTTAATACCACACCTAATCTCACTTATATCTCTATCTCGATGATACTAGATGGTAAATCATCCATTGCCTAATTTAACTCACTGTGATTTTCAATCAAACCACACCATGCAAATATCGGCCAAATATCCACAAGCACATTAAGATCCAAATGAAATACTCAACATAAATATGAAATAAAATATCAATCGATATAAATTATGAAAGATTCATACAAACATGTCTTTGGATACATCTAAACCCTAAGAAAACTAACTAAAACATAAGTGGAAAAGTAAATACAACCATCAAAAGAAAGAAAAAAGGAAAAGGAAAGAGAGAAAAATTTTTTGGCATTGAAGAACCCTTCTTCTCCTCCACTATTGTCTTCTTCCTCAAGTGTTCTTTCTCTTCCAAGAACGAACCCTAGAAATCTCTCTAAGAACAAGCCTTAGGGTGTTTCCACCCAAAGGAAGCTTGTTCTCCCTCAAAAACGTCCCAAATCCTCTTCTCTCGTTGTTTCTAGGGTTTGAGCTTTAAAACCCCCAATTATGGGCTCAAAATGGGCTAAAAATCGACCTAAAATCAACCTCGAACGTCGCAACGCCTTGCAGCAACGTCGCGACGTTGTTGCAGTCCCCTGTTTTTGCTCCAACTTTCGTAAGGCCATAACTTTGTCATCCAAACTCCGATTTGGGTGTTCTTGGTACCGTTGGAAAGATCTTGAAGTGTAGAATCTAGAAATATCCAGGAAAAATACTTTGGAAATCATTATAAATACTGAATGTACAAAATTCTACAACTGGTCACTTTTCAGCTCTCTTCTCTTCTTCCTTCAACTACCAAGAGTTATAACTTTGTCATTGAAGTCCAAATAGAGTGAATAAGGTCTCTTTGGAAAGCCCAAGAAGTCTCCTATTTATCCATATCAATATTGTAGCAATTTGGGGGATCACAGTAAATTGAAAACATCAAAGCACAAGAGTTGCCGCCGCATGTGTTTGCTTTGCCGATTTCGGGGCTTTATATCTCTCGTTGGCCCCATATTGCTCATGGATGACCTAATCACGAAATTGAACATTTAGAGCATTAGATCACTTATTAATATAATAAAACTACTAAAAATATAAGTAAAACATAGGGATAAAATGAGTATAAAGTATACTCATCACATGTAGCTCTCATCATGCATGTAACATGAATTGGCATGAAATGGCATTCTTCATTTCATATGCACGGGGACACTGCATAGTATTGGGTGTGCGTGCATGGTTGTGGTCATTCACCATTTCGTGAATGGGTAGAGCCTTAATGGGACAACGTCCAAGAAAATGAGTTTCACAGTTGCATAGCATGAAAAGGAAAAGAAAAATATGTGTGTTGGGCGGAGCAAGATGGGGTAGATACCTCCCCAAGGTGAAAGACCCAAATTTATTGAGGTTAGACATGATCACCGGAGGTGAAAACCCATCAAAAATGTCAGAAAGGCACGCAGCTTCCTCTGGTGTAAACCCGAAAATTCGTGGCCCACAAATGCATAAACACACGGGATTTGACTAAATCAAATGAACATTGGAGGATTTTCCAATGGGTTATGAGTTTTAAAAACAAAAGGCTTTTGTTTTGAAGAAAGGGTCATTGGGTGAAACACCAATGACAAATTTCGCACTTGGCATTTACATGTGTGAGAGAGTCGATCAGGACTTGGGTTATGGGCATGAGGAGTCTCATCTCATTCATGACATGTAGTGTTCCATGGTAAGATTGAATACTCTATATGGAATGTGGTATGATGTGTGGTTTCCATTGCATGTGCACTTAAGTGGAAAGTAGTCCTTGTAGGAGAACTCCTCACTGGCATCAAGCCACCCCGTCGTGGGAAAAATACTTTACGCATCGGGAGGTACATCGTGAGGAAGGAACTCATCCGTGACCACAAGGATGGTAGCTGGGCAAGGCCGTATCCCGGCTTATTTTTTGGTTCCAGAACATTCTAGATAATATCCGCCAGATATGTAAATGGCAGTTTTGTAATAAAACTTATTTTCGACTTGTTCAGCGCAAGCAGTTAAAATTCCCATATTTTATACCGCCTCGCAAAATGTGTATGTAGAGGCAAAGAGTATGGAATTTACTACATCGAGGAGATACGAGGTGCGTAAAGGCCCGTAAAGGCTAATGCACATCGTGTGGCTCGGGTCAGTGACATAGCTGACATGTGTCGCGATAGTGGGTTTCAGGCCGCGATAAGGATTCAAGTCTCGTAAGGTGTTCCTAGGTCACAGCCGTGGTTGCTCTCTGTCATGACAATGTCGCGATAGAGAGTCTCGTCACACTCAAGACTAGCCACGGCTAAAAGGTCGTGGCTATGACGGCCGTTATGCTGTAGATTTCATGTCGCTATATAATGTGGAAGTCAAGTACAAGATTTCACGAATTATGTCACGACAGGTATTCTATGTCACGATTACGGGAGCCGCCTAGGATCAAAGGATTTAAAGTTGGGACCGAGTAAATTTATTTGCAAAGTAAATGGAGTAGGCCAAGGTGAGAGGAAATCATGTCACGACAGAGCCTTTTTATGTCGTGACAAAGTTCTTGCCAAGCCTAGAGGGTTTCTTATCGCGATAGAACATTTTATGTAGTGATAAAGTTTGGCCAAGACAAAAGGGTTTTGTGTCGCGATAGGGTATTTTATGTCGCGACAGAGTGTTGCCAAGGTTAGAAGATTTTCTGTCGCGACTGAGTATTTTATGTCGCAACAGAGTTGGCCAAGGCAAGGAGAAATTATGTCGCGACAGAATAGTTTATGTCGCGATAGAGTTGGTTAAGGAAGGGAAATTCCTATCGCGATAGAATGTTATTATGTCGCGACAGAGTTTTCCAACATGGGGAGAATTTATGTTGCGACCGAGTATTCTTTCGTCGCTACAGAAAATCTCAGGACATAAGGTTTCCATGTCACGACATAGCGCTCTATGTCACGACAGTGGGGTAAGGCGCTGCGTCGCCAACAAGGCAGGATGCGCGCTACAAAGGCGCTCTGCCATGCACGATAGAGGAGCTATGTCGCCCACGACAGAGTCGGGCGTGCATGACAAGCATGCACACGCGACTGGGATGCGATCAAGACAAAGGTGCGAGCGCGATAGAGGTATTATGTCACGATAGAGATTTCTCTATCGTGATAGACTTGTACAGAAGCAAAAAAAACAAAAAAACAATAGACCCCCGAAAATTTGGGGCGTCACAATTTGAGAATAAATAATGTTTAATGAGATGATTAAACATATGAAGTGTTACCAAACTTATAGGTTAAGGAAGACCATAATTTTGTAACATTTGATAGTAAATCATGTTTAATGTATCCATTAAACATATGAATAAAGTTTGAAATGTTACAAAACTTATTAGGTTGAAGAAAATAAGTTCGTAACATTTGGAAGTAAATTATGTTTAATGTGCATTAAACATATGAATAAAGTAGCATTAGATTGTTACAAACCATGAAGGAGGAAGATCATAAGCTCAGAACATTTCGAGATTAAATATATGTTTAATGTGTGAATTAAACATATATTTATGGTTTAGAATGTTACAATTTCAAGAGATTAAGGATGACAAAGAGTTTTCTCATTTTTGTAACCACTCTTTCAACCATAAGTGTTCTATAAAGTGTGATTTTTCTTCTTTTGAAATCTTATGTAGAAAAGTGAAAAGGCTTGATCAATCCCAAGACAATTTCCATCTTACTTCCCTAAAGATTTCTTGAGAGAGTGAGGAAATAGAGTCTTTGAACAAAGTTCCAAGAACTTGTTTGAGCCTTCTTGTATTCTGTTAAACGGATGTTTCAATATAGAATAATTCTATTGTATATTCTTCTCCAAATCAGAGGCAATATATAAAAATGATTACATCCTAAAAAGGAAGAAACAAATTATTTCTATACCTAGATACAAGATTGGTCAATTAACAAATTCCTATAAGAAATTACATAATCAAATCAATAATTGACAACTAATACAAAAACAACTCATAATTGACAGCTCAGGCAGACACTCCCCCTCAAGTTGGAGCATATATATCTATCATGCCCAACTTGTCAATTGTATCATGAAACACCCTTCCCGATACTGCTTTTGTGAGCATATCAGCCAATTGACTTTTAGATTGAACAAATGGAATTTGCACAATTTTTTTTTATCAAGTTTCTCCTTGATGAAATGGCGATCTACCTTAACATGTTTTGTATGATCATGTTGTGCAGGATTTTGAGCAATTTCTAGGGCTGCTTTATTATCACAGTAAAGCTTCATAGGTTTTGCATAATCCATCCCCAAATCTATCAATACATTCCTGATCCATAACATTTCTCACAAACCCTGGGCCATTCCTTGAAATCTCACCAGCGCTGATCTCGCACAACCTTCAAACTCTTCGCTTCCATGACGATTACCTTCAACAAAACATAAAGTAACTCGATGTCGACTTTTAGTCAGTTCGTCACCCGCTCCAATCGAAGTCTCAGGTATCCTTCAATGTTTGAGACATCATTTTTAGAAAATAATAAACCTTTCCAAGGAGCACACTTCAAATATCTTAGAATTTGATAGACTGCTTCCATATGTTCTTCACTTGGTGAATGCATAAATTGAATTACAACACTTACGGAATATACGATGTTTGGCCTTGTGTGGGATAAGTAGATTAACCTCCCAACTAGCCATTGGTAACAGCCCTTATTAGTTGGCTTTTGATCTGGTAGAATCCCAAGCTTATGATTCATTTCTATGGGTGTCTCCACTGGTTTAAAATCGAGCATTCTAGTTTCAATAATGAGATCCAACACATATTTTAGTTGTGAAAGAAAAATTCCATGCTTTAACCTTGCCATCTCAATCCCCAAGAAGTATTTAAGTTGCCCAAGATCCTTCATTTCAAATTCAGTATCCAAATATTCTTATAATGCTTTCATTTCAAATGAATCATCTCCTGTTAATACCATATCATCAACATACACTATCAATATTGTTACTTTTCCTTCTTTATGTTTTATAAACAAAGTATGGTCGGAATTACTTTGTTTATAACCAGCTGCTTTCATTACTGCTAAAAACCTCCCAAACCATGCCCTAGGTGACTATTTAAGCCCATATAAGGGCCTTTTCAGCTTACATACTTTTTTTTCATGCATGGAACTATGTTTGATACCAGGTGGTAACTCCATGTAGACTTCTTCTTCCAATTCTCCATTGAGAAAAGCATTTTTAACATCGAATTGTTTCAAGGGCCAATTCCTCGACTACAGCCTTTGAAATACAATTTAATGTGTATTTATCTTGGCTAATGTGCAAAGTGTTCCGTAATCTATTCCATACTCAGATTCCCTTTGCCACCAATCTCGCTTTATACTTATCAATGCTTCCATCCGCTTGCAGTTTCACTGTGAACACCCATCTACATCCAATTGTCTTCATTTCTTTAGGTAGTGAAACAAGTTCCTAAGTGGCATTTTTTTGTAGAGCTTTAATCTCTTCATTCATTGCCATTGTCTATTTGGGATCTTCCAAAGCTTCCTGTACACTATTAGGAATAGATATAGTAGATAATTGATTAACAGTAAGTGCATTGATTCAGACAACCTATGAGATGACATATAGTTACTAATTGGGTATTTTGTATCGCTTTGAGATCGTTCATATCAAGCTCGGAACTCCTATTAACCTTGCGGATATCTAGGAAATGTGTAGTCATTGTGACTCATTAGACAATGGATTCAAATTACCCGAGGAGGAACCTTCTGATAATTCTTCGATTAACGTGCACATACACGGCTAACTCTAGGCCTTGATGGTGCTTCAGATCTGTCCAAAAAATTAGAGCGATCACACTCACTTTCAACCATGTTATCCCACCCTTGCGGAACCCCATTTCCAATACTTTGATACTTTCCACACCCTTACTGTACCTCATTTCTAGCATTGCTTTGAAGCTTTTCACACCCCTACTATACCTCTTTTCCAGCACCGCTTTGAAGATTTTCAACTATGTCTTCTAGTTCTACAAATCCACTTCCTCCTCCATACTGTTGTTGAACATTCCCTTCACTATAATTCTCCCCCTTTAGGGAATGTTTAGAGACTCCCCCTGAATAATATGGTCCTGATTCATAGAAGGTGGCATCCAAAGTCACATGTAATTTCTAAGTTTGTGGATCATAACACCTGTAACCCTTTTGAAGTTCGAAATATCCAATGAAAGCACAACATTTGGCACATGGATAAAGCTTAGTTCGTAACCTTTTTGGAATGTGAGCATAAACAATACACCTAAAGACTTGTGGTTCAAGATTAGGAAGATGGGGAACTGAAAGTAATGATTTCATTTTTTTGTTGGGGAGCTTGAAAATCTATCACTCATGAAGAAGTTCGATTAATGATATAAGTTGTAGATTTTACTGCTTCTCCCTAATAAACCGAGGCATGTTCATACCAAAAAGTGAAGCATGAACTATCTCTAAAAGTTGCCTATTTTTTCTCTCGACAAGTCCGTTCTGTTGTGGGGTGTAAGTGCATGAGGTTTGATGACGACCTATGAATATTTAGGAAAATTTTCAAGAGAAGCATCCATATACTCTGACCATTGTCGTGATTGGAGTACACGACCAAGTTTGGTATCGAAGTTCTTACCATCTTGTGAAACCTTTGAAAAGCGAGGCACCTCACTTTTTTTATTAATAAAGACACCCAAATCATTCTCGTACATTCATCAATGAATGTTATAAAATAATGGGCTTTTGAAATAGATGGAATTTTTGTCGAACCCTCAACATCAGAGTGAATCACCACAAAAGGTTCTAAACTTTTATTCAAACTTGGTAAATAAGATTTCTGATGGCTCTTAGCTATCTCACAAATGTCACAATAAAATCCGAAATCATTTAGAGTTGAAAAAAATGCGGTTGTAATTTTTAAGATAACCAAATGAAAGGTGTCCTAATCTCTGATGCCATAACCAAACATTCTCCCATGTCTTGTCTTCATTGGTAGCTTGATTTTCTTGAATGATATTTTGTCCCTCGTTTTTTTTTCAATTCCAAGTAATAGAGTTTACCCTAACACCATAAACTGGGCTGACTCTTTCTAGTTAGGATGTCCCTAAATACACAAAAAGGTGTAGGCCAAAAGTTACAAAGTAAGAAAGTGTTGAGGTAATTTATTGATATATAAAAGAGTATTCCGTAGATGGCACTACAAGAACAAAGATCCACGTAAAAGGATCAGTCAAGGTAAGAGACCCTTCCCCAATAATAGGAGAAGTACTACCATTCGTGGTGGAAATGACAAATTGAGAAGAGGGAAGTAATGACTCTAATATGCTAGAATCTCTAGTCATATGATCAGATGCACCTGTATCAACAATCCACATTCTATTCTTAGAAGTTACAGAAAATAAACATGCTTGTCAATACCCGCCGCAACGTTTGTCAGGCGTGAATGTTCTTCTTCCTCCGCCATACTACCACCATAGCCTTCCTAGTTAATTTCTTACGAGGTTTCTTTGAGAAATCACACCATTCTGGATAACCAATAATTTCATAACAACGTTGTTGTGAATGACCTTTTCTCCTCAGAAGGGCACACTAGGTCAGTTAACCTTGCGACATCGACGCCCGAAGCTCGTGAGATCCATGTTGATTTCGAGGGCCAACAGATGAAGTAAATTATGAGAAATTGGATGAGAGCTACCCATTGTTTGTCTCTGCTAGTATTCCCTTCTAACGTAATCATATGTGCTTTCTAAATCAAGCTTTAGATCTTTACGCAATATTTCTCCATGAACCTAATCAAAATCTGAGTCAAGTCCACTAAGAAAAATTTGAACTCGAAGCCTAGCCATTACAGAATGCATCTGTAACACTCCTTCAATTATTCCTTCTTGAGAGGCAATCTTGTGATCAATTTCCTTGAAAATCACAATTAATTCACTGTAATACGTCGGCAACGGTCGCCCATTTTGTTTAGTAGAGAAATATCTTTTATTCAACTCAAAAATACAATTTTCATCGGTTCCATCATAGAAAGTCTTCGAGACAGCCTCCCATATATATTTGGTTGTAAAGAGCCGAATGAATCTTTGCATCAATGTTGGACTCATTGAATCAATCAACCAACTCTTGAATTTCTAGTTTTCCGTAATCCATGATCCAAGATTTGGATCTCCAAGTGCTGGTTTCTTCATTTCTCCAGTAAGATAACCCATTCTTATGACGTCCCAAATCCCGGGGTGTCTCGTTGACCACCCGTCAACCTGCGGAATATCTGTGTCTCATATCATGAGACATGTACATAAGTAAAACGACCACTTCACTCCATACATCAATACTCATCAAAAATACATCAACTATATAACAATAGTTCAAGAGTTATCACATTATTTTAACCAAACATATATCAACTTTGTGTTTCAATATATGTTATATTAATAATGAATACCAAAGCCACAACCCGGCTTTCTTCTTAAAACGCCCTCTAGTGAGCGCCGTCCTCCCGTACACTCCCCGTATTCTTCTAAATAATGATCCCCATTAAAGATGAGCAATGCCCGCAGCGGATAATTTCCTACATGGGTTACTTCCCACCTAAGTGCAACGCCATGGCAACCAATCACACTCAAGCAAATACATGATCCTACTAGAATGTCTAATGCTCAATCCAATGTCTCGAGTCCTCACCACTCCTCACACATGCCTAAGCCAAATGCGTAGCAAAATACGCTTCAAAACAAAAACTTTTGCTTGAAAACACACTGCATCGAAGCTCAGAAATATATCGACTACCCCTCCGAGGCGACCGCTGGGTAATTTTCAAATGCTAAGGGTCCGCTCCGAGATGAACCGTTGACAACTCAGAATGACCCGCACCAAATAATACAATTTTTAACCAAGCTCGACCAAGTCGGACCAAGCCGACCAACCAATGCGAGCGGCAAAGTTGACTTTTTCAAGGATGAATACTTTGTCGACTAAGACACCACTGCAGGCCCCGCCGATATTTAGCTCATAGACTGTCGAACGTCAAAATCCCACTTTACTGATAAAAGTTATGACTTCTGCAGTTCAAACTACAAAGGTTTTTAGCAAAGTCCAAGCCGCCTTCGCGGTTTTACCGTAAAACGACCATAAGCCCTATATATACATAGATTTGTATGCCAAGAAACCCTAGCCCCAAACACTCACTTTGAACTCCAAAAACCCTAGAAAAAACTCCCCAAACCCGTGAGCATCAAATTGGGTCATTTTGACCCATTTGCAGACCGTTTAAGTTTCAACCAAAGGAGCCGATTCTGGCCAAAATTACTGTACATGCGGCGGACAGTTGGGAGAGAGGGACATCCGCATTTGTCGTCCGTGAAATTTCGATGCCAACCACCGCTGACGCCGTGATCGCCTGCGGTTACATGGCACACCGTGGTCAACGGTACTTTTGATTTTTCTACGATTCCCGCCAGTTCGTGCCACCCGATAGCTCCTTTTCACCATTTTTGGACCCTCTGAACTCATTTCGCGGGTCCTTTTCTCCGCATTCATCACCGCTTGAAAGATACGACAAAAACAAATTTACTGACCGCTGAATCGAAGTTTTCCTCTACCACCACATCAACCTTGACCAAGGTGAGGCTACCGATGTTCCCGGGTCTCGGGCTTCCATTGATATGTGGTTTGTAACTGGACGTTGTTTGGTTAGTTTTCCATTTTTGGTTGTTTTGCAATTACCGAGAAGTCGCGATCAAATAGTACCAATTGTCAAATTTTGAAAATTGGAAGTTGTAATAGTGAAATCGATGCTTTGTGAATTATCGATTGTTCACTCGAAATTAGTTCCCGGTGAAAAGCCCCAATTTGTGCATTCGCCTATGGCATTATCAGGTAATTGGACCTACTTCAGTCCAATTAGGATGATTTCATAGTTCTAAAAATTATTCGAAGACCTTGTAAGTATCCCAATGTTGTCAAGGTTCGGCTTATCGAGCCTAAGTGATATTTTATTTATATTACAAGCACTCACTTCGGGCCGGGAGACGATCCTGTAGGGGAACAGAATTGAGCGTCTATAGTCTGTGAGTGGTCTACTTGTTTTTAGAATGTTTTGGGGTATTATTATGATATATATTTTGCTGTTAGTTATTTCATATATAACTTATTTGATCGGGATCTGGTTGTGCATAAATGAAATGTCGCTTATAAAACAAGTTATCATTTCTTGTAAATTTTGTCAACATTTTAAATATTTGGAAGTTTTACAGTGTTCATGGATGTGTGAGTGGTTTATATGTTTTTAAATGATTTGGGATACGATGGTGATATATCTATGGTGATTAAATATTTTACATATACACCGCTTTGATCAAATGGTCAAGTTGCATGCAATGTGATTATCGGTCTCATATAAAACAAGTTATCATTTCATGTGAGTTTTTTCATCATTTTAAATATTTGGAAGTTTTACTAAGTTCTTGGATGAGTCTATGGTATTTGAATATTTTGGGTACGTGGATTGAGGTTTTAAACCGCTTTGAAAACTCATTGTTTTAAGAAAGAGATTTCGAGGTTCAGAATTGGATTAAAATACTGCACGGATGGAAAAGAAATTGTGAGTAAAGTTTGGTTATATATTAATTCCTCTGGTCAGGAGGTCTGATTATCGACTTCGCTGGTATGCCACGACAGAGATTTGTTATATATTAATTCCACTACTGCGGAGGTCCGACACTGACGGCTGGTATGCCACGATGTCGTGAGGCTCAAGCTACCCGATGGTATATGATGGTATATAATACTTCGCTTATAGCGATATATGTACCCAGACATTGTTGGTCTCGATTACATAAGCTTTTCCATATTTATAGTCGGTACTTTCATGGTTATTTACGACATTGATGCATATATATGTTTTATGCTTGATTTATATGTTTAACGATCCGTACTATAGCTTTCTTTAAAAAATCAAGTGTTCGCTAGATTTGAGTATAAATTTCATATTGATGGACTTCGGGTAATGATGGGTTTTGTGAAATGTTTCTAAACTGGGAACCTTATAAAGAGCTTAACGTTAGGTTCGAGAGAAGAAATTTTTGAAAAATAAAATATTATTTTCCTTATAATTATGCAATAATAATTAAGATTTATTTCTCACGTTTATTTGCTTTTTTAAATTTGTTCCCTAGGTCCTGCAGCTTCAGGTGGCCTACCTCGCCTCCATTCAACACCGCTTTATCCTCGCGATAACCACAGTGATTTCATCCCACCTATATGTCTTGTTTTGTTATTTGATCTATTTAATCTCATTTGTAACCTTAAATTCACAAATACTCTTAGAATGCCTGATATTCGTGGTTGAATGTTTATGGGTCCATATCTATATATGTGGTGGGACTTTTATATATAATTTTAGGTATCAGGGGCGCGCATGTGTTTTACTTCTTTAGGTGGGGTCCCTTTTCAGGCATTCCCTAGAAATTGTACAATGGAACTCCACTAGGCTGACCACCCAGTGGAACCCCTGGGAGGGGTATCCTGCCTGTCCCCGTCACTGGCATCGCGAGCTTCCAGGTTCCTAATCCCTGGGTTGTACATTGCCGTGCAACTCATCCAAAGGTTTTATATACCTTCCTAACCTTATCCTTGAAATCGATTATGTCATTTATCCTCGAATATAGCTTCTTCCCCGACGGCCCTGGGAGGTCGGTATAGACTACGCACATTGAATAAGGTCTCCATTCGTAACCAATATCCTTCGCTTCTGATTGATGACCCAGTTTGACCACTCTATGGTGCAAGAGTGTTCTCCAAGATTAAATTTTTGAGGTCCGGTACCATCAATTACATGATTAGTGGAATCGCACATTCCCAAGACTCCGATCCAATGACGAGATGCGGGCGTTATGAGTTTCTAGTGATGTTCTTTCTGACTCACCAATGCCCCAAGAAATTTCATGGGATTTAATGAACCGCCCTGCTCACACTTAGATCGGTTTGTCATTGTTTTCATCGACGATATCTTTGTACTAAAAGCGAAGTTAGAACATGAGACATCGGGTTTGGTGTTACGCACTTTAAAGCAATAATTGGCCAGATGCTAAGTTCTAAAATGAATTTTGGTCGACCGAGTGTGGGTTTCTGACAAGATAGTTTCGGCCACATGGCATTTGTGGATCCTCTAAAGTGTGCAAGGTAAATTGGAGCAACTAACTACTAAGGATGTATACCTGAGTTTCCTAGGATTAATCTGTGGTGATACCGTAGGGTTCATAGATGGGCTCTCAAAATAACAGACCACTTCATTGTTTGACTAGGAAAGGAGATCGAGCCAAAAAGGTAAAGGTTGTCGGGTTCGATTATCAGAATGGTTCTTTTCAGGTTTCGCTAGGGAATTTCTCCTAACTTCTAGATTTGAAGGATATGAGGAGGTAAAACCCTAATCCTTGGTTATTTGTGTAAGGATTTGAGGATTTTGCATGAGGGATATGATCCATAGATTACTCTTTTCGAAGCTGGGATTTAATCCCAACCTTAGATCGGGCCGAGCGATGAGTCGGCAAAACCCAGGATTCTGTTTAAGACGTATTGAAGATGTTTCGTTGAATAGAGTGGCTTTGATGTGTGTTTGAGTATCGGGATTGACTTGGTTGGAAACTTATGGAAAAAAGCGGGGAAAATCATACCTAGGCATTCGCGTGGCTGAATTTTTTCTATTATGGCCGCGTTAGTATTTCGGGGCCATAACTCGATCATTTCTCGCTCGACCGTGACTCGCTTGAAAAGAACTCAGCACTTATCTTCAAAATGAGTAATATGGAGATGTGGGAATACAAGAGGCAAGCCAGGTCAAGCGTTGTTCAGGTAACCCTAATAATGAGTGTTGGGATGTTGATCCTAGTAAGGTAAGAGAGAGCGCACTTGGGATCAAGGTTTATGTTGGAAGGTATAAAATATATGTGAGTCGAGGGTGGTAAAGCAATAGACACTTGAGTACTTTATGACACCTGATTAAGTTGAGAGAGGATAGTCCAAAGGTCATAGATTAGACTCGCGAGGAGCTCTCGAGTCCATAATGTTTACCACATTCCATGCTACGCATGTATATCTCGCACTCTCACACGCACTCTATACAATTCAGAGATTGAGCCGAGGACCGACTTATCCCATGAAGAATGCCCGCGCACTGGTAGAAAGAGAAGGAGCTTCACAACAAGACAATATCCTTAGTGAAGGTCCTTTGGAGAAACCACCTAGTCGAGGAGGCGACTTGGGAGCGGGAAGACCAAATGCGGATCCAGTACCCTCATCTCTTCCATGATACAGGTATGAATTTTGTGGACAAAATTTTTATTTAAGGGGGGTAGATTGTAATGACCCGCACTAAATAATACAATTTTTTAACCAAGTTTGACCAAGTTTGACCAAGTTTGACCAAGTTGACCAACCAATAGTAGGTGGGGCAAAGTTGACTTTTTCAAGGATGAATAATTTTGCCTAGGGCCTGCCCAGTAGGCTAGTCGTCTGTTCCTGAGTGGGTTGAGTCGAAAATCCGACTTACGGATAAAAAGTTATGACCTCGGTAAGTTCAAACGGCAGTGTTTTAGCAGTGTCCAAGCTGTCTTCAGTGTTTTACCAGAAAATGACCATAAGCCCTATATATACATAGCTTTGCATGCCAAAGGAAACCCTAGCCCCAAACACTCACTTTGAACTCCAAAAACCCTAGAAAAAACTCCCCCAGGCCGTGAGCATCAAATTAGGTCATTTAACCCATTTCTGTGAGACCGTTTAAGTTTCAACCAAAGGGCCGGTCGGCGGAGTACTTTTACACGCTCAGGAGCAGGTTGGGAGGGACATCTAAACCGGGACCGTCGTGAAATTTCACGATAGCCGCCTTGGACCAGTAGGGATCGGGCCGTGAGACGGCGAGCGTAAGTGGGTCCGCCGGTAATTTCTTGATTTTTGGCCATTTACGGCGATTCGGGCCACACCCCGTAGCTCCTTTTCACCATTTTTTGGACCCTCTGAACTCATTTACGTGGTCCTTTTCTCCAGATTCATCACCGTTTGAAAGATACGACAAAAACAAATTCGGCCGACTGTTGGATCGAGTTTTTCGGCCACCACAGCAACCTTTGGACCAAGGTGAGGCTACTGATGTGTTCCTGGTCTCTTGGGCTTTCCATTGATATGTAGTTTGTAAATTTTGGATGTCGTTTGGTTAGTTTTTCCATTTTTGGTTGTTTCGGGTAGTGCGAAGTCGGAATTTGAAATAGTGTACCCGGTGGTCAAATTTGCAAGTGAAGTTGTAATAGTGAAATTGGATGTTTTTAGGAATTATTGGACGGTTCAATTTGCAGTGCTCGGGTGAAAGGCCCCCAATTTTGAGTATCGGGCACATAGGGCACATTGTGTAGTGGACTGTCAAGTCCCGATTAGGATGATTTCATAGTTAAGAATTATTCTAAGACCTTGGGGCATTCGATGTTGTTGGTTCGGGTTATTGGAGCCTAAGTGATATTTTATTTATATTCTGGGCACTCCGTCGGAGTAGGGAGACGATCACTGCGGGGAGCAATTGAGCGTCTATAATTACGTGAGTGGTCTACTTGTTTTTAAGAATGTTTTGGGGTATTATTATGATATATATTTTGCTGTTAGTTATTTCATATATAACTTATTTGATCAGACAGTTGGTTGTGCATAAATGAAAATGTACAGTTTTATAAAAACAGATTATCATTTTCATGTAAATTTGTCAACATTTTAAATATTTGGAAGTTTCTGGTGTTCATGGATGTGTGAGTGGTTTATATGTTTTTAAATGATTTGGGATATGATGGTGATATATCTATGGTGATTAAATATTTTACATATACTGTTTTGATCAAATGGTTGGTTGCATGCAAATGTGATTATACGTCTCATATAAAACAAGTTATCATTTCATGTGTGAGTTTGTCATCATTTTTAAATATTTGGAAGTTTTCTTGAGTTCTGGATGATGCGTGGTATTTGAATATTTTGGGTACGTGGATTGAGGTTTTAAACTGCTTTGAAAACTTATCGTTTTAAGAAAGAGATTTCGAGGTCTTGTGAAATGATTATGATACAGTGTCATTTGGAAAAGTACTTGTGAGTAAAAAGTTTGGTTATATATTAATTCCTCGGTCGTGAGGTCGGATTACCGACGGTTGGTATGCCACGATGTCGAGAGGTTTGTTATATAGTAATTACACGCGGTCGTGGTCGGATTCTGCAGACGGTTGGTATGCCACGATGTCGTGAGTTTAGATGTATGTTATTTCCACGGTGGAGGTCGGATTACGACGGTGGTATGCTACGATAATCGAGTTTAGATGTATGTTATTTCCGCGGTCGTGGTCGGATTACCAACGATTGGTATGCCCGCGATAAATGAGTTTAGTTATATTTCGATACTTATGGTTTTGGTACTTTCATGGTTATTTTTACGACATTGATGGCTATATATGTTTTATGCTTGATTTATATGTTGCGAACGATCGAGACTATAGTTTTCTTAAAAATCATATTTGGTTAGATTTTGAGCATAAATTTCATATTGATGGACTTGGGTAATGATGGGTTTTGTGAAATGTTTCTAAGCAGGGGAACCTTATAAGAGCGAGCGTTAGGTCTTGAGAGAAGAAATTTTGAAAAATAAAAATATTATTTTCCTTGTAATTATGCCACACCTTTGAGATTTATTTCTCCGTTTATTGTTTTAAATTTGTTCCACTAGGTCGGAATGGGTTCGTAGGGCTTTACCTCGCTCCAGTTGACACAGCTTTATCTGCGACAAGCTGCGATGCTCTATCCACCTATATGTCTTTGTTTTGTTGGATCTATTTAATCTCATTTGTAACCTTAAATTGCAAATGCTCTTAGAATGCTCGATATTATTGAACGTTTATGGGTCCGCGCATCTATATATGTGGTGGGACTTTTTTATATATAATTTAGGTATTGTGGTCTTTTGCATGTGTTTTACTTCTCTTTTAGGTGGGGTCCCTTTGTGCATTCTCTAGAAATTGTACAATGGAACTCCACTAGGCGAGTTCACAGGGAACCACGGAGGGAGTGTCCGGGTCGAGTCTGTCGACTTAGTGTCCCGAGCTCTAGGTTCCTGAATCCCTTGGGGTTGTACATTGCTGTGCAACTCATCCAGTGTTTTATATACCTTCCTAACCTTATCCTTGAAATCGATTATGTCATTTATCCTTGGAATATAGTTCTTCTTCCTGATGGCCCTTAGAGGTTGTGTATAGACTACAGACAGTTGAATAAGGTCTCCATTCGTAACCAATATCCTTTGCCTCGGATTGATGACCTATTTGACCAGCTGAGGTGTGAAGAGTGTTCTCGAACCCGGCGAGGTCTAGGTACCATCAATTAAGGATTGGGAATCGAGACATTCCCGAGATGGGATTCAAGGCGAGATATGGGCGTTATGAGTTTCTAGTGATGTCTTCCGGACTCACAATGCCCCAGTGACTTCATGGATTTAATGAGCCGGGTCTTCGGAGTCCCGAACTTAGATTGGTTTGTCATTGTTTTCATCGACGATATCTTTGTGTACTCGAAAAGCGAGTTAGAACATGAGAGACATTGGGTTTGGTGTTACATACTTTAAAGCAATACCAGTTGTATGCTAAGTTCACAATCCCTATTGTGTACTTTCGATGGCGCACTTTTTGTAAGGGCCCACCCTGGCCCTTTCAGGCGAGGGTGGTCCGCTCATGGTATCGCAACTCATGAGGTTTCTTCATACTCCGTGGAGGCTCCGAGACACCCAGGACCATGAGCTTAGATACCCATTCGAGTGGTTCCGCTCTTATTTGGGCTGAGTAGGTAGTTCCCACTTTACCAAGTAATTCTTACTAGCCCGGGTTGGTAGTGGGAGGCTCCTCGAGGAATGGGTATCTGGCTCATGGTCGGGTTCGAGGCCACGGAGCGAAGGCCACGTGAGCTGGGGATGGCCTATGAGTGGGACCACCCCTCGAGCAGTGAGGCCTAACTCTTCAGGTAATTCTTTGGAAAATCTTACAGCCAAATTCTATCATGGCCGTTTCATTTTTCTTTCAATTTCTTCGTATGAAACACTCCACTTTGCCATCCCAGATACCATACGAGTCACGTATAGATCGTTATGCGATTCAAACAATTCATGCTAATATATTTACATGTATATATTAACAAGAATTAATTCACATAATTCATGTCATTCGATTCCTGATCAATAATCACCAAGAATTAGCTCACATGGACTAATAACAATCCAAGCAATTCATTTTGAATCACTTGACAACACAAAAATCACGCACAACCCCTCAAGTGGTAGTAGAACCTAGGGTCGGCCTTTGTTCACGGCCACCTGATAGGGATTTTCTCCATTCGGTTCAAAGATTTTGAGACCGATAACACGGCCATTCAGGCCTCAACAAATCCCCATCAATTAAAATGGCTCTTAGCCAAAGAATAAACCAAGTAGGAAAAAATCCCTATCTCTTGAGTTGTCGGAACTCCATAAAATCAGTGCCCACGCGTAGCCCTTGCCGCGTAGAACAACTTTGCTTCTTGCTTCGTCGAGAACCGACGGTCCGAAAGCCAGGAAATCTAGAGAGAAGTCACACTTTCTCTTTCTAAAATCTGAATCTCACCCTCACTGCACGTTTTTTCTCCATTTGGAGAAGATGAAGACTATTTCTTTTTGTCTTATTCATTTAAACTTTTCAAAATTTCCATCCTTATCCCTTCATTTTGATTTTTGACACATGGCTTAATCTAAGTCATTCATCTCCATCATCTCACTAATCATGCAACATGTGTCACATGGGTACATGTAGTAGGTGACTTTTGTCATATCACATGTCTCTCACAACCCGTTATACGGCACCCGACACCCGGTGTCTCGAAAAACATGAAATTCCGACTGTCTCTTAATTTCGCCAGACGATTCCAACGGTGAAGTCCGTTTCTTCATTTGAAATCTAGAAAAATTCCGGATTTTTACCGAAATTACCATTTTACCCTTTTTCAGAAAATTTGAATTTTCCCGAGTTTTACAATTCTATTGTGAGCACCAATCTGCATCTCCATGAGTTGAGACATAATGAGTAGTTGGTCTCATCTAAAATGATTCTAGTTGGAAATGGCGAGTTGTCTTAATGAACAACAACTTGTGGTGCTGGTGTTGGGATAATATCCGATGATTCATCTATGGGAGCCACCATAGAATTCACTCTAGAGGTGATTACTTAAAATATGAATAGGAATACAAAACTGAGAGAGAGAGAGAGAGAGCACTCTTTAAAACAGATTCTGTCGGTGATGATCTTGCTCTGATACCATGTCAAACGAATGTTTCAATACAAAATAATTCTATTGTATATTCTTCTCCAAATCAGAGGCAATATATAAAGATGATTACATCCTAAAAAGAAAGAAACAAATTATTTCTATACCTAGATACAAGATTGGCCAATTAACAAATTCCTATAAGTAATTACATAATCAAATCAATAATTGACAACTGATACAAAAACAACTCATAATTGATAGCTCAGGCAGACATATTCTTCTTCTTCTTCTTATTTTAATTCTCAAGAGATTGTGAGTGCTTTTGTAATTTCAAGAGTTCATTGTATAAAGTGAGATTAGAGTGTGTTTCTTCTCCTTTGTTTCCATCTATTTTTTCCAACATAATGTTCATGCTCATAGGTGTCATAAATATTATTTTTGGTTAATTAGAGTTTGAATTTCTTGATTAACTTTAAATTATTCTTTTTTTTAACTACAACTTTAAATTACACTTAAAAAGACAATAAATAAAATATTACTATATAACTACTTTTGTGGTTTTAGCAAGAAAGTTAGTTCATCCCTTATACTCATTTCAAATTTCTTTTTCATGTCCTTAGCAACTCTAACTTTTTGAACTAGAATTGGTTCACTCTTATTTTTAGAAGAACTTCTTATGTTTTAAAAATGTCAATTAAAAATGTAAAAACTCGCGGTTCAACAGTGTTAAAAAAAAAATCAATTGAACCAATAAGGTTAGCTAGTTCATACTTGAAACAAAGGATAACAATTTTAGTCTCAATAGATATATCGTTAAATGGATTTTACAAATATATTGAATATATCGGAGATATATAGGTGGATATTTTTACATTAATACCGGTAAAACAAAAATATAAAGAATTCATGAAAATACTTTGAAAAAATTTAAAATATTTTTATTTTCTCAAAAGCATTTTAAAAATTGATCAGATAATACTTATCTTTGGAATAATTATCATTGAATTAAAATAATTATACTATTAAAATTTAAATATATATTATTTGAATTTAGCCATTAAAAATTAATTAATATTATAATTAGTAATTATGTTTTATTTAAAAAAAATTCATATAATGTTATCATTTAAAAAATTATCATGAAAATAATTGTAATATTAAACATTTAAATATATATTAGTGGAATTTATCCATTAAAAATAAATTATTGTTATTATTATTATTATTATGTTGTAAATGAGGGTTGTAAATGATAACTCATTATGTATAATGAATGACCACATTATGAGGTTCATTCATTTTATGAATGAGTTAAAGTTACATTCATGTATCTTCTTCATTACTCACATTAAGAGCGAGTAAATGAAGCTTAATTGGGAGCTTATAAAAGGCAGCCCCTTCTTTGTATTTCGATATCTCGGAGTGTAAGAAATCCCCTTCTCTTTCTCTCTCCATATCTTCCTCGCTCACTTCTAATTCTCTATCTACTCTCTCTCTCTAGCTCTCTCTAGGAAGAGTAATACGCTACTCTTCCCTTTTTCATTTTATAATATTTTCACAACATGTTATTAGCACGAGCTTGCTCTTAAGGTAATTTCCTAATCCTAGCTTGAAGTTATTTCAATTTTACATATCTATAGTTATATTTGGTTTTGATTGTAAACCAAAATCTACACTATTATTTTTCAAAACCGATCATAATACATTATTATCAAAAGTTTGTTAACAATGTAAAATCTCACAAAACTTTTGTTTGTGGCACTTGACATTACTGGAAAGAATTATCTATCTTAGACCATCGATGTAAAACCTGAGAAAAAAATTGAATTTTTTTTTAAAAGGGCAAAACAGTAAATTACACTAATAATACAGGTTGAAAATGGAAATTGTCTAGATCTCATATGATGAAACAGAATTTTTTGTTGGATTCTTCTCATGAAATCTAGTTACCTAGACGAATTTCGTCGAATTCCGAGGTAGTCGAATTTTCACGTTTTTCAGGGCGATGGGTGTCCAATGACTCCCGGGGACGAGGTTGTTTACAAAAATCTCAGAAATTGAGAAATGACTTGATTTAAGTTCATGAGATATGATTTGAACATGAACTAAGACGGAATGAGTAGCTTCGGGCCAAAATCGGACCCGAACAATAGTAGACACATGGCACGACGTGGGCCACACATCCAACTTAAACTTAAGTTGGGACAAAAGAGGAATTAGGGCATAAATGGGCTCATTTTCTACTGTGTAAGCGTGAGAGAAGAGAGAAGAGAAAAAGGATAGCCAAAGGCTTCCTTCTATGATCTACGGAGTTTCATTGGTCGATTTTCGTCGGGCTAAGAACAAAAGTTCATCGCATCAACGAGGGGTATGCGTGGGTACCTAGAAAGAAGAATTTCGCCGAAGATCCAAGAAAGGAGTTTTCGGGAGATCGAATTTTTCGGGTTTAGGAAGCTTCCTACCCATGTGTCTATGCTCCGAGAGGTAAGGGATTCTTCCTACCTTGGCTTACTTTTTATTTTTGGGCAGAGGAAAGAGGGCTTTTCGTTAAGGGCCTGTTTGGCGAAGAAAAAAAAACTGGATTTTTGGGTTTTGCTTGATGTTTCTTCTCCTAGGAGAAGGCATAAAATCTTCTCATGGAAGATTGGTTCTTCGCTTAGGCGAAGGGAAGGTTTGCTTAGGCGAGGGCATGTTCGCCTAGGCGAGCCCGAGGATAGAAATTGAAGAGTTTCTGGTTCGCCTAGGCGAAGGAGGGCTTCGCCTAGGCGAGCCCAGGGACTGTCATGATAACCTGTTATGGCTTGTTTGGGGTCGATTTCTAGGCCCGGTTTGTGATGGTTGTGGCTTTCTTCAGGGGCCATTGTATGACTTGTTTGAGTGTGTCATTGCTTGACTAAGAGTGACATGTTTGGATGTCAATATGAGTACTCTAATGTATTGACATGTGATGAATTGGTGTGTGCAATGGCCATTACACGACTTGATTTTGTGTGTCATTGCTTGATCATAGAATGACATGTGGCATGTGTACGTTGATATATGCTTGTATGATGTATTGATAAGAATGAAATGATGTATGGAAGTCATATACAGGTGATGTGATTGTCCATTACACCCGGTAAGTGGTGTGAAATGTATTGTCCATGTACCATTCATTATACATGTGGCATGATATAACATGCAATGGCATATTTCATTGCATATGCACGGGGACATCGCATTAAATGGGTATAAGTGCATGGTTGATGGATCGACACTGCGTTTGGTGTTTGATTACGTGGGCTCGGTTAAATGGGACAACGTCTAATAGAGTCGCACCGTTGAATGAAGTGGTAAAGAAAATATGTGTTGGGTATTAGCAAGCAGGGATAGATCCCCCCTCTGGTGAAAGACCGGCCAATTATAGTCAACATAGTCCCTAACGATGAAAGGTTATAAAAGTGTCTAGGTTTGCGAAGCTTGTGGTGTGACACCAAAAGTTCACTACCCACAAAAAGGCGCATGGTTTTGAATATAAAATGATCATTGAGGTGTATCATCCAAAAAGATTTTGGTTTATAAACAAATGAAATTTGTTTTGAAAATTATCATTAGATGTCATCTAGAATGACGATTTATCATGCATGGGCTTAGGCATTGTGTGATGGAGTTGGTAAGGACTCGGGACATGGTACATGATTGAGTCTCATCTCCTTTCATGTCATGACATGTAGGATTCCATTTAGAATTGGCATGTTCTTATTGGAATGTGAATGTGAAATGTTGAGTGAACATTGCATGTGCACTTAGGTGGGTAGCCCTTATAGAAGGTATTCTCTACTGGGCGTGGCTCACCCTTTATAGGACAACATTTCAAGTGCAAGGTGTACACTAGTGGACGGCGCTCAGTCGAGGCCATGATTGTGAAGAAGGCCGACATGTGGCCTTGATAAATCCTTTTAGTAAAAAGTGCTTGGAACAAACTAGTTCTTACATGTATTTGTGTAAGAGAGTTGTAATTAAATTCTTTTTAGACTATTACGGTATGCAATAATGGTAAGAGAGTCGTGATCGAACTCTTACGGACTATTTTAAGTGTAATATTCACATATTTTCAACTTAAATATGGATGAATGGATCCCGGTAAAAAGGGACATACTAGATGGTGTTGAGCAACTCGGTGTCCACAAGTAATTGGTACCTGTTTGGTATAAAAGCTTAGGTGCGCGATGACCTAAGATATAAATTTCGCAGGTTGACGGTTGGTCAACAGGACCCCTGGGTTTTAGGGCATCACAATCGATGTTGAGATACATCTTGATGCAATGAATCTTGGAGCTGCTAGCAAAGAAGGAAATCAAGCATCCTTACAGGATCTCGCAAAAATGCTTATTTTCCTTCGACACCACCTCCATGAGGATTAAAAAGTGAATACCTTATAATAAAGGACCCCCTTACTCTATGGAATGAGTTGAAGGGGAAATATGACCATAAGAAAATTGTGATTCTCCCAAAATCTCGATATGACTTGATGCACCTAAGGTTTCAAGATTTTAAAATAGTTAGTGATTATAAATCCACATTATTTAAAATCAACTCCCAGTTGAAGTTGTGCGGAGAGAAAGTAAAAAAAGAAGACATGCTAGAAAAAATGTTCACCACATTACATGCCTTGAATGTGCTCCTACATCAACATTATCGAGAGTGTAGATTTAAGAAATACTTTGAATTGATATCATGTCTTCTTATTGTTGAGCAAAATAATGAGCTTTTGATGAGAAATCACCAGTCTCGTCCAACTGGATCTAAACCATTCCTTTAAATGAATGTGATATCGTCCTAAACTCGTGAACGTGGACAAGGACGTGGTCTTGGTCGTGGAAGGAATTTCCCATACCATGGAACTCATGGTAGTAATAATTCAAATTCCCAGAAAAGGAAAACCTCATGTAACCACTAGAAGTTGAATAATACCGAGGTGAAACAAGAAAATGGGAAGTATATACAAAATACACCTTCCAAGACCCATGAGAATAATTGTCATAGATGTGGTATGAAAGAGCATTGGGCGTGTACCTATTGTATGCCCAAACATTTGGCCGATCTCTACCAAGCACCAATCAAAGAAAAAGGAAAATAAATATAAATGAACTTTATTGATAGAAATGGACTAGACTTAACTTACTATGATCATGATTTCTTTGGAAGTCATAGTGGAAAAATGGACTATTTGATGAAAGATGAAAATACTGCTACCGAATAATGCTTATTATATCAAAATTAAATAAAATATCATTTTGTTATTACATCCATTACATTGTTATTTATATTATCTATAGTTTTTATTAGTTTTATCTGAAATCCATGTGTTATTGATCTCAAGATGAATGAGGGTGACGTAGGTCTTGATGACTATGCAACCACACACACAAGTCTTCGAGATAAAAGATACTTTATAGATTTGACATTAACAAATGACAATGTGAGTACCATATCTAGTACAACAAACTTAATTGAAGGCTCTGGAAGAGGAAACATAATGCTACCCAATGAACTAGGTTTCATATCAATGACGCATTATATTCTAGAAAATCCTCAAGGAATTTGCTCAACTTTAAATATATCTGTAGAAATTGATATCCTGTTGAAACTATGAATGAAGGTAATACAGAATGTCTTTACATTACCTCTATTGTTTATGACAGGAAACTTATAATGGAAAAACTCTTAGCATTCTCCTTTGGGTTATTTCATACAAATGTAAAGTCTATCGAGTCATATGTTGTTGTGAACCAAAAGTTCAACGACCCAAAGACTTTTCTTCTTTGGCATGATAGGCTGGTTCACCCCGTGTCCTCAATGATGCGAAGAATCATAGAACACTCACATGGGCATCTACTAAAGAACCATAAGATTCTTTTTCCCAATGAATACCCATGTGCTACTAAGCTCCTGAGGTAAATTGATGAGTCATCTCATCCTTTGTAAAGTCGCGTTGAGTCACTAGTCTTCTTAGAAAGATTACATGGGGACATATGTGGACCTATCCATCTATCATGCGAACCTTTCCGTTACTTTATGGTCTTAATAGATGTCTCTACTGGGTGGTCACATGTTTGTCCTCTTTTGACAAGAAATGTTGCCTTCGCTAGGTTCCTCGCACAAATGATCAAATTACGAGCTTAGTTTCCTGATTATCCAATTAAGGCTAGCTGACTTGACAATGCCGGTTAGTTTACCTCCCAAAATTTTACCGACTATTACATGTTAGTTGGAATAAATATTGAGCATCATGTTGCTTATACTCACACCCAAAATGGTTTAGAAGAGTCCCTCATCAAACGTCTTCAATTAATAGCTCTACCACTGCTAATGAAAAACCAAATTACTAACTTCTGCATAAGGACATGCTATTATGCATGCTGCAAGCTTGGTTCATATTCGACCAACAACTTATCATGAATACTCCCCTTCACAACTTGTACTAGGTAAACAACCAAATATTTCTCATTTGCGAATCTTTGGTTGTGTAATCTATATACCAATTGCACCTACACAACGCACTAAAATGGGTCCCCAACAAAGTCTTAAGATTTATTTATGTTTTGATTCTCCATCTATCATAAAATATCTTGAAACCTTAACAGGAGATGTTTTATAGTACGCTGCGGTGTCATTTGAGTGTATTCCCACTATTAGGAAAGTCGGTTCAGGAAGAGCGTGGCCGAAATTACTTTGAATGCATCTACAATGTCTCATTTGATCCTTATCTGAATCAATGTGGTGGAAGTTCGAATGATCATTCATTTACAAAATACGGCAAATCAAATTCTGGGATGCGTTCTTGTCTGAGAAAGTGATAAAGTCACATATCTCAATTGCAAATACTCAAGCCAGATTGATGTCCCTAAAGGACAATTAGAAAATGAGTCTAAAATACACCAAAAGCGTGGGAGACCTATCAGCTCAAAAGATATAACTCTCGAAAGATGAGAACACAAATGGGATCGAATTGATACCCCTAAAGACGTACATGATAAACAAAAGGCCCTTGTAGAGGCATATGATAAACAAAAAGCCCTTGAAGAGGTATATGGTGAACAAGAGGCCCATGCTGTGACGCCCTAAAACCCGGGGGTCCGTTGACCCGACCGTCGACCCTCACGAACTCGGATATCGGGTGACCCAGATATCGCAGCTGACATCCCATTCTGCAAAGGATCCATCATTTTAATCGGATAGGTCTCCACGCTTTGTATAAGGAGCTACATCGAATTCAACCTATGTCTGAAAACATAGTGACATGGCCCATCCAAGGCCCAATATAATACAATGACCTCATTGTCTCCAATTATGAGTAAAAATGACCACATATGGTGGATTTATCCATGTTCATTCAAAACATACAAAATTATATTTAAAACAATCCATAAGAGTTTAATTACAACACTCTTACAAATATTGTACATTAGAACAAGATTGTTCCAAAATATTTTACAAAACGGTAACAAGGCCACATGTCGGCCTTCTTCACAATTGAGGCCTCGAATGAGCGCGAGTCCATCGAATACGTCACGCTTTTGAAATGTTTCCCATATAAGGTGAGCCACGCACAGTAGAGTGAAGCTTCCTCTGAAGTACACTCCCCCTTTAAGTACACATCTGATAGTTATGTTCATATTCACACATTCCAAAGCAGATTATGCAATCCTAGGTTGGAATTCTACCATGAGATGAGATGAGACTCCAACCATGTACCATGCCCCAGAGTCCTTCTGAGCTCCCATCACACACAGTCCTTATGGAAGCTCATCACCTGATGCAAGCAGAAACCATGATAAAATCCATCATTTTGGATTACATCCAATGATCATTTTGCAAACAAATTCATTTGTTTTCAAACCAAAAGCTTTTTGGATGTTACACCTCAATGATCATTTATATTCAAAACCATGTGTCTTTTTGTGGGTAGCAAATTTCCGGGGTCTCATAGTAGGCTTCACAAGCCTTCCTACACTTTCACGGGCTTTCCTCGTTGGACATATATGTATAACAAAAAATAACGGGGTTTTTCACCCGGGGTATCATCCACACTATTACAACACATATTTTTCATTTTCATGTATATCTTAGTGCGACCTGTTGGATGTTGTCTGCGTGCAAACCCACCCAATCAAACACAAGCACTTAATGTTGATTATAACCATGCACTCACACGCATTTCATGTGATGTCCCCGTGCATATGCAATGCGATGTGACATTTCATGCCTATACCATGTCACATATATGATGAATGCTATATGGACAATTCTACTCATCCATATCACCAATGCATCATGGACAATTATATTAATCAGCATAAAATTTCCAAACGATCACCCCGCATTTCATCCGATATATTTGCAAACACATATATCAACATCAACAAGTCATCACCAATCAAGCAATGACATACTTTATCCTCTAAGCCAAATTGTGATATAACATGTCCACAAATAACCTACAAACAAGCCATGAAATGACCTTATCCATACACAAACTCATCACATGTCAATACATGAAGACACACATATTGACCTCCAATCAATTACCACCAAGAATGTCACTCAAAATCAAGCAATGACAACTTGATCCTCAAGACCAGTTGTCGCATAGAGATGCCCACAAAACATTCCACACAAAAATCCATAATAGACCATAGAATAGTTCCGACCTTAGTTCAGAAACTAGTCCCCTAATAGTCCAAAAATCTTGACACAAACCATTAAACAACCTAAGCTGTAGCAGTCCCGAAAAATGGACCATAACTTGAGTTGTACAAGTCCAATTTTCATGATTCAAAAGCATCAATTTACAGATGAAGGTATAATTTCCATGCAAAATACTAGTCCAAATTCCCTCTTTTTCCCAACCAGAAATCAGTCCCAAAATCTAGATAGTGTATGGGGTCAAAACAGGGCAACCTGTGGCAGTCCTAGAAAATGGACCATAACTTGAGCTATAGAGGTCCAATTTGGGTGATTCAAAAGCCTACATCAATTTTACAGATGCAACTATAATTTCCAAATTCCCTCTTTTTTCAACCGAAAATCAGTCCCAAAATCTGGATGTTTCATAGGGTCAAAATAAGGCAACATGTGGCAGTCTCGAAAAATGGACCATAACTTGAGCTATAGAGGTCCAATTTGGGTGATTCAAAAGCCAAACATCAAGTTCACAATTGCAGATACAATTTCCATAAAGAAAACCAGTCCAAATTCCCTCTTTTTTTTAACCAAAAATCAGTCCCAAAATCTGAACATTTCATAGGGTCAAAGCAGGTGACATTCCCACATTAATTTTTCCAAACAGCCTTAGGACAAAAATCACTGCAAACATCCGTTAAATGGAAATAAACCAAAGTAAGAAGAATCCCTACCTCTTTGAGCGTAAAAGAAACTCTATGAAGTCTGTGGACACTTCCTAAACCTGAAACCTTTGATTTCTTGAACTCCTTGCTTAAATCCTCAGCAAAATCCCGTGTTTTCAATACCCACGCGTAGCCCTCATCGAGTAGATGAAATTTCGTTCTTTGCCCGACGAATTCCGACTAACCAATCTCCGTAGATTGTAGAGAGAAGTTGGAAAACTCTCCTTCTCTTTCTCTAACGTTTTCTCTCCAACAGGAAAATCAGTTCTCCCCTCTCCAATCTAATTTTCTACCTTTTACTTAAGTCTTAAAGACTTGGCCCACACGTGTCCTCAACTGGTCCGAGTCTGTTTTTGTCCCAAAACAATTTATTTCGTCACGGTTCAAGTTCAATTTATTTTAAATGAACTTTACTTAAATTATTTGTCAACTTTCGAGATTTTCTTAGAAGTCCCATTTTTGGGGTTCATCAGGTACCCGTCGCCCAAAAAAACGTGAAAATTCTTACTGTCTCAGAATTCAACGAAATTCGTCTAGGTAACTAGATTTTAGAAGACGAATCCAACGATGAGGTCCGTTTCATCATCTGAAAACTAGAAAATCTTCAGGTTTGCAACCTCTACTATAGCAACAATTTACCGTTTTTCTATTTTTCGGAAAATTTCAAATTTACGTGGGTTTTACACTTGTATAGGCATATATTAAACAAGAAACCCCTAAAAAGGTTCAAGATAAAGAAACAACCCCTAAAAAGGAAAAAGTACTTGAAAATTATGAGATCTCAATGAGTTATGTGCATAAGGGATATAAATGGGATCGAAATGATATTGTTATCAATAATATTTTTTCTTTCCAAGTAGCCTTCGAAATCATAAGAAATGATGAGGATCAAAAACCACAAATGTGGAAGGATGTCGACATTGAAATGATTGGCCAAAATGGAAAGAAGTTATGCAAGCAGAATTAAACTTGCTAATGAGACGAGATGTTTTTTAATCTGCAGTCCAAACACCTAAAGGTGTAAAGCTTGTCGAGTATAAATAGGTATTTGTATGAAAGTGCAATGAAAATAATGAGATCATAAGATATAAAGCGTGATTAGTCGCACAAGGTTTCTCGTAGAGACCTAGTATTGACTACGAGGAAATGTATTCTCCTGTTATGGACGTAATCACTTTTCGCTTTTTTATAAGTTAAGTAGTCTCTAAAAGACTGGATATGCGTCTCATGGATGTCATCACAACTTATCTATATGGATCCATAGATAATGACATATATGAAAATCCTTGACTGATTTAAATTGCCTAAAGCAAATAATGCAAAGTCTCGTAGTATGTGCTTAATCAAATTACAATGATCTCTATATGGATTGAAGCAATCCGAAAGCATGTGGTACAATCGCCTTAGCGAGTATTTACTAAAAGAAGGGTATACGAACAACCCTATATGCCTATGCATCTTTATCAAAAAATCGAAAACCGAATTTGCAATTATTATTGTGTATGTTGATGATTTAAATCTTGTTGGGACTCTTGAAAAGCTCAAAAAAAAAAAAGAAAAATATTTGAAAAATGAATTTTAGATGAAAGATCTTGGGAGAACAAAATTCTGTGTCGGCCTTTAGATCGAGCATTTCCTTACTGGAGTTTTGGTTCATCAATCGACATATACTAAGAAAATTTTTAAGCGCTTTTATATGGATAAATCACACCCTTTAAGTTCTCCAATGGTTGTCCATTCACTTGATGTGAAAAATGACCCATTTTGTCCTTGTGAAAAGAGTGTAGAATTACTTGGTCCTGAAGTACCATATCTTAGTGCCATCAGTGCACTTATTGATGAGTCCAAAACTCATCCATTTTTAAGTTCATTTTTCATGCATATTTGAAAGTTTAAGGTCCAATTTAATGATGAATTATGGAATCTTCACCCAGATTTATGTTTTGTAGGGTTTTAATCCAAAAGAAACAAAAACCAATAAGAAAAGCAGAAAAAAATGGTAAGGTAGGAAATGCAGTTATGTCGCGACATAATTACAACATTGTCGTGACAAAACCCCAAGGCAACTTGTAGAAGTTTGTCGCAACAAGCAAAACTTTGTCATAACAAAGGCAAAGAAGAGTGCAAGAAACTCTGTAGTGACATAATATGAGAAGAAGTACAAGAAAAATGTTGTAACACATAAATGAATGTCATAACACAATGGAAGTTCGATAGCAGAAGTATTGTCGCAACATTTGATTACTTTGTCGCGACATTGCATGAGAAGAGCTCCTGAAGAAGCACCGGAATTCTATCGTGACATTCCAGACTAATGTCGCGACATAATTCAATTTTAAAGGCATAAGTATTGTCGTGATATATGATAACTCTTTCGCGACAAAGAACAAGGAAAATGGCAGAAAAACTTTGTCAAGACATTTTAATCTCTGTCGCGACAAAATAAGAGAGGAATCACTAAAACACTATCGCGACATAGAAATTGTTTGTCATGACATAATACAGAGTAGAAAGAAGAAAGTTTGTCGCGACATAGAAAACTTAGCTGTGAAAGAAGTCGGCAAGAGTTAGAAAATATTTGTCACGACAGGAGTCTTTATGTCATGACATACCATTCAAGAACTAACACTATAAGGCATGGAAATTATGTCGTGACAGCAGCAAATTGTGTCGCGATAATCACAACATGAAGTTAGTTGAACTCTATGGCGACAAGAATGCTAAGGTCGCAACAAATTATTCTAGGAATAACATTGTAAGGCAAGAAAAATTCATCATGACATGGAAAACTTTGTCGCGACAATGACTCAATAGGAATACAAGGTAGAAATGTTGTGACAAACTCACAAACAGGATGAAGACCTAAGAAATTGCACTTATGTCGTGACATTCATAAACTTTGTCACGACAAACTTGACAAAAGGCAAACATTAAAGACATGGCAGAAATGTTGCGACAAAGCCACAACAAAGCCTGAAGACACACAAGTGAAGCTGCAATGTCGCGACACAAACAAACAATGTCACGGCAAAGACACTCATTGGGCCTGTGTGAAAATCCATAAATTCAGCCTTGAATTATGACCCAGCATTTCAGGCCCTATAAATAGGAAGCGCCTAGGGTAATGTCCATAGCTTTTTCTCAACTTTAAGCAATCCTTGAGCTCTTGAGGAGGACTGAAGTTTATTATGCTATATATTATGCTAGCAAGACTTTTAATGAAGCACAAGAGAATTATTTAACCACTGAAAAAGAAATGCTAGCAATGGTCTTTGCTTGTGAGAAGTTTAGGCCATATATATTGGGAGTGCTCATGTCGTAGTGAACAACGATCATCATTGTCGAATACATGTTGGCAAAGAAAGATGCTAAGCCAAGACTAATCAGATGGGTTTTATTGCTATAGGAATTTGATTTGGAGATCAAAGACAAGAAGGCCAGTGATAATGTGATAGTTGATCACTTATCAAGATTAGAAAAGCCTATTAAAGATGAAAGAAGGACTGAGATAGAAGAAAATTTCCCCGATTAGCAGCTTTTTCAGGTATCAGTTCAAGTACCATGGTATGCTGATATTGAGAAGTTTCTGGCTTGTGGAATTATGCCACCATAATTCAGCTACCAACAGAAAAGAAAGTTGAGGACTGACGCTAGGTTTTATATATGGGATGACCCATTGTTTTTTAGAAGAGGAGCATATCAGATCATTAGAAGATGTGTACCAGAGGCAGAACATGCTGGAATTTTGGATAAATGTCATGCATCACCATATGGATGACAACTTTGCAGGAAACAGAGCAACCTAGAAAATTCTCCAGTCAAGTTTTTATTGGCCAACTCTATTCAGAGACTGTTTTGAATGGGTTAAACATTGTGACAGATATCGGATAATGGGCAACATTAACATAAGAAATGAGATGTCTCTTCAAGGAATCATGGTGGTGCAGATTTTTTATGTATGGGGGATAGACTTCTTAGGGCCTTTCTCACCTTCATTTTGAAATCTATACATTCTCCTAGTTATGGATTATGTATCTAAATGGGTGGAAGCCATAGTTTTTCCCATAAATGATGCCAAAACAGTTGTAGGGTTTATACAAAGAAATATCTTGAGTAGATTTGGAGCCCCTATAACTATTGTCAATGATGAGGAAAGCCATTTTGCAAACAAACTATTTGCAAAACTTATGAGTAGGTATGGAGTTAGACATGTTATGGGACTAGCTTATCATCCTCAGTAAAATGGGCAAGCTGAGATATCCAATAAAGAGATCAAGAATATACTTGAGAAGACAGTCAATGCAAGTAGAAAAGACTGGTTAGCAAGGCTTGATGATGCGTCATGGGCATATAGAACTGCTTATAAGTCCCCTATTGGAATGTCCCCATACAGGATTGTATTTGGAAAACACTATCAGCTACCTCTGGAGCTTGAATATAAAGCAATTTGGGCAATCAAAAAGCTAAAATTTGATTTCAAAGATGTAAAAGAAAAGAGATTCCCCCAATTAAATGAATTAGAAGAGCTGAGAAATGAAGCCTTTGACAATGTAAGAATCTATAAAGATAAAACCAATAAATGGCATGACTAGAGGATATTGAGGAAATAATTCAAAAAAGGAGAATCAGTCCTCTTGTATAACTCAAGGCTTACATTATTTACAGGAAAGCTCAAATCAAGATGGAATGGCCCTTACATAGTGATTGGAGTTGTAAAACCCGAGAAAAAAATCGAATTTTTCTGAAAAAGGACAACGATAAATTACCGCTATAGTACAAATTGAAAATATGGAAAAATTTCTAGATCTCGAATGGAGAAAAGGACCTCACCGTTGGATTCGTCTCATGAAATCTAGTTACCCAAACAAATTTTGTCGAATTTCAAGATAGTCGTAATTTTCATGTTTTTCGAGGTGATAGTGTCCGATAGACCCTAAAAACGAGATTTTTGAAGAAAATCTTAGAAGTTGTAAAATAATTTAAAGAAAGTTCATATCCAAAGTATAGAAAGGGGGAAAATATCTCATTTGGGAAAAAGATCTGCCATTTCTGATTTTTTTTCAAACGTTAGAGAGAGAAAGAGAGGAGGAGAAAAGCCAAGAGTTCCTTCGGCGATTTCTCGGGGTTTCGTCGGTCAGAATCTGTCGAGCCGAGAGTTAAAGCTCATCGTCTCAATGAGGGCTATGTGTAGGCACCAAAAATGAGAGATTTCACTGAAGATCCAAAATATGAGATTTAGGGAAAATCAAAGTTTGTAGGTTAGGAGGTGTTTTGAGGTTTCCTAACGGTGTTTTCTACGCTCCAAGAGGTAGGGATTTTTCCTACTTTGGTTTTATTCCACTTTGGGCTGTTTTTGGGATTGATTGTAAAATGGTTTTATACCGTGTTTATGTCATGTTTGTGCCGTGTTTGTGGCATGTTTTGTGGCCTTAATTGGAGGATATTGTGGTCGATGGAAAAGGGTTGTTTCCGGGATGGTTTTGGGTTAAAATGGCATGTACTGGAGTTTCCAAGGATATCTCTAGCACATTATTGCATAGAAGCCACGCAGGCTTCAAAATACAGCCCTCGGGTACGCCATTGCTTGGGTTTTGGCGCAATTGCGTAGCCCTTTCACACCTTTAAGCCTCTTAACTTTGAACAGCCATATCTTTCTCGTTTGAACTCTGATACATTCTTGGACTCTATGGAAAGCTCTTTGAGTCTAGAATCTGACCATTTTCCGGTGAATGAAATTTGGGGCTCACATATATGATGAAATTTTGATTTTTTTCACCAAGTGTACTAATTGCTTGGTTGTGTTGATGTGATGGAATGTTGATATGTGTGGTCTAATGTATTAACATTGGTGAATGTTTAGTTGACAATTATATGCATATTGATATAATTATCCATAATACATGGTGAAATTTATGGTTTATAGTGTCCATATGTGCAACTGGACATTACATGGCTTGATTATAAGTATGTCATTGCTTGAACATTGAATGACATGTTGTTTGTTGATGTTGATATATGCATGCATAATATATTGACATGAATGAAATGTAGTATGGAATTCATATGCAGGTGATGTGATTTGTCCATGACACCCGGTGAATGGTGTGGATTATGTTGTCCATGTAGCATTCATTATACATGTGGCATGATATAACATGCAATGGCTCATTGCATTGCATATGCACGGGGACATCGCATGGAATGGGTGTGAGTGCATGGTTAAAATCAACACTACATTTGGTGACTGATTGGGTGAGCCACAAATGCGTGGACGATGTCGAAGTCGCCTGATTATATGGCTTGGTAAGAAAATATGTGTCGGGTAATAACAAGTAAGAGATAAAACGACCCTCAGTGAAAGACCCATTAGTTGTGGTTAGACATGATCTCCCAAGCAGTGGCCATAAAAATATTGGAAAGCGTGCATAACTACGAGTGGAGACCTGAAACTGATACTCTAAAAAAAACACATGATTTATATATATATATATATATATATATATATATATATATATATATATATATATATATATATATATATATATATATATATATATATATATAAATGATAATTTAGGTGTAACATCAAAAACTTTTTGATTTGAAAAAATGGTATTTTCAGTAAAATGATCATTGAATGTATTCCATAAATGATGGATTTTATCGCATAACTTCGAAATATGTGATGGGAGTCGATAAGAGATGCAGTGTGACAGAATCGTCAAGGACTCGAGGGGCATGTGTACATGATTGATCTCATCTCATTTCATGGCATGGGATTCCATGGTAGAAAGAAATTGCGTGTTTACTTGGAATGTGAATGTCAAGATGTCTGAACATGACCGATTCAATGTGCACTGAAATCAAGGGAAGTAAAATATTCTCTATTGAGGCATGGCTCGCGCTATGAAGAGCATTTCAAATGCGAGAGGTGTACTGCCGTTGGGCGCGCTCGTCGAGGCAGCTGTGGCGAGATTGTGGCTTTGATAAATCATTTTGTAAAAAGTGCTTGGAACAAACTAGTTCTAGCATGTATTTTTGTATAAAAGAATTTTAATTAAATTCTTTTTGGACTATTGCTAATATAGTCGGGTTTGGAATAATGGTAAAAGGGTTGTGACTGAACTCTTATGGACTGTTCTGAATGTAACATTCGCATATTTTAACTTAAATATGGATTAATGGATCCCAGGTAAAAGGGATGTATCGAGGTGGAACCGAATAACTTAGTATCCACAAGTAATTGGTACCGGTTTGGTATCAAGGATTTGGTGCGCGATGACCTAAGGTACTATTTTCGTAGGTTGACAATTGGTCAACGGGACCCTCGGGTTTCGGGGCGTCACAGCAGTTACACCAGTTCAACTGAAATCAAATTCAAGAAATGAGTTTAAGGTTAATGGCCAAATATTGAAGCATTTTTTGGGAGGCAGTTTGAATGAAGAGTAGTCCCAGATTTGAAGAGAATGAAAGAATTGCTGAAAAGAGAAAACATTGCAACAATGTCTAGCTAAAGACATAAAATTGAACAACTTCAATGGAGGCAACCCAAGCAATATTTTTTTAATTTCCATTTATAATTTTATTTTATTAAAATTTGTGTGTTTGAAGTTTTAGTTTTAATTTTTGAAATTTTTATAATAGTGATTTTACTGTTTTTCAGGTCATGAAAGCTAATCAGTAAGTGAAGTTATTGTAAAGGAAGCCGGTTAGATCTGAAAGAATAGATAATACATATTGAAGAAGAAAAGCTTGCTCAACAATATTGTGAGAAAATTCTTATTTATCTTTCATGATGTTTTAATTAGTTTTCTAAATAGATTGTTGATGTTTGTAGAACTAAGAAATTATGCTAAATATAACATGCAATGGCGCATTGCATTGTATATGCACGGGGACATCGCATGGAATGGGTGTGAATGCATGGTTAAATTCAACATTGTGTTTGGTGATTGATTGGGTGGACCCGATACTATTGGATGACATCCAACAGGGTCGCACGGTTATATGAAACAATAAAGAAAATATGTGTCGGGTAATAGAAAGTAGGGATAGACACCCCCTAGGGTGAAAGACCCGTTAGTTGTGGTTAGACATGATCTCCAAAGGTGAAAGCTCGTGAAAATGTTGAAAGGCGTGCGGAGCCTATAGTCGGACCCCAGAAATTCGCTACCTACAAAAGACACATGGTTTTTATATTTATAAATGACCATTGAGTGGTAACCTCCAAAAAGCTTTTGGTTTGAAAACAAATGAAATTGTTTTGTAAAATGATCATTCAATGTAATCCATAAATGGTGGATTTTATCATGCATGGGCTTCGACATTGTGTGATGAGAGTCGGTAAGGACTTGGGTGTGATGGGAGTCGGTAAGGACTCGGGGCATGGTACATGATTGAGTCTCATCTCATTTCATGGCATGACATGTAGGATTCCATAGTAGAAATTGCATGTTTTTACTTGGAATGTGAATGTCCAAGTGTGGAACATGACCATTGCATGTGCACTTAGGTGAGGAGTAGCCCTTGTAGGAAATATTCTCTACTGGTCATGGCTCACCCTTTATGGAAAAACATTTCAAATGCAGGGTGTACACCAGTGGGCAGCTCTCATTCGAGGCCGAAATTGTGAAGAAAGCTGGAATGTGGCTTTGATAAATCATTTTGTAAAAAGTGCTTGGAACAAACTAGTTCTAGCATGTATTTTTGTATAATGTGCGTGAATAGTGACGTGATTTTTGGTGCGAATTTTTATGATGTTGAGTGATTCAAAATGAATTGCTTGATTGGTAAATTAGTCCATGTGAGCTAATTTTGGTGTTATTGATTGAGAATCGAATAATATGAATTATGGGAATTAATTATGTTAATACATGCATGTAAATATATTAGCATGAATGGCTTGGAAATTGTGTGAGAATTAATACGTTAATGGATGTAATTAAATGTGTTAACATGATGTGGAATTATATAAAAATATAATTGTGTAAGCCATTGGAAATGGTGTAGTGCTTTCAGTGAGCAAATTTTGATGTTATTGATGTGAATTCAATAACATGTGGCATGTATGCAAATTTTGTTAATATATGTGTAAATGATATATTGGCATGTTTGGTTTGAGAATGGCATGATGCATTTCATATGCACTGGGGGAACCTAAGAAAATTAGGTGTGAGTGCACGGTATGAAAAAAAAAAAAAGGATGTTTTTCTCGCGTTGGCAGGCTCAAATGATTAAGGTCGGTGAGGACTCGAGACACGGGATTGGGTATGTAGACATTCAAGTAGGATCATGTATTTACTTGAGTGTGTTTGTTTTGTCATTGCATGTACACTTAGGTGGGGAGTAACCCTTGTAGGAAATTATCACTACTGGGCATTGCTCACCCTGTCGAGGATCCTTATTCCCAGTACAGGGGCTATTCGAGAAAACCGATGCTCTTTAGAGCCGATTTTAGAAAGAAAGCCGGGATTATTGGCTTTGGTATTTTCATTTTGTATAACATGTATTAAAATTGTAAATCTTAATATATGTTTGAATTAAGAGTGATTTCTTAACTTTTAAACTAGGCTATATAGTTGATATGTATATTGTGAGTATTGAGGCATGGGCCCAAGTGGCCATTTTACTCCCATGTGGACCCGGTGTGGTCATTGTAAAAATTTGTTTAGGACAGGTTGTATTTGGGTAGAGCTCCCCGTACAAAGGAGACTCTACTCGATTTTCATGAGTGGTGTCGGGTTACCCGACATCCACGAATATTCCGCGGGTTGACGGGTTGTCAACGAGACACCCCAGGTTTTGGGGTGTCACACCATAGTAGAAATTGCATGTTTTTACTTGGAATGTGAATGTGAAAGTGTGGAACATAACCATTGCATGTGCACTTAGGTGGGGAGTAACCCTTGTAGGAAATATTCTCTACTGGGCATGGCTCACCCTTTATGGGAAAACATTTCAAGTGCAAGTGTACACCGGTGGGCGGCGCTCATTCGAGGTCGAAATTGTGAAGAAAGCCTGATTGTGGCTTTGATAAATCATTTTGTAAAAAGTGCTTGGAACAAACTAGTTCTAGCATGTATTTTTGTATAAAAGAATTTTAATTAAATTCTTTTTGGATTATTGCTAATATAATCGGGTTTGTAATAATTGTAAGTGGGTCGTGACCGAACTCTTATGGAATGTTCTAAATGTAACATTCACATATTTTAACTTAAATATGGATGAATGGATCCTAGGTAAAAGGGATTTATCGAGGTGGCACCGAGTAACTTGGTATCCACAAGTAATTGGTACCTGTTTGGTATCAAGGCTTAGGTGCCCGATGACCTAAGGTAGTGTTTCCACAGGTTGACTGTTGGTCAACGAGACCCTCGAGTTTCAGGGCATCACTTCTTGGTATCAAATCTTAGGTATACGAATACCTAAGGCTTGAAGGTCATTAGATTCATTGAGTTCCGATGTCACAGCTTGTGCATCAAAACATAGGTATATGATTACCTAGGGTTTAGACCATTGCATTCATTGTGCATTTCATGTTTTGTACTACGTGATTGTGTGTTACATATTGCATGAATTATATACATGGTAGAATGTATATAGGAAAATAGGAACACTAGGGTTAGAAAACATAACCTTAAGGGTTCGGGAAAAGAACGAACGAGATAGTTCGGGATGTTGAGGTCTATTAGTAGTTGGCACATGCACTACTAGTTAGACAAAGAGAGGGATCACAAAGTTTATGGAGATCACCTCGGTGCTTAGGATTTTCGTTGCATTCCAGTTAGAGGCCAATTCAAGTATGGTGAAGTTAGGTCGAAGCCTCGAGAACTTAGAGCGATAACATGGGAGATGTTATGTGATCTTCATGGAAAATATTTCCCGTGGCGTCACTCGACATGCAAGCTTAGGAGTTCCTAGAGCGTCTGAGGAGCGATGACAGTGCTCGAATACATGGCTAAGTTCACTGAATTAGCCCCGTTTCGCTAATGATTATGTGGCCATAGACATGGCCAAAGTGAGAAAGTATGAGGATGGTCTGAAGATGTCCATCTGGGGTAAAATTGTGGGACTCCTCCTATAAGACAAGAACTTGATGGTCAAGATAGCTATGGCCATTGAGAGGAAGGTGGACGATAGACGGAACATCCGGGAGGCGGGTGTTAAAGTTAAGTGAAAGGTTTAGGCTTAGAGGTTGAAACCTTGGAAAAGCCGATGTATGTGAGTTCTCCCCTAGGAACTAGGGTGAGTGTTGATCAGATATGAGTTGCCAGGTTAGAGTCTCCACGAATTCTCTTAATTGTGGACCTTAGGGTCATGGACATGTCGGGTTTGATGTCATCCTTGGGATGGACTAGTTGACAACGCTTTGAGTCATTGATTGATACGTGGGAGGTTACTACCTACACACTGGATGATGTTTGTGTTATGTTTCAGGGGGATAAGCACGATGCTTTACCCCAAGTTGTGTACGACTCTAGGTGGCACGAGCAGTTAATGGGTTGGATAGCAAGCCTTACCTTGGAAGACGAGGTGAGACAGGAGTTAGGTCTACCTCGAGCGGTTTGTGAGTATGATGAATTTTTTCGAATTTGAACCCTCTTTGGGATTACCTCCATATAGTTTGTAGGCCCACTTCTGGCTGCCTGACCATGCGATCCTTTGGATTTTCTTTGTCACTTGGGAAGGTATCTTTCCTCACGGCTGCGGGGTTAGGGCCAGCTGCCCCTACTTGTGTCTCGGGTTCTTCGGATGCATTGGTGGTGCGAAAATTTGAGAATTTGTAAGCGATTGCTTCAACTCACGCAAACTTTTGTTCATGGAGTTCATGACTTCTTATTATCCCCGTGAAATCGCGGCATCCGTTCTTGGTGGGCCTCCTCGACCACGATATTCATTTTACGTGTTCATTTTCCTTATTCTTCTTCTTTGGAACCTCGGTGGTTGTTGATAACCACTGTTGAGGTTAATCCATGCCTTAGACGCATAAAGCCCCTCCACCATATAGAGAAGTTCTCATGGTTCCTCGATCAGGTGATAATGTGTTGGTAGGTTAGTATTGGGTTTGAAATGGTAGAGTTCTTGGCTCACCCGGATACTTAACCTCTTGACATCATAAATTGTTCTTGGCGGCGCTCGACACTTTCCTTGATAACTCTCTTTCAAATTTGCTCTATCTCATGGGCGGTGTGTGTCTTCCTTTCTTGCTTTATCCGGCTATTATAATGGCATCAACTTGGCCTCGTGTTTGTCATCTTGCTTTCAGCTCCATGATCCCGCTTTCCTCTGCTTTGCCCATGCGAAAGCTCGAGGAAGGTTTTCATATTGCGACTAGCCGGAGTCTTGTCCGGCTCTCTTGCCTCTTCGGCACTTTAGGCAGATGCTCCATAACATGGAAGCATGATGATCCCTTTGATATATCATTGAGGCATGATATACAATGTCATACGGAGTCTTGGATCTATCCCGTACATTGGACATCTTCTCGGCAACCGTTTGAATCTTTCCCGAGCTACATGCACGGGCTCATCTTCCCCCTCTTTGAAACCACGATGATTTCTCCTTCTCTACGAGGTGAGAATTTGGGGGGAAAGAATGCGCCGTGAGCCTCTCTTAACTCCTCCCAATGTCAGTGAGCCATATGGTAAGATTCATTACCATGTAGGCTATTTGTATCTCTTAGAGAGAAGGAATAGATGCGGTTTAATGATACAGTCTCACCCCATTCAACTTCAGCATGTGCTTAAATCTGAGAAATCTTCCCGAGTGCTCATTTGGGTCTTCGATTACAGGATGACCCGATGGCGATCTTCTTTGGACCATGGTAATTAGTGTAGTTTAAGTTCAAAATTATTTTGCATCAAATGGCGCTGCCCCAGTGCAGTACTCATCTTAGACATCGGCTTCCAGAAGTCCTCCATAGTATCAGTGATTGGAGGCCTTCTAGCTGCTTCTCTATGTGCTTCATTCTGATCTTGTCTTTCATCTGCCATGGTTGAGTTTTCTGCCTTCTTTATCTTTCTCAAGCTTCTGAGTGTTCTCTCCTAGTGTAATCTGTTTGGAATCGAGTTCGATTCTGTTCCTATGCATTAAAATTTTGTCCACACAAATCCAAAACACACTTACATTAATAGGATGAGTAATTCGACAAATATTTTCAATATGGTTTGTTAAAGGTTAGTGGTTAAAAATAACCACTGCTTGAAAAGCTATTTTTGTTCTTTTCTTCTAAATGTCCAAATTAGCATTTCCTTCTTTCGTCTGAATATTGATTTACTAAATTCTTTCGATCCCCAGCAACGGCGCCATAAAACTTGTTGACTGGACCAAAACACATGTACAAGTGTATAACACAATTACCAAAAGATTATTATCTAATCCCCGGTAAATAAACCATTAAACTTCGAGTGAGTTTCTTTAAGTATCACTTGATTAAAACATATTTTTTTTTGTAAGAGTAAACCATTTTCGTGTGGTTTTGATCCGGTATACTGCAAGTGCACAGGTCGACAAGTAATAAAATGGATTTAAGTCCAGATATCGATCCCACAGAGATCTCAAGAATTTTTCAATCAACTACTGACTACTTAAGCTCCATGCTATTTGGATAGTATCGATAATGATATTTTGCTTTGAAAGCTTGAAATGAATAACGTAAAGAAAAATGAATAAGCGATAATGAATTGAATATTGAAATATCAAAATAACAAATTTAGATTTAACGATTAACTAAAAGAAAACATTGAATAATCGGCTAATGGCGAAAAATCAATTCCCTCTGATGCATCTGCATCTTTGGTTTAAGACTACGGATCTAAGAAACTAGTCGAGATTAATATGGAGTATTTGGATCTCTCCGTACCACCTGATTCATAAATCTCACCTTAAGCGTTTTCTCGAACCGCGGGGTGAAATAACTACTTTAAAACTAGTTGCCTTGTTACGTGTATTTTCTTTCTCAATACTTCATACCTGACATGAATTGGAGACCTTTGACTCCTTAGTGAGTCATTCTTGAGTTGCCTTATCTTGGTTCCTCGCCCCTCAAAATTGAATAGCTTACTCTTTCCTTGGATTTACATCCTTGCTAACACGGGATTGAATTCACTATTCGAATTGAGGTGAACTCTCTGTCTACTTAAATTTATAAATCGCTCAACTCATTCTTGGTTACAAGCGAGAAGAGGATGTATTGATTTAAATATACAGAGCGCATTAGATCAGCGATATCAGGTTCAAATACCTTCCCGAAATTGTTTCTTACTCTCAGAAATGCCTTCTCTGTGTCACCCAGAGGGCCTCCAGGAAATCGAGCTGACTTGACCTCGTTATGGATGAAGGCCCGAAATCGGGATCAATTCAAGAACACGCAAACGTAGTCGATTTAACATCCCGAAGTTGTGATTATAGATGAAATGCGCGGGAAAGGTGTTCATGATAACGTCAATTGATGGAAAAATTTGGGTTTCTAAATTCTTTGATTATACCATACAATGGCTTCTTGATCAAAAACCCTTTATCAAATCGGAAGCGGGTGTTCGAAATCCCAAAATTTGTCTAGAATTCAAACTGACAGAACATTAATTTTAAAAATAAACATCTGCATGCAGCTCAATCCTTCACAGCTAACGTTCAAATCCAAATTAGAACGAATTACAAACTAATCTAATCTAAAATAAAATGGAAAGAAAAATGAAAACAAAAGAAAGAAAAGAAAAGAAAAGAAAAACAAAAAATACAGAGCCTTCAAAGAACCCAGATTCTCTTTCAGCCGCCAAGAGTCGCTTCGTTGGTAGCAACTTCAGATTATAGGGTTCTGAAGTCGGGCCCCAATTCCAATGCGCCTTTGTGGATTTCCAATGGACCGCCCAGGTGCCATCGTCGTGTCGCGACCAATGCCCTTTGTCGCTAAGACGCTTAGTTTGGCACGGTTGTGGTGCCACGTTAGTGTCATGATATCCTTGCTTTCTGCAAGCACCTTATGTCGCGACAAGGAATCAATGCTCACATCAACCTTATTTTCTCGCAACCTTAAACGATATTTCATGTCGCGACGCCAATCTTTTGTCGCAAGATCGCTGTGTTTTAATCGCTTCTCGCTCTCATGTCGCGACATCTTTGTAAGTGACATCAGCTCGCGTCTGCAGTCCTTCAATCGATATTTATGTCGCCACATCAATCCCTTTGTCGCGACATCACTTTATGGCTTCGCAGCTTTTGAATTGCAGCTTCTGTGTGTCACGACATCGATCTCTTGTCGGACATCAACTTTACCGGAGGCTTCAATCGTGTTCCCGACGGTTTACCAACTCTTGTCGCGGACAAGCAGTTTAATGTTTTTGAAGCTTTACCGATGGTTCCCCGGCGTCGCGATATCAATCTCTTCGCGACATCAACTTTAGGAACCAGAATCGTGAACCTGCATCTTCTTATGTCGCGAACATCGATCTCTCGCCGCGACACGCCTTAAGTCTCGCAGCCTCTTCAACTGAGTAGTGTCTCATGTCGCTGAATTCCTCGATCTCTTGTCGCGGTATTATCGATTATGGCCTTGCAATTATTAATCGTTGCTTTTGGTGTCGCGACGCGCCCTCACGCGACTACACCTTTTAACCACCGCTTCATCTTTCAACCCGTCATACACAAGGCTGGTCACGACCTCCATCCTTTGTCACGAAGACGATCTTCACGCGATCGATGTTGTCGCGACATCATTTCTAAGTCTCCGGGTTAGTCTTCGCTGCTCATTGTAATGCCCGGCCGCGACCGCATCAAGTTTCAATTTTCCCCGATGTCGCGACTATTGGACAATGCAAGCCCAAACTCGGCAGAACATTAGGTACCCACCGGCTTTCATTTCTCGCCGCCATTTTCTCGTATTTTACTCCACCGATTGTCGTAGATTTTCTAACGCTTTTTCTTTCTTCTTTCACACTCCCGCTATCAACAAATCGGTGAGTTTGCCTCGCAAACTAATTATTCCTTTTCTGATGAAAATCAAACGTAAAAACGTGATTTCAAAAATGGGAGGACTTTTGTGCTCATCAAACTCCCAAATTTAAAGTTTTGCTTGTCCTCAAGCAAAGGAAAGAAAGAATTGTTTGTCCTCAAACAAAAAGGACATTTTTCTCGTTCAGTCTCGCACAGCAAACTAATTTTGGTTGAAATAAAAATACAAGAATGCATTGTTTTCTGCATATCTAACTTCAAGTCCGCTCAAGGTTAGTTTTTGATCTTTATAGTATACAAACTAAACTCGTTGAAATTGTTTTACAAACCACATAATCATTAATCCTGCATTTTATTTTTCCTTTCTCATCTTCATACTGAGTCATTTAACCCCTAAAGTCTGCGCTTTGATTGTTTCCATATTTCCAAATTCCATAGGCTTGTTTCTTCATATCGATCTCCACTAATGTAGGTGATTTCAACCTTCAAGATCAATCGTGTCTGGGGCTATATTGTTAGGCTTCTGGGTAATGGGTAGGATGGAAGGAATTTTGTGCTAAGATTACCCTGAACCTTTTCTCTCCTCTTATGCCCTTTCCTTCTTGTAGTTTCTTTAATAACTCCCAAAACCCATGTTTGGAACATCTTCTCTTTGATCGTTTCAATTCATAACCGTATGCCCCTATTTCTCACTGCAACTCAACCTGAAAAATTTCCTTTGTTTGTCACCATCTCGTGGATAGTGCAATGTTTTACCTTTTGTGCTTAACACTCTTAGCGAACTTTGTGTTAAGAGTCCCATACCGCATGGCATTAGGGTACTAGGTGTTGAAACACCCCTAAGAACTTAATTGTTCAAGAGTTAGGCCACAAGATAAACTTATCCCTATGTTTTCTTTTCTATTGCATTTTCTGCTTTTGCTTTTCTTTTCATCCCTTTTTGAGTTCCTCAAAAACATATACTCCCTAAACTTCATTTCCTTTCTTTCCCTTGAATTTCGGGTATCCGTTCTTTACTCAAGGATCGGGATTTTATTTTTTTCTTTTTAGATGGGGTCAGGGTTTCCATTTGCTTATTTTTGAAAATCGCTTGTTTGGCTCAATTTCTGAACTAAGGTATATGCATCGCAGATATGAATAAGGATTTACTAGAATGGCTCAAACTATCCAAGAATGGCCTCGTATCATCTCTCGTCAGATCACCTAGGGATACCAACTATCAATCTAACAAATTCTAGAATTTGGATTAAAATAGCTGTGACTAACAATAAGGATTGTATCACTCATTTTTGTTGATGAGTAGTTAAATTACTTGATATTCAAATGTGTTCCTAATTTATTAATCTATACCACAAACTCAAAAATATGTCTTGCTCCTTCTATTGTATTTACCTTCCTATTCTCGACTTATCGCTTAGACTTTAGTCACTTTTGCACTCAGGTTTTAATCAACCAGATCTATTGGGCCCTTATTCTACATTTCTACTTAATCTGAATCAAGCCTATCTGGCCATCTCTATTACATCTCAAAGTAGCTTTTATTCTTTCGAACTAATTCCTACTTATTTTCCCAACTATGCAACCACAAAGCAACACAAAATTTAACAAACCAAAATAACACAACAATTCATTTCAAATTTATCATTTTATTTCTGATTCACCTGTAAATGCTAATACACAAGATGGGCCAGCGCAAAGGAGATCAAGCCAGAAATAATGCATCTCTTTCTTTGGAAAAGAAAGATATTGTGGGGATCTGTGTTCAGTATTCAAATGAGCTGGAATGGAGGGAATTTACTTCTCTTCTTTCCTTTCTCTTAGTTTCTTCTTCTCAACTTGATCTTCACGAAGATCTCATTGAGAGATCAACCTTCTCGTTTAGCTCATCTTCACTTCTTCCCCAAGCCATTCATTGTGTTTTCCATTTCCACATATTTCCAAAAAATTTAAAGATCGTTGTTAATCAAATCCAAATTTTCTAGCCATCTTTCTTCATCAGATTCAAGATCTCGCTTCTCGTTTCTATCATCCAAATATTCTCAAAATCTTGTAGGTGACTGTATAAAAAAATTTGAATCCTTTATTCGCTCCCAATTCGCTTCCCTCGTCTCGCTCTTTCTTCATATGATGGTTAGAGCCGAATCAGCCAAACCAATTGTTATAAAAGATTCATGACTCACTTGAGTTTCTGTAGATCGCGATCTCTTTCCTTCATTAAGTCCTCTCTTGTCAAGAACCTCTTTCATCTGTTTCTTTCTTTTCGCTGATTGCTAATCTCTTCTTTTAACTCTTTCATAAACCTCCCTAAATTTTTATTGCACATTCCATTCTTTTCCTGCCTTTCCTTCCATTCCTCTTCTGGATGGTATCAGGGCCTCCATTATTGAATTGTTCTCCCCTCGAGCCTCCTCCCGCTCTCTCGAATGCCTCTCGTTTTGCATGAGGAGAACTAGCTATGATGGAGAAATCTAGGGCTTTTCATCCCGCCTCTTCATTGTCCGCAAATGTGGAAGTATTATTTTCAGAGGATTTTCTCGATTCTCTTCTTCTCGCAAAGAATCCCAAAGTCTCCTTCTGCTCTCAGAAATTTCGGAGCTTTCTCCGGTTTTAATCAACACCCCTTTTCTTTTGGTTTCGGGTCCCTTGCTCACCCCGCTGCCGAGGAGAGATGTCATTGGGACTTCTTCTTTCTTCTTCCTGCACCCTTCACCCCCAGCCTTTAAACATAAAAAAACAAGTATTATGTCAGCGAGGGATCATCCTCTTATTTTCCATGGTGACTTCATTATAGAATTTTCACCATTACTACATGCCAGAAAATTCCCTCTTCGTAATACTAGCATACAAGATTATTGCTTCCCTCAGTTTCACTCAGGCATCACATGTTGCTGGAACCAAAACAGAGGCCAAATAGAACCATACTCAAATTTCCTCACAGACTTCCGTTTGTTTCTTGGGTCCTCCTTCCCCTTGTCTCGCGCAGTTTTCCGTCGTGAGCCTTTAAGAACCTTTTCAAAATCTGGGTTTTCCAAGAGAGCTTTTGAACTTGAATCCACAAGCTTGTGCTCCCGCCATTCCATTTCGCACGGCCTCGCTCCATATGGTACCCATACCTCCGATCACGCAGTTATTCTTCCCGCCTACCGCATTTGGAATAAAATTCTTTCACCACCGCCGCTGCAGCTCGATTTTGATGAGCGCGTAAAGTTTCCCAACCTTTGTTCAATCATCTCCTTGAAAAGGGCACAGTGGTTTCTGAATCTTCTTCTCTCGCTACGAACCCTTGTCAAGGTACAAGAGTTTCTTCCAGCTTGGAATAAGCTTGATACAAAATCTTCTACTTTCTTCTTACTCTTCTTTCCCTTCGTTTTTTCTTCTTAAACCGCTTCGGTACTCCTCGGGTGCTTCTCGTGGGCACTCCTCCAAACGCCCTTCCTGATTTCTTCTTCCGGTTGCATATATTCCATGATCTCTCCTGGCAAAGTTGTGACGCGTCTGAGGCTTCGTTTCATTTGAAACTAAGGAAAGTTTTCTCGGAGTCCGAGCTGTGGTTTTCTGCAGGAATTGAGAATCAGATGAAGATACTTAATCCGCTTCTGGAGAGTGGAGCTTTAAGTGGGAAGAAGTTCAACGCTTGCAATTCAATCTGGTGTCTTATATTATTTATTGTTTTATTGTACTCTATGCTGCGACTTTCAATGCAAAGTTGAAATTATATGTCACATTAAAATAGGCAAAATTTTTTAACCGCCTAATCGGCATTTTCAAATGAGCACATGTACCTCTTGTCGCGACATAATCAACTTTTAGGACAAGTCGTCCCTTGGCTAATATTGTTAATTATTTCCTATGCGATTTACGTCGCGACAACTCCCCAGAGGAATCGCTTCATTTCGCCTTTTCTTCCTTCAATGACCGAAAGTCACGACATCAATCTTCACACATCTAACTCAAGATTTGCCTTTAGTATTTAATGAACATAGGGTTTTTCACTTTATCAACTCTCAAATCCCAAAGATCAAATAAACTACCACACAAGAGGTTCATACATGTATTCACCTTAGTCTCACAAAATTTGTATAGGAAAAGAATCGCTCTTTTTCCCACATTCTTCCTGTGAATTGTCGGAGCTCGTTTCACCACTTTCTCTCATCAAGATTTTTAAAAATAAGCACCAACATTTACTTTAAAGGATTCGATTACGCCTTAATTACTTCTAGATTTCCAAAGAGTCACTATATAAAAATAAAACTTAGAAAAAATCAAAGTGAATTCTAAATAAATTCGTAATAACTGAAAGTCTTTTCTGTTGTTCCATCACGCCAATGAGTCCCAATTCTGACTATTGTTGTTCTTCTTCTTTCTAGATAACCCGCTGAGCCTTTCTCCGCTACCTTCTCCTCGCTTAGATAGTGCTTCGCCTTGTCCATTGACTTTGAATTCCTTCCAAGATCAGTCCTTATCGTTACCGCTTCCAAATGTATCGCTTGACACCAATCGTGTACGGCCCACCCATTCGGGATTTCAACTTTCCGGTAACACTTCGCCTAGAATTAAAAACAATAGAACCTGCTCCCCGTCTCCTCCCCGAACTTCTTTCCTCGTGATCCTTTGATCGCCATTTCTTTGTCTTATCCTTGTAGATTCTAGCATTATCATAGGCTTCATTTCTCAATTTCTTCCAATCTCGCACATTGAACACCCTCTTCCTGCAGTGCTTTAAAATCGGTTCAAACTTCTGATGGCCCACATCAGCTTCAGATTCCTAATTCTGTAGAGGTAGGTGACATGGTTTGCCAAAAACAATTCAGATGGGACATTCCAATGGGAGTTTTGTATGCACCCAAGAAGTCTAAAGTGCATCATCAAGCTTGGAAGACCAACTTCCCGCCAGCTCACGCCTTTTTCAAGTATTCTTTAATCTCCCTTCATTGAAATTTCATTCCATCTGGTTCGGGATGATAAGCTGACTCATTGCTTGATCCCATACCCGTTCATGAGTTTTGCAAATATTTTGTTTGCAAAATGGCTTCCTCCATCACTAATGATAGCGTCTCTCGTGTTCCAAATCAAGCCAAAATATTTTTTCAAGAAGAAACTCACAAATCAGAAGCAGACCATTCCTGACAGCACGCTTTTCCACCCATTTGGAAACATAATCAATCGCTGAAGATAGCATGTGTTCCCAATGATGTGGAATGGTCCCATAAAATCTGGCTTCATACATCAAAGATTTGCACCACCATTATACCTCTTAGTGGGCATTTCACTGGCCACGATATTTCCACCTTACCTATCACACAATTTCACCCACTGATAAATCTTGAAGATACAATAATAAAACCCGGGATCGGGAGTATCTTATGAGTCGTTTCTTTCTCCCGAAAATGACCCCCATATGGTGATGCGTGGCATCTATCTCGTAATTTTTCTCTGCTCATTTTCTCGCACACATCTTCTGTTATCATATGTACCAAGACTCTTTCAAATAATAGTGGATCATCCCAACAGGCACCGCCGGCCTAGTTTCTTCAGGCCGACCTCGAAGGAATTACTCCACAAGCTAAATAGTTCACAATATCGCATACCATAAAAGCTGAAGGAAACTTTAAACAGCTTGCTCATCCAGTTCTCTCGTCAATATTATTTTCTTCGCAGTGCTTCTTTCACTCTTGACAACAGCTATCCATTGTCACACCCCTTTATCCTCGATCTCCAAGTCAAACTCTTGCAATAACAACACCCACCTTATCAATTTTGCTTAGCTTCCTTTCTTGACATCAAACATCAGCTGCATTTATCAAGATGAATGATAAATACGGGATCCCAAAAATGTATCTCAATTTTTTACAAGCAAATACTATGGCTAGCATCTCCTTTTCAGTTGTTGAGTAATTTTCTTATAAGCCTACAAAGGTTCTACTAGCATAGTATGGTCCTCGAATATTTTCTCCTTTCTTTCCCCTCAGATAGCTCCCATCGCAAAATCGGCATCACACATTATTTCAAATCCTCGATCCCATTCCGTGCATCCATTATAGGTGCTTGAACCAATTTTGATCTGATCTCTTCAAAAGCAATTTTTGCAGGAGTCATCAAAATTAAACCTCGTGATCCTCCGCACTGCATATGGTTCGCTATTTCGTGAAGTCCTCGATGAATCTCCTGTAAAATCCAGCATGCCCCAAGAAGCTTCTCGAATTCTTTTACCGTGGTAGGGGTGCAGGTTTGATAATGGATACCTTACTGGTCTACTTCAAATCAGAGCGTAAATTTTATGCCCAAGAACAATACCTTGTTACCATAAATGGCATTTTTCCCAATTCAAGGTCGTTATTCTGCATCTGCACTGCTTCTAGGTTCTTCAAACACCGATCAAACCGGATCCATATACAAGGAAGTCATCCATAAAATTTCCATAACTTCTTTCAACCAAGTCCGAGAATTATTGACACTACTACACCTTTGGAATGTACAGCACACACACCCCAAATTTACATCCTCTCAAGGCAAAGGTACCATGCAGCATGTAGTGGTCTTCTCGTCCTCGTGTGCAATAGCAATCTGATCGTGATCCCGAATAATTAATTCAAGAAACAAAATGAGGGTGTCCTCGCTTAATCAGCCCAACATTTGATCAATGAAGGGCAAAGGGAAATGATCTTTCCGTGGCCGTGGTTCAGCCTTTCCCGTGAATTCACGTATTACCCTCCATCCTGCCACCGTTTGTTGGAATCAATTCATTTTTCATTAAGTGATCACAAGAAACCCACCCTTCTTTGGAACCATGGACTGGCTCACCCAAGGACTATCTCGAAATTGCATGCATAAAACCAAAGATTCAAGAATTTGAAAGTATCTCCTTCCCGACCACTCCTTCATCACCGGATCTCGCCTTGATGTTCCACAGATGGCCTCTCAAGTTTTTCTAGCAGAATTTTGTGCATGCAAATTGATGTGGATTGATACCTCTCACCTCAATGGACCAAGCTATGTACCCTTTCTTTTTTATGCTTTTTAAGATTTGCAAAGAACCTCTGCTCCTCATCATCACTAAGTCTACAGATAATCACCTGTCTTCTTCGTGATTCTAACAAGCATACTAAATGACTTTACAACTCTTCAACACTAGCCCCTCTTGATTCGCGTGTCACGCAGGTCAGCTAAAATCAACAAACAGCAGGCACCTGTTTCTACTAGCTGCAGTCAAGCCACCGCAAAGATAGCCGCCAGGGTCGACACTGGGATGGGTTTTCATCCTAAAAATGGTTTGCATAAGTGCACGAAGGTAAGGCTTATTTGGACTCTTGGATTTAAGTCAAAAACAAAGTGGGAAGTAGGTTGAAAACCGAGAAATTGTAAAACTCGAAAAATGAAGTGTGAAAAAAGTTAACTCAAGATTTAGGGTCACTAACTTGGTGTTAGGCAAAATGTTCTCGTGTTTTATCTCGCAGACATGCAACCTATAGTCCAAGGCATAACCTGATCTATGTTTAACTAGCAAACTCACCTTGAAATCAACTCCTATTTGAGTCAACACAGGTAGTGATCTATGGCCCCTTACTATTTGAAACCAACATTTATAAATATCATTTCAAAGGCTCAGAGTCTCATTTCCAAAGAACCACAAAGGTATTCAGCATTAAGTATGCATCAGATCCCCAAAGCATGGAGAGTATTGGCTAAATCAATAACATTCAATGCTATTCAACCCTAATTTGAGAAGATGGGGTCATAAACGTACAGCATCTATGGCTTTACACAAGAGACAACACGATACGCCCCACTACCAAGCTAGCTTCCTTCTCAAAAGAAGAGGCTTAGCCAAGCATCTCTTGAGTTGTCATCCTCAAGAGGGGTGTTTGGCAGCCAAGAAAGTAAGAGAAAGAGGAGAGAGGAGAGAGAAAAGCAAAACCTAATTAAAAAATACGAGACAAAAATAAAAACTTACCAATCCTTCTCTCCCCCAAAATTCTCCATCAAAATTCTCTATGTTTATTACAAAAAGAGAGGGGTTTATATAGGCCACCTCAATACATGAAAATACCAAAACCTACAAATTCAAGGTTAAAGGACAAGAGAGTAATACACCAAATTTGGAAGTCGGTTACATTAAATACACAAAAGCAATATTCCAGGCAAGAATTTCACTAGTCGAAGAATTTCAATAGGTTAAACACCGCATACGAAAACAGAAATTTCGCTAAAAGTTCGGTAATTTCAAGTTATTACGAAATTGCTTAGCGAAACAGGAGTAGCTTAAATACACAAAATTCCTCGCTAGGAACAGCGCCTAGCGAAACTGGCGCTCGTCTAGCGAAAATTGGCAATTTCCTCGCTTGTTAGCAATTTTTCGCTAAGGTTGCGAAATTTTCGCATCCAGCTTAAAATTTTTCGCAACTCTAGCGAAAATTCCAGTGGCTTGTTGATCTCCAATCGCATTTCATCCCCGCTTCAACCGCATCAATTTTTCTTCACTTTGCCTTCAGCTTTTTCATTGATTCTGTGGCTGGTCGATAGTCGACACTTGAAGTTCAAACTTCATGATTCGGCCATACATCTCGATATTGAACTCCCAAAGTGCGAAAACCTGCAAAACAACCAAAAATACAACCTCTTAAACGGTATATGAAACTAAGAAGACTTGAACACTTCAATTGGATAATGACATGATTAGTGCACAAGCACAAAACCTATCTAAAATGTGGTTCAAAATAGAACTCGGGGTACTAATCACTCTCGAGCTGGTTTCGATGAATTTCCCCTTTTTCATTATTTTCCCCTTTGTCATTTCTGTTTTGCTTCAGGCTCAACACAGTTTCTATAGAATGAAAATTGTTGTATGGACAATCAGAGTAGTCATCTTCAATATACTGGGAATTCATCTCTTTTTCATTGATAAAAATTTGAGCATTACAATCATTGTGAACATCAGGCTGTGTAGCAGACATCATCAACTGGCTACTGCAATTTTCTCTGTCTATATCTATATTCCCGCATGCTTTTGATCGCTGAAAGCGCAGTTCTTCTTCTCCAACCCCCGCGTAAGCAACTCAATGCTCCATCGCGCCCAAAGATAGAACGGCTCCCCGGCGAAGGTGGGTACTTGTGAATCTTCTTCCATGTCCGTAATGATGAAGTTCACGGAAAACAAATTTCCAACAAAGGACCGCACATCTTCTTAGACTCCTTCCTCGTGTTTCACCATCGCATCCGTTCCGCCATTCAAGAGCAATGCTGGTGGAATAACCTCCCCAAACCACCGCTATGGTGCAACGTAGTAAAAGAGCATCAAGCTATACTAATTCGAGTCACAAAGAGTTTTTTGAATTCACTCTTCCAATGATGCAAGGAATTGCAAAGCCCCCGGGTCCTTCATCTTTCCGGCAATTTCTTTCTTTATCACAAGATCAAGAAGTGGCAAGAGATTCACGATCCCTTCTTCTACTATCTTTCTTTCTCGCTTCAAAGATAGCCAGAATTTTCGCATGTAGTGGCATCTCGAGTCACCACTTCAGAAAGGGCATACCGATCTCTTAGTTTCCGGGAAGGTTTTCAAAAAACCTTGAAAACTCATTCCTCCGATTTCAGCTCAGGAAATGGACCGCAGTGCCCAGAGCCTTTGATATCCTTCGTCCACTCCTTCCTTTATCCAAAGGCTTCTTCCTTTCGGGCTTCTTCTTCCGTCGTCATTTTTTCTTCATTTTTTCTAACCTTCCCACTTCTAAACCGCACGTTACAGCCCTCTTTCGATTTTTCTTCACTTGGGAAGGTATCTTCCTCCGGCTTTGCAGGTTGCAGCCACCGCCCCTACTTCAGGTCTCCGTGCTCTTCAGGATGCATCAGAGGTTCTCGAAAAAATCTGAGAATTTGTAGCGCTTGCTTCCAACTCGCAAACTTTGTTCATGGAGGTTCAACAGCCTTTCTTATTATCCCCCCATGAAATGCAAGATCTGCTTCTTTCAAAAGATCGGGTCTCCTCGACCCCGAGATATTCATTTCGTAGTTCATTTCCTTTGCCGCTGGGGCTGAACCTGGGTGGTTGTTGATAACCCCGCTGGTGGGTTCGTCCATGCCTGGGCCTTGTGAAGCCCTCCACCATATGAAAGTTCTCATGGTTCCTCGCTGGGTGATACCGTGGTCGGGGCAGTGTTAGCATTGGGTTTGAAATGGTAAGTTCTCGCTCACCCGCATACTTCTAACCTTCGTAATCATAGAATTGTTCTTCGCCAGCCGCTCTCAGACTTTCCTTCAATAACTCTCTTCAACCGGCCTCCTATCTCATGGGCAAGGTGTGTCTTCCTTTCGTTGTCCGCCTCTCCAGGCATAATGGCATCCAACTCGCCTCCTAATGGTCGCCATCTTGCTCAACCCATGATCCCCTTCTCGCCGTTTCTGTTCCTCAAGGAGTTTTTATATTGCATTTCTAGCCGTGTCTTCAATCAGCTCTCTTGCCTCAAAGACTTTTTCGCTTGGAATGCTCCATAACATGAAGCATCAATGATCTCCCTTTGATATCATTCAAGGCATGATATACAATGTCCATCCGAGACCTTCGTATCTATCCCATGCATCGACATCTTCTCAAAGAACCGCTTGAATCTTTCCTGCTACATACAAAGCCATCTTCCCCGCTGAACACAATGATTTCCCTCCTTCTCCGAGGTGAGGTCGGGGAGACCGCTCAAGTAGGCCTCACTAACTCCTCCCAAGTATCAACGTAGAGCCATATGGTAAAGACCATACCATAGCCGCCAGATTCTTAGAGAGAAGTGGGAATGTATGCGCTTAATGACTTCGGTCCCACCCCATTCAACTTCACTCGATAGCCATCCCGAGAAATCTCCCGTGTGCTCATTTGGGTCTTCGTGGATGACCAAGAACCGATGCCGCTGGACCATGGTAATTAGTGTTGGTTTAGTCTCAAATTGTTTGCATCAATAGCCGGTCATTCTGACAAGTAGAGTACTCATTCAATACCGGCCTTAAGTCCTCCATAAGACGTGATTGAGATTCTAGCCGTTTCTCTCTATGTGCTTCATTCGATCTTGTCTTCATCCGCCATGGTTGAGCTTTTCGCCTTCTTTATCTTTCTCAAGCCCGAGTGTTCTCTGCACTCGCTGCCGCGGAACGACGTTGTTCGCTTCATGCATTAAAATTTTTCCCGAAATCAAAACACACTTACATTATCAGATGAGTCCGGGGTCAACAAATATTTTCAATATGGTTTGTTAAAGGTTAGTGGTTAAAAATAACCACTGCTTGAAAATCTATTTTTGTTCTTTTCCTCAAAATGTCCAAATTAGCATTTCCTTCTTTCGTCTGAATATTGATTTACTAAATTCTTTCGATCCCCAGCAACGACGCCATAAAACTTGTTGACTGGACCAAAACACATGTACAAGTGTATAACACAATTACCAAAAGATTATTATCTAATCCCCGGTAAATAAACCATTAAACTCGAGTGTGAGTTTCTTTAAGTATCACTTGATTAAAACATATATTTTTTTTTTTGTAAGAGTAAACCATTTTCGTGTGGTTTTGATCCCAGATAATCGCAAGTGCAATGTGTCGACAAGTAATAAATGGATTTAAGTCCACATGATCCCACAGAGATCTCAAGAATTTTTCAATCAACTACCCCAACTACTTAAGCTCCATGGATGGTAATACGATAATGATATTTTGCTTGAAAGCTTGAAATGAATAACGTAAAGAAAATGAATAAACAATAAAATGAATTGAATATTGAAATATCAAAATAACAATAAATTTAGATTTAATGCTTAACTCTAAAGAAAACATTGAATAATCGCCATGAAGAATCAATTCCTACGTCCCAGATCGTGATCTTTGGTTTTCTAAACTACGTGATCTTTAAAACTACCAAGGATTAATATAGTGTGATCGGATCTCTCCATACCACACGCTTCATCATCTCACCTTAACTCGCTTTCGAACAATGTGGGGCGTAAATAACTACTTTTAAAACTAGCTGCCTTCTTGCTCGGTATTTTTCTTTCTCAATACTTACACCAATAACACGGACCTGCACTGAGCTCCTTCAAGTGAGCCATTGTCAGGTCGCACTACATCGTTCTCACCCTCAAAATTAGAATAGCTACTTTCCTTGGTTACATCCTTGCAATACTCGGATTTGAATTCAATTATTCGACTGAAAACTCTCCGCTCACTTAAATTTATAACTCACTAACTCATTCTCTCTACTACAACGCAGAAGAGGATGTTTAAACATACGCAGCGCATTGTACGAGATATCGTGCGTTCAAATACCTTCCCGAAATTGTTTCTACTCGAAATGCTCTTCGTGTCACCCGCAGGGCCTCTCGAAATCGAAATTAAACAACCTCGTTATGGGTACAAGAGACTCGAAATCTAGATCACTTCCAAGAACACGCAAACCAAGAAGTCGATTTAACATCAAGTTCAAGAATTATGAATGAAATACTACAGAAAGATTATTTCGATAATAACGCCAATTCAATGGAAGCCGGGTTTCTAAATTACCGCATTATACCATACAATGGCTTACCGATCAAGAAACCCATCAGAATCGAAACTGGTGTTCGAATCAAAATTGTCTCGAATTCAAACAACCGTATTAGCACTTTAAGAAATAAACATTCGCATCTCACCAATCTCACATTTAACGCTCAAATCCAAATTAGAACTAATTACAAACTAATCTAACGCACAATGGAAAGAAAATGAAAACAAAAGAAAGAAAAGAAAGTTAAAAGAAAACAAAATACAGGAGCCTTCAAAGAACCCGCACCTCTTTCTGTCGCCAAGAGCCGCTTTCATTGGTAGCACTTCGTATTTATAGGTTCAAGTTAGCCCCATTCCAATGCGCTCAGGATTTCTACCACCGCCCATGTTATCGCTCGTGTCGCACCTGAATGCCCTTGCTACATCGCTAGTTTTGTACCCTATTAAAAGATTAGTAAGTCATGATATTCCTTTGTTTTCTGCAAGCACCTTGGCGTCGCGACAGAATCAAATGCTCACATCAACCTTATTTTCTGCAACTCAAATGATGGTTTCGATGTCGCTAAGTCAATCTTTTACGCGACATCACTCTATGGTTCCACGTTTAACTATTCGCTCCCGATGTCGCGACATCGGCCTTTGTCCCGACATCGCTCATGCCCGCAGCCCTTCAATCGATGATTTGATTTCAGCGCGACATCAATCCCTCGTCGCGACATCACTTTACGGCTCGCAGCTTTAAATTGGCCGTTCTTAGTCGCTGACATCGATCTCTTGCCGCGGACATCAACTTTAGTCTCCGGAGTTTCTAACCGGCGTTCCCGGCGTCGCCGTACTCTCAATCTTATCTCTCGAGGCTTCAATCGCGTTCCCGATGTCGGCCTCAATCCCTTTGTCGCGGGATGCTAGCCAATGTTTTCGGCTTCCATCGATGAGCCTTTATGTCGCCACATCAATCTCGCCGCCGCACATCAACTTTAGAACCGTGAATCGAATCGTATTCTTATGTCGCTACATCGATCTCTTGTCGCGACATCGCCAAGTTCTCGCGTTTCAACCGGTAGTTCATGTCGCGACCGATCTCTTTGTCGCGACATCGATATGCCTCGCAGCCTTACACCGGTTGCTTTTGCGCTTCGCACGCCAGTCCTCCGTCACTACAGCTTAAATCACATCAGCCATCTTTCAAACCCCGTCATAGCTGCCAAGGTGCTTCTCTTGTCACCACCTCCATCCCTTGTCACTGCCACGCCTCGCCGCGACATCGCATGTCGCCGCCGACATCATTTCTAAGTCTCGGTTAGTCTTCGCCATCACGCTCGCCGCGACCGCAGATCAAGTTTCTTCAAATTTTCCCCGATGTCGCGTAATTCGCATAATCGACAATGCAAGCCCAAAACTACAACATTAGTTATCACCGTTTCATTTCGCCTGCCATTTCGATTTACTCCACCGATCACGATTTTTCTATCGCTTCACACTCCCGCACAACAAATTGGTGAGTTTCTTCATAATTTATTAATTATTCCTTTTCGTATGAAAATCAAAACAAAAAAAATGTAGATTAAAAATAGATTTAATTTTTAAGCTCATCGCATGCCTGGCTTTTGTTTTCCAAGATACAAAAGACTCTTGGTCAGAAGGACATCGCATTAAATAGGGCTCCTATCAAGAATAGGTACCCCACCGCTAGACAGATGATTTGTTTGATCAACTGGCAGTGAGCTGGCCTTTACTCCAAGATATATCTCCGCACTACATCATCGGGCCATAGTTGTGAGCATGGTCCCTACCCAGATCAATGGCTGTGGTTTTCAGACGACATCTTGATCTACTCCAAGTCTAAGGAGGATCATGATAAGGATTGTTCTCCAAACCTTGAGGGAACAACAATTGAATGCCACCCTACAAAGTGAATTCTTAGCTTACTAATGAGATTCTTATCGCATGTGGTATCGGGTTTCGGGGTACTCCAGGACCCTATAGTCAGAGGAAATTATGAGTTGGGAGAGACTAAAGTCAATCTTCGAGATACGTAGTTTCTTGGGATTAGTAGGGTACTATAGAAGGTTCATTGAGGACTTCTCCCAATTAGCTGCACCTATGATGAGATTGACCCGGAATAAGGTCAAGTTTTAGTGGAATCACTTGTGTGAGAAGGCATTCTGTGAACGCTGGTAAAAGGAAGTTTATCAACTCCTATTCGATAGTCCCGAAAGTGGATAGAGGTACATAGCAGCCAGATGCCTCTAAGGACGGACTGTGATGTGTTTTGATGCAATCCGAGAGGGTTGTGGCTTATGGTTCTCAGTAGTTAAGGAACCATGAGTAGAGTTACACCACACTTGACATGGAATTGGTAGCCATTGTCTTTGCTGTGAAGATTTGGCGCCACTACTCATACAAAGGAACAATTCACAGGCTGTGACTAACAAGTCAAAAGTATATTTTCACAATAACCGACCTCTCAACAAGAGGCAAACATGGGGGGACAGCATCTGAGGATTACTTATTTCACTGCATTACCACCCTAGTAACAAGGTGATCGATGACTCACCAAAAGCCAAATGGAGCTGCCACAAGATAGCTTCCAGAGTGTGGTAGATGATCGAGATTGTGGGATAGTCTTCTGACACAAAGATGTGCCGATCGTGTTTATGGCACCTCGAGAGGTTAGTGGCTACGCCTTCCCTACTAAGCATAGTAATTGAGTCCTCGGGACAGGACACCGAGATATTGTCTATCAGGGACTAGGTACGGGGCGGGTATAGGTGTGAAGGTACGGAGCCCTTCATCGGATAGTAGTCTTGGTATAGGAGAAAGTTGTGGTTCCCAGGTTGGTAGACTTGAAAGGAAATCAGCAAGATTTCCATTGCTCAATTTACTATGCATCCAGGTGGCACGAAGATGTACCATGATCTTCGTCGTCAGTATTACTAAAGTGGGATGAAGAAACACGTTGGAGATTTCGTTCGACGATGTCTCACATGTCAGCAAGTAAAGGCTGAGCACCAGAGGACAGTAGGATTACTCCAGCCCTTAGAGGTGGCTGAGTGGAAGTAGGAAAATGTCATGATGGACTTTGTGACTCACTTGCCATGGACATCACGAGGGCATGACAGGGTGTGGGTGATCGTGGATCGACTTACTAAGTCGGCACACTTTCTAGTTGTGCGGAGAACCTTCACATTGGAGGATTTTGGCATGTTGTATATGCGAGAGATAGTCCGGTTACATGGAGTGCCAGTATCCCTAGTATCGGATCAAGATCCCAGGTTTACAGCTCATTTTTGGAAAAGTTTCCAAAGAGCCATGGGGACACAGTTGATGATAAACACAACCTTTCATCCCCAGAAAGATGGTCAATCAGAGAGGACTATCTAAACTTTGGAGGACACGCTATGGGCATGCGTCCTGGATCTTAAGGGTGGCTAGGAAGAGCATTTACACTTAGTGGAATTCGCCTACAACAACAGTTATCAAGAGGGTGTACAGATGGCACCTTATGAGGCACTATATAGGAGGCCTTGTCGATCTCCGATTTGTTGGACGGAGGTGGGAAAGGGACACCTGGATGCGGATTTGATTAGAACACCTCAGGAGAAGGGGTGGGACTTGTCTGGGCGATCTTCGTGAAACTGGCCGGTGAAGGATGAAGTCGACACCTTTGCGACGACCTTTGGGTTGGGAGTGGGTGATCATGTCTTTTTGAAGGTGATGCCTAAGAGAGGAGTAGTCAGGTTCGGTAAGCGGGGAAAGTTGTCGCTAAGGTATATCGGGCCCTTCAAGGTACTCGAGAGGGTTGGTAAAATTGCTTATTTATTGGCACTACCTCTAAATTTAGCGGGTGTTCATGAGGTATTCCATGTCTCTATGCTTCGGAAATACACTCCAAATCTGACTCATGTGGTAGATTGGGGCGAGCTTGTTGTTGATGCGGATGGGGCCTTCGAGGAGGGACTAGTATGTATCATGGATAGTCGGGATCAAGTTTACAGAAAGCAAATACAGTGAGTATTATGAAGTGTTGTGTCATGGCTAAGAGGAGTAGAGAGCCAACATAACAACGCAAGAAAGACCATATCACGTGCCAATTATCCTTTCTTATTTAAGGATGAAGATATATTCTTAGTCATTTGGCATTAAATGACTGTTGCATATGCATGCGATTGAATGTGTATGTGTGTGTGAATTTCAGGGACGAAATTATTTTAAGGGGGGAAGAATGTAAAACTAGAGAAAAAATCGAATTTTTCTGAAAAATGGAAAAACGGTAAATTGTCGCAATAGTATAGGTTGAAAACCTAGAAAATTTATAAATCTCAGATGATGAAATGGATCTCATCGTTGGATTCGTCTCACAAAATCTAGTTACCCAGACGAATTTCGTCGAATTCCGAGATAGTTGGAATTTTCACGTTTTTCGGGGTGACGACGGTGGACCCCAAAAACGAGATTTTTGAAGAAAATCTTGGAAGTTGTAAAATAATTTAAAGAAATTTCATAAAAGATAATTTGAACTTGAACCGGGACGAAATAAATTGTTTCGGGCAAAAATGGGCAGCGAGGGGACGTGTGGTGACGTGAGCCGCGTATCCCCGAGTATAAAAATGGGGAAAATATCTCATTTGGGAAAAAGATCTCCCATTTTTAAAATTTTCAAACTTTAGAGAGAGAGAGAGAGAAGGAGGAGAAAAGCCAAGATTTCCTTCAACGATTTCTTGGGGTTTCGTCGGTCGCAATCCGTCGAGCCAAGAGTTAAAACTCATCGCCTCGACGAGGGCTACGTATAGGCACCAAAAAAGATAGATTTCACCTAAGATCCAAAAGAAGAGATTTGGGGGAAATCAAATTTTTCGGGTTAGGAGGTGTTTTCAGGTTTCCTAACGGTGTTTTCTACGCTCCAAGAGGTAAGGATTTTTTCTAATTTGGTTTTATTCCTACTTTTGGGATGATTTTGGGATTGATTGTGGGATGGTTTTATGCTGTGTTTATGGCATGTTTGTGCCATGTTTATGGCATGTTTTGTGGCCTCAATTGGGAGGATATTGAAGTCGATTGGAAGGTTGTTTCTTTGGATGGTTTGGTCGAAATGACGTTGATTGGGTTGCCCGAGGAGCTCTTTGGCCTTATTGTGCGTGAAGCCACAAAGCTTGAATGCAGCCCTTAGTGCACTGTGCATGGGTTTTGGCGCAATTGTGTAGCCCTTGCACACCTTTAAGCCTCCAACTTTAGACGACCATATCTTTCTCATCCAAACTCCGATTCGTATGTTCTTAGACTCTATGGAAAGCTTTTTGAGTCTCGAATCTAACCATATGCTAGTGAATGTCATTTGGGGCTCACATATTTGATGAAAATTTGATTGTTGCACCAAGTGTACCAATTGCTTGGTTGTGTTGATGTGATGAAATGTTGATATGTGTGGTTTAATGTATTGACATTGGTGTATGTTTAGTTGATAATTATATGCATGTTGATATAATTATCCATAATACAATAATTGAGAAATTTATAGTTTTATAGTAATCATGTATTGCAGCTATTACGGCTTGATTGTGAGTATGTCATTGCTTGAACATCGAATGACATGTTGTGTGTTGATGTTGATATATGCGTGCATAATATATTGACATGAATGAAATGTAGTATGGAAGTCATATGCAAGTGATGTGATTTGTCCATGACACCCATGAGTGGTGTGGATTATGTTGTCCATGTAGCATTCATTATACATGTGGCATAATATAACATGCAATGGGGCATTGCATTGCATATGCATAGGGACATCGCATGGAATGGGTGTGAGTGCATGGTTAAAATAAACACTACGTTTGGTGATTGATTGGGTGGGCCCGGTACTATTGGACAACGTCCAACAAGGTCGCATGATTATATGGAACGGTAAAGAAAATATGTGTCGGGTAATAGCAAGTAGGGATAGACACCCCCTCGGGTGAAAGACCCGTTAGTTGTGGTTAGACATGATCTCCAACGATGAAAGCCGTGAAAATATTGGAAGGCGTGTGGAGTCTACGGTGGGACCCCAGAAATTCGCTACTCACAAAAGACACATGGTTTTTATATCTATAAATGATCATTGAGGTGACGTCCAAAAAGCTTTTGGTTTAAAAACAAATGAAATTGTTTTGTAAATGATCATTTGATGTAATCCAGAAAAGATGGATTTTATCACACATTGGCTTCGACATTGTGTGATGGGAGTCAGTAAGGACTCGGATGTGATGGGAGTCGGTAAGGACTCGGGGCATGGTACATGATTGAGTCTCACCTCATTTCATGGCATGACATGTAGGATTCCATAGTATAAATTGCATGTTTTTACTTGGAATGTGAATGTTAAAGTGTGGAACATGACCATTGCATGTGCACTTAGGTGGGGAGTAGCCCTTGTAGGACATATTCTTTACTGGGCATGGCTCACCCTTTATGGAAAAACATTTCAGGTGTAGGGTGTACACCGGTGGGCGGCGCCCATTCGAGGCCAAAATTGTGAAAAAAGCAGGATTGTGGCTTTGATAAATCATTTTGTAAAAAGTGCTTGGAACAAACTAGTTCTGGCATGTATTTTTGTAGAAAAGAATTGTAATTAAATTCTTTTTGGACCATTGCTAATATAGTCAGATTTGTAATAATGGTAAGAGGGTCGTGACCGAACTCTTACAGACTGTTCTGAATGTAACATTCGCATTTTTTAATTTAAATATGGATGTCGAGATGGCATTGTGTAACTCGGTATCCACAAGTAATTGGTACTGGTTTGGTATCAAGGCTTATGTGCACGATGACTATGGTAGTATTTCCACAGGTTGACGATTGGTCAACGGGACCCTCGGGTTTCAAGGTGTCACAGAAGTTACACCACTTGGAGTAGTTACACTTAAATCAAATTCAGGAAATGAGTTTAAGGTTAATGGCCAAAGATTGAAGCATTTTTTGGGAGGCAGTTTGAATGAAGAGTATTCCTAGATTTGAAGAGAATGAAAGAATTGTTGAAAAGAGAAAACATTGCAGCAATGTCTAGCTAAAGACATAAAATTGAACAACTTCTTAGGAGGCAACCCAAACAATATTTTTTTAATTTCCATTTATAATTTGATTTTATTAAATTTTTTGTGTTTGAAGTTTTAGTTTTAGTTTTTGAAAATTTTATATTAGTGATTTTTCTGTTTTTTAGGTCATGAAAGCTAATCAGTAAGTGAAGTTATTGTAAAGAAACAACTGGAATGCAAAGAATAAGATAATACATATTGAAGAAGAAAAGAAGCTTGCTTTCAACCAAATCTTGAGAAAATTCTTATTTAGTTTTTCATGATTTTTAGTGTTTTGAATAGATACAAACATATCTATAGAACTGAGAAATTGTGTTGGATTGATCATGTTTGAATTGAGATGCTTTGTGGTTGTTAAACTTGTATTCACAAGATGATCATAGTGGTTTAAATAAATTGCACGGTGTTTTGGGGGTTAATTGTTTGAAATTGGTAAATTGATCTTTTGGATGAAAATGCATATTTGGTCGCGACATGATTTTTCTTTGTCGAGAAAAAAATTACTCTTGCCTACCATAGTTGAAAAAAAATATGTTGTGACATAGTGTTTGTTATCGCGATAATGCAGTTTTGTAACTCATAATAATTTGTTGCGATATAAATAATCATTGTCGCAACACACTTTTTAAACCCCGGTGCTATCATTTTGTCACAACAAACAATTTATTTGTCATGACATAAATTTTAGGGTTCAAGGCTTGTTTAATGTCGCGATGTAGAATTATTTATACAGCAATAGTTAAATCAATAGGCAACCAATTAGGCCCAGTGAAAAACATACTCTTTCAAAGCCCCAAACTTTCATCACCTTTGCCAAACCTTCTCATTCTCTTTGAAAACCCTAAATCCTAGTCTAATTAGCTACAATGCCTAAACCAATGAGTTTGATTCCAAATATGAATGAGATTATGGAGGAGTATGTTTGAAATGAAGAAGAAACCACTCAGGAGCTTCAAATGATGGTTATTCTAGAAGAAATAAGCCCCGAAAACAGAAGCGAAGCCGAGAAAGCGAAATAGACGGTTGCGAGGGAAGTAGGAAGAGGAAAAGAAGCGAAGAAGAAACAGAAGAAGAGGAGGAAGTTGATGAGTTGATATCAGAGAGTGCTCACGTGGTTATGAAATAAACACTGATGTAGAAAGATTTCATTGGAGAAAGAGGTTTTGTGAAGCTCATATCATCGTTAAGAGAGGTGATTGATAAGAGAAGATGGAGTTTGTTCTACAAGCACAAATCAGTTGGGTTTGCTATAGTGGTTCAAGAGTTTTATGCAAACATGGTAGAAAAAAAAAAAATAACTTGTTATGTTAGAGAAGAATGGATCTCTTTTAATAAGGAGGCTATCAACAAGACATTCAACCTAAAGGAGATAAAATATGGTTCCAAATTCAAAAGGTTGCAGAAAGAGCTAAAGTACCAAAGGATAGTGGAATTGCTAACGAATGGGAAGGGTGAGTGGAAATCTACCAAGAAGAACCCATTCGAATCGATTGCCAGAGGATCCTTAACAGAGGAAGCAAAGGTGTGGTTTTATTTCCTAGCTTCAATCCCTGCTCCTTAGAAACACAGGCACGGAGTTTGTGAGAAGAGCGATACTATTTAATGCCTTGATATTGAAGGGGTATAAAATCAATGTGGGAAAAATTATTGAGAAATCGATTCTGAGCTACTACAGTAGCAAGTTGAGAGGCCTGATTCCTCACCGAGCAACAATTACCATGTTGTGTATCCTAGGAATGGTGAAAGAAACCTGGGAAGAAGAAGAAAGGTACCCCAGGACTTCCCCTCTAACCCTTAAGGGATTAACTAGACCTTCAGTCAACAAGAGCAGGGGAATAGTATAAGAAATTGAAGAAGAAAACAGAGATAGCAGAGAGAATGAGCAAGCCATTGTGGTAAGCTCAACGAAAGAAAGAGAAGAAAGACAAAAGAGTCCGAGCCAAATCTGGAATCTATCTCCGGATGTTAGAGTACCCTGAAATAATTTGAAAGCTTTGAACAAAGAGCAACAACATAAATCTGTGGAATCTTTAGAAGAATGGACGAGGATACGAAAGAGACGGGGCGAATTTAAAATTGCAGCGCAATTGAGAGATGAATACATGGATGTTGGGCTGAGAAGAAGAGATCAATACATAGAGGATACATTAAAACAAAGAGATGTGGAATGGAAGAAAGAATTGGAAGAGAGAGATGTAGTATGGAAAGAGGAATTGAGGGCAAGAGATGTAGCCTTCTAGGATGAGACAAGGAAACAAGAGTACAATCTTTATGAAATGCTGGAAAGAAGAGACCTTGCACTCAAAGAAGCTTTAACTTCCAGAGATCAAGAATGTTTGAATGGTTTGCTTCACTATAAGGAAAGTGTGAGACTCATGACTTTTGAGCAAATCAACAATAAGGGACTTTTGGAAACAATAGGGAAGAGGCAATGTGAACTCACAGAAGCAAATGAAAAAATCCTAGATTGGGCAATGAAGACAGTTTCAAGAAAGAAGAACGTGCCCTTCACGCATAATAAGAATAATAGACTATATACTCACCATAGCCCACCTAAAGATGTGCTTTTACACTTATTATACCTTTTTCTAACCTAATAAAGGTGGAGGGAATGCCTTTTGCATGTAGATCATTACTGCACAAGATGAAACTTATTGCCTATGAGGAATGTCAGTCGAGAATTGAAGTATATAAAAGGAAACAAGCACAAAAGGCAAAATATCCTCTAAAGCCAAATGAAAACAAGAAAAATTGATTCTCTTTTGTTTGATTGTCTTACTTGCATACATTTTGTAATTATCTCATGAGTTCAATGAAATATCTTTGATAAATTTGTGTAGTTGTGTCTCTTGAGGAAGTTTGTGCATTCTTGTTATGTCCTAATAATGTGCACTTGTGTAGTGAATGTTTGGATGAATTGGAGTGATGAGTTGTTGAGTTGCCTATGTTATAATAATTTTGTTGAAATGAATGGGTCAATCAAATAAGCTTTCTAATTAATATATCATAGCAACATGTTCAAAAACCAGACCATAAATTAATAGATAAATTAGGGTAGGATAAGCTTCACTAAAAACTAGGAGTTGTAATGTCATGAAGGAATAAGTTGAGCTTCAAGATTCAAGAAGATTTAAACAAATGATAGAACAAATGAGACTTATAATTATGTTTTTGTAAACAATTTAGTTATGATGAACCCTGAAAACTTGCACAAGGTCAAAAGTACCTTCGAAACTAATTGTGCTAGGATTAGGGACATCTTCTGAGATCCATTGAACTCTAGAGTCCCAAAAACCATTAGATTATTATTCTACTAAAACCCATGCAGCAACATGAACTAACAGAAACATTTAGGTCATCCCATAATGCTTCTCATAAAATGTAAAGTAAGGCTGCGCTTCAATTTTCTTTCCTTTTCTTCACCCCCCCTCCTCTCCTCCCAGTCCTTCACATAAAGCTTACCCGTAATATGCTTATGAATGTACACCCTAGTTCCTTATTTATACTCTGTAATGCCAATTTCTATCACCAACAAGAAAATGAAAAGCCTAAATCCTTTCAAACGAACCTTTATGAAAGTACTTGAGGTTTGCCCAAATTGGTAAGCATTATGTTTCAAAAAAGAAGTAGACAAGAGCAAGTTTGGGGAGTAAGAATTTTGTAATGTGAATAAGGGTAGATTATAAAGGTGTAAAATCAATTGAGATAAAGAAAAAAAAAAAAAAGAAGTTGTGGAAATATCAAGTATCAATGTGGAATGAGTTTTGTCTTGTAACCTTCCTCCCTTGAGCAATTAAGTTCTTAGGGGTGTTTCAACACCTAGTACCTTAATGCCAACTAGTATGGGAGTTGCTAACCCAAAGCTCTCTAAGGGTAGTAGAAAGCTTGCAAAGTGCAAAAACATCGCACCATTCCATTAATCCTCAAGTAAAATGAAAATGAAAATGAAAATTCAGCTTTCAAAGAACTATTTGAATTATGAATGTGTTCAAGAGAATTACCACAATGGAGAGTATGCAAGATGAAGCACCAAACCAAGTTTGGGGGTATTTGAAAGTTAATGATAGTAGAAAGTGGAAGAATGAAGAGTAAAGGCAAGAATGTTGAGTTGCATATGCAACTGTGGTAACCTGACTCAACACCCATTTATCTACCCAAGTACCTAAGCCACACATTGCCATGCTTCAGACCTATTTGGATCTTGAAGGTTGGAGTTTGCCTACATTAGTGGAGAATAATATGATCAATGTTTATGGGACTTTAGAAAACCATGATAGTTCATTATCCGACAAGATTCCCAAAAGGTTAACTAATTTACCAAATTGAAAAAGAGGGAAGACCATCACACACTCATTGATCCAGAGTAATGATTAAATTGTTTACAAAGATAGTAGCTCATTTGTTTGTTTAGTGAACCTTAATTGAAAATCTTCTTCATTGCTTAGATTTGAAAACTTGTTCAAAGATGATGTTACAACTATCTTGTATTTAAACCATCTCCCAGGATGTTAAGGAAAAAGATCTCTCCGTGCAAAATGTAAAACCTGTAAAATAAAAGCTGGATTGTTTGAGGACAAACAAAATTTTCTTCTCTTTGCTTGGGGACAAGAAAAACTTCATGTTTGGGGGAGTTTGACATGTCCAAAATTCATCCATTTTTAAGTTCACTTTTTCATGCATATTTGAAAGTTTAAGGTCCAATTTAATGATGAATTATGGAATCCTCAATCTAGATTGAGAGGCAAGGTGGTTTTAATGCAAAAGAAACAAAACCAAGTAAAGAAAATGGAAAAAATGGTCAGTAGAAATGTAGTTATGTTGCGACATAATTACAACATTGTCGTGACAAAACCCTAAGGCAAATTGAAAAAGTTTGTCGCAACAAGCAGCACTATGTCGCAACAAAGACAAAGTAGAGTGCAAGATGACAGTCGAAAGATTGTCACGACATTTCACAACTCTGTCGTGACATAATATGAGAAGAAGTACAAGAAAATTGTTGCAACACAATGGAAGTCTGATAGCAAAAGTATTATCGCGACATTTGATTACTTTGTCGCCACATTGATTGAGAAGAGCTCCTAAAGAAGCACCAGAATTCTATCGTGACATTCCAGACTAATGTCACCACATAATTCAATTTTGAAGGTAGAAGTATTGTCACGATATATGATAACTCTGTCGCAACAAAGAACAAGGCAAATGTCAAAAAAACTTTTCCAAGACATTCTAATCTTTATCACGAAAAAAGAAGAGTGGAATCACTGAAACACTGTTGCGACATAGAAATTGTTTGTTGCGACATAATACAGAGTAGAAGGAAGAAAGTTTGTCGCGACATAGAAAACTTAGACACGACATAAGCTGGTAAGAGTTAGAAAATATTTGTCGCAATAGAAGTCTTTATGCCACGACAGACCATTCAAGGACTAACACTGCAAGGCATGGAAATTATGTCGCGGCAATAGCAAATTGTGTCGCGACAATTACAACATGAAGTTAGCTGAACTCTGTCACGACAAGAATGCTTATGTTGCAACAAATTATTTTGGGAATAACATTGTAAGTCAAGAAAAATTCGTCATGACATGGAAAACTTTGTCGCGATACTGAATCTTCGGTGAAATAGTACAGAGCAGCAAAAATGTCAGACAACCTCACAACAAGGATCAAGACCTAAGAAACTGCATTTATGTCGCATTATTCAGCAACTTGTCACTACAAACTCAACAAAAGTTATTACTGAACATGGCAGAAATGTTGCTACAAAGCCACAACAAGGCCTGAAGACACACAAGTGAAGCTGTAATATCACGACACGGACAAACAATGTCGCGACAAAGACACTCATTAGGCCTGCATGAAAATCCACAAATTCAACCTTAATGGCTCAAAGATTTCGTGGCCTAGCAACAGGAAGTGCCTATGTGATGTGTGCAGTTTTTGCTCAACTTTCAAAGAATCCTTGAGCTCTTGAGGAGGACTAAGTTTCGTATATTTTTCTTTTTATTTTTTTTATTTTTTCATGGGTTTTGTTCTTTGAATTAGAGTAATTCCATTTGACGAACTTGAGCTGGGATTGTATATGAAATTTCATTTCTTATTTGAATCTAAATGGAATCTTGAATTATTTTTAATTCATTTTATTCACGATTACAATAAAGTAATTAATTTGTTTGATCAACTCTAGTCATCACATCGTGATCTAGTTATGGAAAATGTTCCCCTTTAAAGAAAAAGAGTTTGGTGTTTACTATTGTTTAGTAATAGATTATTTGTGTATGAAATCTGGAGCTGATCTAATTGGTATTGTTCTTTATCGAGTTGTTCTTGTATCATTGTTCTATACCCGTAAAGGAACTCGTATCAAGATTCTCGATTCAGATCCCCACTTAATACATTATCGAAAGCGCAATTATAGCAGAATTTAGCACATTCAAATCACACTTTGCCCACATTTTGCATGAGGATAGGTACTTTTAATCGCTTTTGTGTTTTTTGGACTTGTGCACGTCTTTCAAGTATAATGCATAATTTGCATAAAAGATTGCGTCCGGAAGCAATACGATCATTGAGGATGTCAGCAACCGACAGGAAGTTTCTCGGGAACCGCAAAATACCAGAAAGCACCGAGGGCGTGCGTACCGGTACACCTTCAACATGTACCAGACACCTGCGCGCAAAAGTGGCAGAAGTGTACCCTGGTGACACCTTCAACATGTACCTGACACCTATGCGTAAAAGTGACAAGACAAAGTGCGTACCTGCGACACCACTAACATGTACCGGTACACTTGTGTGAAAACTGCGGGAATTGCGCAGGAATTCGATCCTAACGTAAGGGCACGCTTATCAATCAACCTTTAATGCTAGATCATTTTGTGAGTGGGTAAGTAAAAAGCGAGGACACAAGGAGTAAGGCAGCTTTGATCACAAGGGGGTTAAGGTTTTCATGTGAGTAAAGAGTTCTTCTCCATAGCTAGAGTTGAAAGATCTTATTTTCTCGGGGTTTTCGATAATGTGTTACATACCTTTTAGTAGGAATTCATATTTCGTTTCCATTCTCAACACTTGTATTCTTCTATCTTAGCTTATGTAATTGAATTCTCGATTTTCTCAAAGTTCTCTTTATGAATAAATTTCACTATGATTGTCCCTATAAGCTCCACAGCTCTTAAACTTCTATGTCGGGGTTCTACTGGTGAAAACTCACCTCGATCAAGGTACCTCCTCAATCTCTTTATATCTCAATGGATTGTGTGATGTTGGTCTGCCTGATTTACTGTGTAAAACCTTAGTTGGTGATCCTCTGACAACGTGTGAAACGTAGAGATCCTAAGACACGTTGTGCTTGGATTACAAATGCAAGCTAAGAGTCTCAATTAATTGGGAACAAGTGCTTAACATCGTTCAATCATCTTTCTTTTTCAAAAGAGCATTTATGATAAATCTTCCATCAAGATTCATTTCTTACTAAATGGCTCCTAGATGAGATCGTAAAATAAGAGTGTAAATTACGTAATCATAAGTGAGTGGAAACCCAAGAATCCCAAAGAATCATCCTTTTCTGCTTTAAAAGAACAAATCATTCAATCATTTAATCAAACAACACCAACCCCACAATTTCCTTTTAAATTAATTTTTAGGTGAGAATAGTCTTTACTTCTGATCAACAAATTTGTAATTCACTCCCTGTGGAGATGACCTGTGGATTCCCATAGTATTATAATGCTAGCCAACCTTAATTCCTACGCTTGGGAATAGAATTCAGCATACGAATAAGAACGAAGCATTTTTGGCGCCTGTTTCGGAGGCACATCAATCCAGTTGATCTGACGAGAGCTAGAGGTAATTTGCAATTGCATTGAAAATCCGGTACGTTCTCTACTTTTCTTCTTAATTTGTTTTTGTGAGAAATTTCAGTGGGTGTTTTCTTGGATGGAGAAAGCTTAGTGCATGTTCGCTGGCTAGCAATCTGCACTGACTTGTGAGAATTCTGCACTCCTAGAAATTATGAGGATTCCATACAAGTCAAGTGTCTCAAGTATAAATTATAACAAAATGGATCCTCCAACCGCCAGAACCTCTGCTTAATGAACATGCTCAAGGGGATTCCTCGTTGAACCCACAAGGACCAAATGAACTTCCATACAACATAGGCGCTACACTCCCAAGAGCACCGCATTAGAGGGGAAATGTCAACTTCAAATAAATCAATATAGGTCCCCTGCCTCTTTACCTAATGGAAAGAACCCTTCGAGAATTACAACCTCAAAGGTGACCAACGAACCATGTATTCGCTCCATTATGTTAATCAATTTCTAATGAAGCCTAAAATATCCGTTTTCACCTCTGTGTATCAAGTGGTTTGAATCTAAGAACCTCATCATTCATGGTGAGATTTGAGGATATTTGCAATATATTTCTCTACCGCCTTGGCCTCTACATAACTGCTTTGGTTTTATTTCCTTGCTTCAAAGGAGAAAGCCAAAATTTGGCGCCTCATCTCTTCTGCACTTAATTCACTTTTTACATGGGAAAATATGCGAAATGAGTTCTCAACAAATTTTTCCTCCCCGCACACACCAATGCTCTCATGCAAAGTAATCTGAACTTGAAAAGTCAGTGAACCTTTTTTGTTATGTATCGGAGAGATACAAGGATTCTCCATGTTATCCTCACCATGGATTGGATGTAGGACAAATATGTGCGTGACTTTCATCATATCTATCCTGAATAATAAACAATACATCCAAAATGATGCATGCTAATTCTATGGAAAAGAGTGCTAGAAGCAATTCAATCCTTTGACAGCCATAGTAGAAAACGCTGAACACGGGGGGACACTAACACTCGCAGATATCACATAAAGTAACAAAATTATAGTGGAGTGAATCCATCACTTAAAAGAGAATGATGAATTGCAAGCTAAAATTCGCTAGTTCTAATGCTAGTTGGAGGCCATAGGTAGAGCGAAAAGTGAACGAGGCACCAGGCCTCTAAGTAATTTCTGGCATCTTATTGGACCTCGGCAGGAGGCTGCATGGCAAAAAGCATGACCCTACACACTCAACTATCAACTCTTCAACCCTTCCCCAAGTTAAGGGAGCACCGTGATAGAGCAAGCTAATGCTTCTTAATCACCAAAGGAAAGTCCCTTCAATTCTCCATATTCCCAAACATATAATCCTCGGATGGTCAAGCATCCTAATTTTAGCTGGCTTAAATGAGAGGAGGCCCACATAATCCGGCTCAAACAACCATGCCCCCAAACCTGTTTTGATAAACTCCCTGCTCCACCATTTCGAATCAAGGCCCCTTAAGGATTTCCTCGCGGAACCCTAATTAAGGTTTCCATCCATCGAATCAAGGGATCTCGAAGACCACAAATTCTTATCAACCTCTTCCACATAAGAGAAGTCTCGGAGAATATAGTTACACAAGTCAGGTGCAAACCTTAACAATCCACAAACACGTGAATTCACAATCTGTTCAACATGGAGATCCCTAAACAACTAAGCACCTCGTCTATAGGTGGACCCCAACAAGAAAAAGGAAACTCCCATCTCAACCCATCCAAAACCCACACAAGGTCAAAATAGTGTGGGAATTTCACAGTTCAAGTGCGAGGGAACTTCTTTGAACATCAGAAGGTCATTACCATTCTTCGGTTATGGTAAGGTAATTGACAAAACTATTCAAACCAAGGAACCAACACAAGAGTCTCAAAGTGAATCAGTCAGAGATGATGAGGTGTCAGACAAGCCTTATGTCACTAAGACAAATTTTATTGATGGTGAACCTGAGGAAGATAAGGCTACCCATGTCCCTCCAGCTCCATACCCTCATAGGCTTAGAGCCCCAAAGAAAGTGAGTAACCATTCTGAGATCTATGAGTTGTTCAAACAAGTGAAATTGAACATTCTCATTAGCTACATATTACAAATTCCATCGTATGCTAAATTTTTAGCTGATTTGTGCACACTAAAAGGAAACTAGGTGTTAGTAAGGGAGGTACATTCATGACCGGAAAGCAATCTACTCCTACTATTTAAACAACTTGCCCCCCCGAAATGTAAGATCCAGGAAGCCCTACTATTTATATAGTAGGGAATCAAGTTGGGACATGCTCTAGTGGATTTAGGGCAAGTGTTAACCTGTTACCTTATCAGTCAATGTAATCTAGGTTAGAGAATTAGAGCCAACCAATATCAGCATCCTCCAACTAGCTGGGATCAGAGTAAAAATTCCTTGAGGATAGTAGCTGATGTGACAGGTCAGTAGACAAGTTCTATTTCCCGCGGATTTTGTTATGTTCGACACCAACCTGTGGTGAACTAAGGAACCTGGGCTTCCTAAATGATTCTTGGTAGACTATTTTGGCAACTCCGCAATGCCATTATACATCAGAGGGGGAGGCCTAATGACACTATCATTTGGTAACAGACCGTTAATCGAATATTCGAATATCAAGGGAGTGAGATGCAGATGAAGTGTGAGTTTAACATGATGATTCTCGTAGTACAGAAATACTTAGACAGCCCCTTACATGATGATCCTCTTACGTCATGTTTGGTGCTTCAAGTTGGGATGAGGAAGTGACTCACATTAGAATCTGAGTTTGACCACATAATCACACCAAGAGGTACCGAAGTGAATGGGTGGGTCCTCAAATTTGAACCCATTTCCACCAAATGAGTGACAAGGCACTGCTTTCTCCCTCAAAGAGAAGCCACCAAGCTTGAGTTGAAACCTTTACCATCACACTCTCAAATATGCTTTCTTGGGTGGGCGGAAGAAACTTTTCCTAAATCATATCCTGCTCTTAGAGATGAATCAAGAAAATCAACTGGAGATATTGAGAACCCAATAAAACTGTCCCAGATGGACAATTGCAGATATTAAGGAATTAGCCTTTATTTAAATAATACAGAATTCACTTTTAGAAGAGGATGTCAAACCTTCTAGGCAACCGTCACAGACGACCAACCAATAATATATGAAGTGGTAAAGAAGGAAGTTTTTAGAAAAACTCGATGTAGGTTATTTACCCTTTGCGCGGATAGCAAGTGGGTAAGCCCAACACAAGTAGTCCTAAGAAACTAGGAGTCACTGTGGGTCGCCAATGAAAATAATGAGCTATTCCTACCAAAGTCACTTCTGCTGGAGGTGCATAGATTACAGAAACTTAACGCGCGGACTAGAAAGACTAATTTTCTCCCATTTGTCGATCAAACGTTAGAGAGAGTCATAGGCATGAATTTTATTGCTTTTCACGGCAGGTCTGTGCCACATAATCAACAGAGATACTTTGAAAAGATCAGGTGTCCACATCTTCACCGTCTTTTGGTACTTTTGCTCTAGAAATGCCCTTGATTATGTGGTAATGCACACGGATCTTTCCAATGGTGCATGATGGGAATTCTCAGCTGATATGAAAGAATATTCCGAAATCTTCATGGATGATTTCTCGCCTTTGGTGACTTTATGAGGACTGCTTGGAGAATCTACTAAAGGTTTTGGAGATGTCAAGAGAAAAACCTTGTGTTAAATCGGGAAAGTGTTACTTCATGGTGGCACACATGGATTATTCAGCCATATAAAGGTCAAAAACTGGAATTGAAGTTGATAAGGCCAAGGTCGAGCTGATCTCCAATTTACCTACTCCTAAGTGTGTTAGAGACATCATATCATTTTTGGGACATGCTGGATTTTATAGGAGATTTATAAAGGATTTTAGTGCTGCAGCTCAGTTCCTATGCATGCGGTTTCTTTGCTAAAGATGTCCCTTTGCATGGTCACAGCGTTTTGCAGTAAAGACTTGTTAAAGCCTCAAAACTATGTTGGGGTGTCGTGCCTCATCATGCGGTTCCTTAATTGAACCCTAGCTTGAGATCATGTGTGACGCCAGGATTATGCTGAGGCTGTTTTAGGACAAAGGAAGCAAGACAAAAGGCTTGTAATCTATTGAGCCAGGCAAGATACTAGACTCGCTTCACAAACTATTATTAATAAACTACGTAAAAGAGTTTTAGTCACTGCCTTCATCGAAAATTTCGTGTCATACATTTTAGGCTCTCCCGGGTAATTCATTTTCACGTATCACAAAGACCGAAATACCCGCTTTCTAAGCGACTAGGCCTCTGCTAATCAGGTGTATTTTACTATGTCAAGAATTTAATCAATTAAAGATAAAAGGGGGTCGAGAATGTGGTAGCTGACCATTTATCTCGATTAGTTCCGTATCCATTTCTCGCATGCATCTATAGTAGATGCTTTTCCCGATGGCAATCTTTGCTCTTGTTCATTGGCCATGGTATGCCGACATTGTAAATTACCTAGTCACTAGTCAAATTCCAACACAATTGAGTTCTCAACAGAAAAAGAAATTTTTGGCAGATATTAAGAAATATTACTTTGATGATCCTTATTTATTTAAAATATCTGCATCTCAATTAATGAGAAGATGTGCCTATCGATGATAAAATTCAGATCCTAACCTTGCCATTATGAAGCTTGTGAGGGTATTTCTCGCAAAGAAGCTCACGGTATAAGATTTTGGTAAGCTGGTTTTACCGGTCTACCTATTTAAAGATTGTTTCACCACAGTGGTGCCAATGCCAACAATTAGAGGGATCACAAACGAAACATGATGCCTCTACCCCTATCTTAATCACTATTGAAATCTTTGACCTGTTAGTATAGATTTCTACGGACTTTTTTTCCCTTCTTTGAGGTACTATACATTCTTGCTATCTCGCTGATTATGTGTCAAGGGTCGAGGCTATTCCGACAAGAACCAATGACCATAAGGTTGTTTTGAAATTTATAAAGGAACACATTTTTTTCTCGTTTTGGAATACCTCGTTCAATTATTAGTGATGGTGGACTCCACTTTTGTAATCGATCTTTGAAAACTGCTAAAAAATATGGCGTCACCCATAGCAGCTCTTTCAAAACGATGCCCAAATTCCAATATCAGTCATGGTTCGAACTAGCTAATAGGGAGATAAAACATATTTTAGAAAACGTTGCCCTAAATCGCAAGGATTGGCTTCTCAATCTCACTTATCGATGTTTTGGGCTTCACCATACCGCTTTAAACTGTTTCTTGGTATGTTCTCCTATAGCTTGTTTTTTATGGAAAAAGTTGTCAGGTCTCACAAATGAAATGGAAACATTCAAGCATTTAGGCTATTAGAACTTTTAATTTCGATTTAATCGTTGGTGCGCTGTTGCGCCTAAATGATTGATGAATTGCGCGAGAGTCGTATGGAAAAGCTCCCGACTTACAAAGAGCCGCCTGCTGTTCCATGACAAGACCTATTGCTCCCGAAAAACGCTCGAACCCGAAACCAAAAAGGTCCTCGCCGTGACAACTCTCGATTGCACTTATTTCCAAGAAAACTTCGCCTGCTGGATCAGTCATGTTGCATTCATCGCTATGTAGTTTATCCATACGAGCCGTGGAGATTGAAAACCGATGTCAAGTCCTCAAGTCAATGGATCATCTTCGCTTCATTCCTCTAGCATTTCAAATCTCAAGAGACTAAAGGAGGACTCGTTGATCCGGGCTTCTACCTTTAGATCCCCTTCTCGCAGGCAAAATTCTGCTCTCAACTTGTTGTATATAGTTTTGATTTTGTTTATTTTTGTTCTTGCATTTTATTTCTTGTGTTCTGCTTCTTTTTTTCTTTTCATAATATCAAAATATAAAAAAATAAAAAATAGGGGCCCTAGTTTCGATGTTGTCTCCTGGCCTCTGCTGAGGCCCCCTTGCTTCTATGCATTAAGGACAATGCTTGTTTAGATGACACCGGTCAATTTAACCATGCGCTTGTTACATGTTCAAGCATGGCAAAATTTTTCGAATTGTGGCTCTTCTAGGTATAATACTTGATCTGCAATGTATATAGCCGCATGATATCATTCACACTCCACATCATCTCAATGCATGTACATTTTAACTAGCATGCACAAAAATCTTTATATTCATCTTTTGGGCTTTATACCCTTGCATTTTGCCCTTATTACTTACACAAACCACATACCAACTGACCATACTCTTGTCTTGCCTCGCTTGCGGTTCTTGTGCATTAATTGGTATGTCATGTTAACTCTATGCATCATAGTCTTTGAGGAACATCTGCATAACTGGAAAATGATTGTGAGGCCATGTTTTCTCGTGTTACACTTTGTGAGTCAAGTTATTTAGACCCTTTGCACCTATTTTCTTGGAGCCCTTGTTGGGTGTCAAGTTCAAACCCTTAGAACCCCGATCTTTCGCGAAACAAAGGCCCATGGAAAGATTGAAAGTGTCTAAAGAAGGAGGTACTACAACTCCATAAGCACTCACTGGTAGAATATGAGCAAAAGAAAGGTGAGCATGCAAAGGGAAACCCTGATGGAAGGCAGCTTGACAAATACAAATTTCACATCTAAGACCACTGCTCTAATTTGCAAAATTATATAAAAAAAAAGAAATGGGGAATAGTGTACCTAAGACACCTCCAAAGTGTACCCAAGACAACCCACGCAAAAAGGACAAGGATAGTGCACCTAAGACACCTCCAAGTGTACCCCAGACACCCCGCGCAAAAAGAGGCAAGGGCCGTGCACCTAAGACACCACTAATGTGTACCGGTACATGCGGCCGGTTTTTGGGCAAATAGGGTTTTTAACCCAAAATTTTGTGCCTTTTGATATTCCAAACCCTCCTCCACTCTCTACAAAGCCAAACCCTAGCCTTTTTGCCCTCTCACACAAGCATCCCCAAGTTCGCTTGTTTCTCGCTGTATTTCCTTCACAGTCCTACTCCTCCCCGTGATTCTTCGTACCTTAGTGGTACCCTCGAAACCCTTGGAGCATTTTCGTGCTATCCACTATTTATACATGGACTTGTTTGGTTGGTTTTAGTTAGTGGTTTGCATTTCAGGTTTGGGGTCTCAGATCTGTATGGAGGAAGTTTCATCTCGATTCAAGATAATGTACCTCGCACTTCGAACGGGCTTCTGGGACTTTGTTTTATATGTGTGGGCCATTTGTTCCAACATTGCTATCCTTTCCGTATCTATGGCATGATCCAAGAATATTAGGAAAGGAAAAGCGTCTAGCTCCTCTGTGGAGCGGGCCACGAAGAAAAGGAAATCTGACTCCTCACAGCCAGTTAAAAAGGGCAAGGGAAAGCAAATAGAGTCATCTTCGTATGCGAGAAGTGTCGATCGTGGATTTATGACGAGGAAATAGAGGCTATGTTTCGCCGAAAGTGTTCCGAAATCGAGCAGAAAATGGGCCCACTAATTACGAACAGGATTTCACTCGGCGAGGGGCGTGAAGTTGAGACATTTTTGTACTCTCATCCGATCGTGGGAATTATTCAAGAAACGTAATATGCAAGCCTGTAGTAATCGGTTCGTGATATTTCCCTACTCGGTGGTTCAGAGTTTTATACCAATATAAAGTAAATCACGGCCGAGACCTATTAGAGAGACCACTATGAAAGCAGGCAACTATGGATCACCCTCTGATCTCGATAGCTCATTCTCTACAAGATGTCCCGACTGGGCCGCCTCGGTAATCGACTCCACCCACTTAGGCTACCAGCGATTTTGATGCCCGCCAGAGCCACTGAGGCTATGTGCACTAATTCCAGTGGACCATGAATGGCTTCATGCGCAAAGAATTTGTACCATGAAGCTCAAGCCTAATATTTACTGATGAACAAGATTATCCATGATCGAATTGGACCCTAAGGGCATGAGAAATCTCCCAAATAGAGAACAAATTCAGTTTTTATATGAAGTCATGACCGGGAAACTTATCGATTATGCTTTAGTCATATGGTGCGTGATGAGGGACTTTCTGCAGTTCTCGCATGAAAGTAGACATATTCCATTCCCATCGCTTGTTACGAGTCTTGTGGAAGCCGCGGGAATGAGGGGAGCAGCTAAGGAAAAGAGGGTGCTTCCTAGGTTGGGGCCTATTACAAACAAAACTGAGGCCAAGAGCAGAGCCGCATCTACTAGACTCAAATTTTCAAAGGACTATTCCTGGTTCTTCATCTATGCGACCAAAGATCTACTTGAGCACATCTCCATTGAAGAGAATTGATCGAATAAAGGGTGGTTCAGTGCATTTTAGGGAAATTGTAAGTAGTTTGACCGCAGCTCTAGGCTCTATGAGTCATATTTTCGAGGAGAGCCCCCATCGCGTATTACCTCCCTCGACCGAGAGATTCGTAGGAGCTGATGACCGCGCCGATGAGGATGTTACTTTCTCCTCAGATGATGAGGAGGACGTAGTCAGTTTCTTTAGTTAGATTAGGTGGTGTCACAATTGAGTAGCGCACTTCACCCATGTTATGCCAACACCTACTTTGCTCATTTTATCCTTTTCGTCACCCTATGGTCATTACAAACCTTAAGACCTTTTTTTATTCCAGCTGTGTTCGCTGCTTTTGGCCCTTGCATAGTTGTTATGTTAATGGTGGCTCTTATAATATCTATCGCTTTCGCTCAATCCTGCATTTAATCGCCTTACTTCTTTCTTCAATTCCATGGTCCCTTTAGTCAATAGCCGATTTTGTGTTATCAAGGTTATATCTTACTGCTTAAGACTGTGGTTAGTTCTAAATGTGTCATGCTGATGCATACTAACGTAGGTGAAGTATTATATTTCATATTTGCTATTTTGAGGATCTTGCAAAGCTTAACCTGCACGAGCGCACTTGTCGAATTCAAAACCAAAAGGTATCTCTAGCCTAAATCGTGCTGGATCAGCAAGACGCAGTCAGTGTGGGATGAATACAAGGTTTGAAAGCAAGAATTATGCGTAATTTAGCACATTCAAATCACACTTTGCCCACATTTCCTCGCATGAGGATAGGTACTTTAATCGCTTGTGTTTTTCGCGGTCTTGTGCACGTTCGTATAATGCATAATTGTACAAAGATTTATGTCCCGAAGCAACATGGGATCGAGGATGTCAGTAACCGATCGTGAAGTTTCTGAACTCGCAACAATGCCGGAAAAGCACCAGAGGGGCGCACCGGTACACCTTCAACATACCTGACACTGCGCGTAAAAGGGACAAGTGACAAAGTGTACCGGCACACCTTCAACATGTACCTAAGACACCTACGCAGTAAAAGTGACAGACAAAGTGTACCCAGACACCACTAACATGTACCCCATTAATCTCGCGGTGAGAACCACGTGGTCTGGTCGGGAATTCGAAACGCATGGGCACACTTATCAATCAACCTTAATGCGAGATCACATCTGAGAGGGTATAAAAGCTAGAGGACACAAGGAGAAGGCGCCTTGATCACAAGGGTTGTTTTCATGTGAGAAGAGTTCTTTCTCCATAGTTGAAAGCTAAAGACTTTATTTTTCCGGGTTTTATGATTTCAAGTACATGTAATCTCAAGAGGAATTATATTTCATTTCCATTCTCAACACTGTATTTTTCATCTTGTGCTTTGCAATTGAATTCCCATTTTCCAAAGTTCTCTTTATGAATAAATTCTTCTTCATAATTATGATCAGTTCTATAAGTTCCATGGAGTTCTAAACTTCTATGCTGCTCTACAATGAAACTCAATTTCGATCACTAAATTCCCTCAATTCTCTTTCATATCTCAATGGATCGTGTGATGTTATTCGCTTGTCGACACCGTGGTAAAACCTTAGTCGGGCATCCTCTTGACAATGTGAACGAGAGTCCTGGCACATGTTGCGTTTGGATTACAAATGCAAGCTAAGAGTCCAATTAATCGGGAACAAGTGCTTAACATCGTTCAATCATCTTTCTTTCAAAAGAGCATTTAAGGATAAATCTTCCATCGAAGACCATTTATCAATGGCTCCTAGATGAGACTGTAAAATAAGAGGTGGGAATTACGTAATCATAAGTGAGTGGAAACCTAAGAATCCCAGCAATCATCCTTCTGTTTTAAAATATTCAAATCAATCAATCATTCAATCAAACAACACAACCCCACAATTCCCTTTTAAATTACACTTTTTGTGGGAGAATGCTCATACTGACAACAACTTAGGACTAATTTTCGTGAGATGACTCCGTGGGATTCCCATAGTATTACAATGCTAGCCAACCTTAATTCCTACGCTTGGGAATGGAATTCAGCATACGAATAAGAACGAAGCAATCCCTCTAAGTGACAAGGAGATGGACTACCTGAGAGTAAAGAGTAGTCACCTAGGGGTATATTGTATTGATATTCAATGAATGAATGTACTCTAAGAGTAATTTTGATGGTTTCACAATTGAAGTTCTAATCTCTAATTTCAAGGTTCCCATCTGAGTGACAACAAAGGTGTGTTCCTGAGGAATAAGAACCATTTGCTGATACATCATCTTTCACCCTTAGAGGTTTCACCAAAATTTGGTAGAATGGTCTTGATCCTGTGTTAGCTGAGACTCTAATCAAGGAAAGAGAGCATTTTATTTAAATTGATGGCTGAGATACCAATTGCATTGGAAAAGGCTTGTATTACCTTGTCTATGGGGACAATAAATTTTTAGTCCTAAGAAATGGTTGTGAAGTACTGGAAATAAAAAATAACTAAATCTTAAAGAGTGTCAAATCCTAAAAGTAGTTATTCGACTCATCGAATCTAATAGTTTTAGAACATGGTATCTCTAAACAGTGAAAATGTACAGTGCTCAAAGAGGTTTTCCAAGATGCTTATTTTCACTTTCGACAATTTAGATTCATATCCCCATTCAACACTTTTTCTCGAAACTACTATAAATTGATAATCATAACACTCATTTCATTCTAGTGTTATTTCTACTCAAAAACATCTCTGATTTTATTAGATTAGATTTCTTTTACTTTTAAGAGAATTTGATATACATTCTTTCATTAAATTCATCCTAGATATTCAAATCTTCAAATTGTGGTTCCAATAGCTATGATCTTAAGTAGTAAGGGTAGTTGAGCTTTAGATTTTCTAATCAATCCTCGTGGGAATGATATATGGACTTTAAATCCACTTTATTACTTGTATGACCTGTGTACTTGTAGTGATTTAGACCAAAACCAATTTTATTCAATTATTATTTTATATAACAGACAATCAAGTTTTTGGCATGGCTGCTAGGAATTGGGAACAGTTTCTAGTACCATTTGTTAATCACTTCATCAATTTTTGCTTAGTTAAAAATCATATCAACAAGTTTTTGGCGCCGTTGCTGAGGATTAAACACAGTCTTTGGTAGTAGTGCTAAGAATGAGTTGATCACATCTTTTGGTTCAAATACAATTATATATCTTGCTAACTCGCATCAGCCCGTATATCGCTTCTTGTCAATTTATTAGCCAGTACAATTTCGCCTCCAACCCTAAGACATTGAATGGTATTAAGCACATAATAAGGCATTCTCCAAGGAATAACTAATGATATTTCTGATGATCAGTGAACCTAAATCAGTAATTGTTTGATATGTCGATATAGATATCCTGGTCGATCCACATAAAATTAGTTCACAAACATGGTATGTGTTTGATTGTAATGGAACTTCTATTTCATGGAGATCCTTTAAGAATACAATGGTGGCCACATCATTGAACCATTAAGAGTTTATAACAATTCACGAAGTAAGTCGTGAATGTATATGGCTAAGATAGATGATTCAACATATCCAAGAATCATGCAGACTCCCCTATATCAAAGCCAGTCCAACACCATTATGTGAAGATAATGCTGCCGCATTGCACAGATCAAATGAGGTTATATCAAAGGAGATAGAACTAAACACATTTATCCAAAGTTATTTTATACACATGAACTCCAAAAGAGTGGTGAAATCGATGTTCAACAAATACGCTCAAATGATAATCTAGAAGACTTATTCACGGGGTCATTGCCAACCTAAACATTCAATAAGCTAATATACAAGATTTGAATGTGCCAATTGAAGGACATTAACATGAGGGGAAGTATGCTTATAACATGTTATTGTACTGTACTATTTTTTCCTTTGTCTAGGTTTTGTCTCATCGGGTTTTACTAACAAGGTTTTTAATAACGCAGTCCTAACAAATTAAGAAGAATCTACAATATCATAAGAATATTGTACTTTTTGCCCCACTAGGTTTTACTAGCAAGGTTTTAATGAGGCATATTCTTAATGGTAGTCATTCAAGGGAGAGTGTTGTAAATGATAACTCATTATGTATAATGAATGACCACATTATGAGATTTATTCATTTGATGAATGAGTTAAAGATACATTCATGTATTCTTTTGAGATAGATTTTACATTAAGAGTAAAGTAAATGAAGTTTTCTAATTCGAGAGCCTAAAGGCAATTTTCTTGTATTTCGACATTCCGGGAGCGAAAGAAACTCTTCCCTTTCTCCACATCTTCCTCTCTTTCTTCTTATTTATCAAGATTCTCTCTCTACTATCTCTCTAGGAAGAGTAATATACTTCTCTCCACTTTTGCATTTTATAATATTTTCACAACATATTATATTTTATTTTTTATTAATTTATAATTAAAAATATATTAATACTTTATTTTATCAATTAATAGTAGTTTATAAAATATTATAATTTTATTAATTATATATTTTTAGTATATATTATTTTTCAAAATTTCAAAAGATGAATATGAAAAAAATAAAAACAATGTGATGGTTATTTTGAAAATAAGATTACTGTTATAAGAAGTGAAATAATTTATTTCTAATAAATATTATTTGAATGCTTTAAATTATCAATGTTTTGGTTGATACTAGTTTGCTTTTTTAGAGTTTTGGATCAAGTGTCGACATTTACCAATAACCAATATATCAATGAAATATCTTCGATATATCATGAAATTTTAAACCCTTCTTGAAACAAAACCAAGCTAACCTTTTTTGGTAAAGGAAAAATCAAATAAAATTAAACCAAATTTGATTAAAGTTAGTTTGATGCATTACAGATGATTAATTGGTTGGATTCAAGTTAATTTATGTCTTAACTACACCTCGATCACTCTAAAAACTAATTGAAGTGAACTTGGATTTAATTCAAAAAAATATTTATATATTTTAATCTTAAGACTTATTTGCTTTGAAAACTCATATAGTACGTCGTCTTAGATTTAAAATTAAAGTTACACTTAAATTTTTTTGGCTAAGAGTATAACAAAGATATTTACAATTTTATTTAAGCATCATCAAAGAACAAAAGATTACTTTAATAGAATCTATTATATAAAAGAAAACTTCATCAAACATTGAATAATAATGTATTAATCTTAAAATGTCCAAGTTAACATAGTCGACAGTTCGGATGATAAAGTTCGATCTAATAGAGTCATCAGATCAAATTTCAATCGTACAATCATCAGATCAAAATATGTTTACCAGTATGCTATAAATTTGAAATCTTATGTATTCTAGGCATTTTTGGATTATCGAATGTGTAGGCCTTAAGTTGATCATTTTTGCTATTAACTTGGATGTTGCTATCTCTTTTCAAAACAAAAAAACAAAAAAGCAAAGTTAGTTAAGTTAGATTGGTTTTCCATTATACATTTTACATGTGCCCTTTACCTAACAACATAACATGGACTCATGCCATTAAGCCTGGTCGGAATCGTAAAGGAGTGAGAATTAGCTATGGAAAGATGATGCCCATTTCACACCAAATTTCATTCAATCTCCCTTCTTTGGTCTTTCCAAATTCTACCCTCATTCAATCCCCCTTCTTTCCCAATTCCCATCCTTATTCAATCTCATTGCAAATTACCTATATTAATTGAAAGATGATCTCCCTATAAACAGTCATTTCCATCTTCAATCTTCAACGTATAGCTTGAATTCAATTATAAATAGTACTTTTCCTATGTCCTTCATATCTCATAAATTTTCGTGCTTTCTTCTAATATTCTCTCATAAAAACTTTTATTCTCCCAAGGTTCATCACAATTGCTTATGCGGTTCTACCGCAATCTCAGCGCGCTTGAACTTCATATGCCATCATGTTCCTTATTTTGTTATCATTCCAAACTTCAAAAAAAAATATCACTTAACGGCCTTTGCCTTTACCACTTGAGACAAACCTCAAGGTTGTAAGATCTAGCATGATCAATATTTAGATGTGACAATTAAATGTTCTATAAGTGTCTAAACTTTTTGATATTTTCTATTTTGGTTTCTCAACTTTATTTTTGTTCAATCAAGTGTTTAAACTTTTTTTATTTTTTTTATTTCGATGTTTCAACTTTATTTTTGTTCAATAAATGCTTAAACTTTTAATTTTTGTTCACTCAAGTGTTTTTTGACAAATAAAAACTTATTAGAATATTTAAATTAAGAAAAATTGAATTCAAACTTTTTTTTTTGACAAACGATTCAAATTTAATAATATGAATTATATATTTTAATTTTTATAGAAAATGAAACTTAAATTAAAAAATAATAAAACTATTTTTTTATGAAATAATAATTTATTTTATTAAAATAAATTGATTTTTTAAAATAAATTTTCATTTTAAAAAAAATATGATAAAATTAAAATTTTAAAAGTGTACATTTGAGACTAACTTGTTAGATTGAAAACCAAGCCTTTTTGTGAACGCTAGCTAAGCTGTGACTATAGCCATTCATCTTAGCAAACTCGCCCTTCGTTCCTTCACTCCAATTCCTCGCCTCATTTCCACTGCTACTGGCCGTTATCGTTTCTCTGCATGCTCAATCGAAGGAGCACCATCTTCAGGAAGCTCCACTTGGAGTGGTAATTTCACAACCCTACCTTTTTCTGTGGATGAAATTATTGTTGTGAACCTGTTTGTTTAAATGTCTCTAAGAGCAGAGCCATTGTTGAAGGAAAAGTTAAGAGCGTCAATTAGTGATTGGAAACGGCAATGCTAGTTTCGCATTTCATTTTAGCGATTTGTTTGACATTGAAAAAATTGGAGAATCAAGGAAAAGACTATCAATTAGCAAAGATATATCGAAATTTTCGTTTTGTATCAAGCATGGAGCGAAGACTGTCCATATATATGATTACCGTTTCCATGATAAACATGAATATTTACATGGAAGTATTGCAATGAAAATTGCCAACCTATTTCCCAGTAGTTTGCCGTTTTGGGTTAAATGATAGTTTAATGCCAGAATAGGAGATCGGTTGGTTTCATGATTTTTGTTTGTCTATTTGTCAGTCGTATTTATTACCTGCGCACACAAGGGGATCTTAGCTTGATATACATTTTTTCCTAATAGCTTACTTTTAACAATGTATATTATTTATAATTTATAAATTCAAAATGAGTCAATTAAGGCATCATCTTTGAAACAATAAATGGCTTCACAAATAAGCCAAGATGCGAATGAATTGGGTTTTCCAAAAACTTTTGCAAATCAAATGGAAATTTCAATTCAATTAAAGAAACAAGCAATAAATAGAAAATATCAAATAGATAAGGGAGAGAGATGAAAACTCCTTTAGTGGTTTGACACACCCTTGCCTATCTCCACTTCTCCTCAACCTTCAATCTAGTGAGGGTTCTCCATTAGCTTCAAGCTCCAAATGAGCTTCCTTTCTTGAACACTTGGATTATGGCTCCATCGGGCACTTACAACTTCCATTTCAAGTAAATACTACTTGAAGTCTTTATCTGTGAAAAAAAAAATACTACTTGAAGTCTTCCACAATCAAATTCCTCCCTTTTGTATATAACACAATTGTAGAAACTAAGAGAAAAAGAGTTGGAGGAATGAATTCCTTGTGTCTTTTTCATTGAGTCATCATACATATATATACAAGAAATGAATCAACACTGTGTTTGGTGATTGATTGGTGGACTCGGTACCATTGGACAACTTCTAACAGAGTCGCACAATTGCATACATAGAAATGAAAATATGTGTCGGGTAATAGCAAGCAAGGATAGATACCCCCTCGGGTAAGAGACCCGTTATATGTGGTTGATACGTTTCCAATGGTGAAAGCCCGTGAAAGTGTAAGGCGTGTGAAGCCTACGGTGAGACCCCGAAAATTCACTGTCCAAGAAAGACACATGGTTTTGTAAAAGAAATGGCCATTCGAATATGACATCCAAAAGTTTTGGTTTAAAGAACATATAACTTTTGCTTTCAAAATGATCATTGGATGTGATTCATCGATGACGGATTTATCACCCATGGACATAGTGGGGTGTGGTAGGAGTTGGTGATTGACTCGAGGTTTATTACTCATTGGCATCACATTGAGTAGTAGAGTCGGTAATGACTCGGAGCATGGTACATGATTGAGTCACATCTCATTTCATTACATGACATGTAGGATTCCATGGTAGAAATGATATATGTTTTTACTTGGGATGTGAATGTGGAACATGACCATCAGACAAAGACTTCAGCGGGGAGAGCCTTTGTAGAAAATTTCTACTAACCATTGATTCGTGTCACAAGAGGTGCATTGGAATCAACAAAATTTATATCCTATTCCCATCGCGTAGCAAAACTAATGCAGATAGCTGCTCTAGTGGCCGAACACACGATGGGTTTTCTCGCACAAATGATTTGGCAAGTGATTCAAAATGGTGAATTAAATTTGGATTTTTAGGTTTGGGTAAAAACAGGGGAGTTGATGGTTTGCAAAACTAAAATTAAAATGAAGGAAAAAATAAGAAAAGAACTCCTGAAGTCTGCCATCAAGTGGTTTGTGGCAACCGATGTGCTCTGTCTTTATCCTCGCTGGTCAGAGCATGACATAGTCATTTCCCCGAACTGATCTATTATTTTAAAACCCAGGACCCTTAGAGTTTTCCCTTGAAAGATGGCATTTCAATAGGGCATAAATGTTCCACTAAGGAAGTGAAAACACATCTCAAAACACACTACTCCCACGAGCACCACAGGAGACAACTAACTGGCCCCGGATCTAGTGAAAGTTATCCATTGAACTCAAAAGCTTGCCAAATACACATTAAAGAGAGTATGCTGCAGATTCAACTGACAGGGAGAGGGAAGAATCAGAAACAAACAGAAATGCTCACACAGGAAAAGCAGAGAACAAAGAAGCCATTTTAAAACTGCACTAAAGGGCCTTCCCTTCAAAGATGGGGAGGTTTAGCTCGAACATCCTGGATTTTCACTTATCAAAGAGTGTTTGGCAGCTGAGAAAATGGAAAAGAAAACAAAAAAGAGTAAGTAGATGAGAGAGATTTACAGAGCTGTGAAGCTTCTCCCACACTTTATTGATCAGTTGATTGATAAAAGCTTTGCGTACCGAGGCTTATATAGATGCTCGCAAGGGAAGTTACAAAAAACTAAAATCTAAGGCTATTACAAGGGTAAAACGGAAAAAAACCAAAAGCAAAAGCAAATAGGGCATAGCGAAACAGAAACAAGGTGAGGGAGGAACAAAGGCCGGAGCTGAACAAAGAAGCCAGCAGGAACCAGCCTCTTCAAGAATGCTCCACTTTTTCTTCACTTTGCCTTCTTTCCTTCCTCCGGGTCTTTGATCCGCAATGCCGAGTTTGACTTGAATTTCAGGCTTGGATCGACCAACAATTCTGGCATACTAGGTTCGCAAAACCCGCAAAATTTGCCACAAAATGCGACGCGAGAATAGCAAGGACCTAATGTGCAAATCGGGTTATTCAGAATGTCGATTTAGCCACAAAAGCACTCAAACCCATACAAATGTGGCTCCAAAATAGAACTGGGGTACCAATCACACCTAACTCACACACACATCCTGAAGAATGAAGTGAAAGAAAGAAAGAGAGAGCATACAAACGACAAAAATTATGTTATAAAAAAGTTTGCGCTCAAAAGGCTGTGAAGAAGTAATGCCTAAACCTCAATGAGACCACAAACTTAGTCTAATAACTATCTCGAGAGAGTGAATATACAAAATTGAGTATCAAAGAGCCTTCTTGTATGGACTTTCAACCAGAACTTCCAATTAAAATCTAAGTGTTTGTTTGACCTACTCAACAATAAACTACCAACCGCACTTCTAAACCAAGCTATTGCCACAACCTACATGCTAACCAACTAAATAGATCAGGCTCAATTCTCTTATTCCATAATTCTTTTGTGTTGTAGGTAGTACGCCGAGGAATCGACCTCACCAAAGTCCATGTAACAGGGATCTACCGATGACTCCCAACCAATTAAGGCTTCGGGCACCAAGTCATGAGGATCTTTCGACCACTAACTCTTCAAGTTTCACCCCGGACTCCAAATGATTTCGAAACTCCAGCACCTACAACTTGCTAAACTCCACCTATCCACCCATATAGGGAGAGCACTAAGTTGGGGTATTCCCAACCGCTGGCTTAGGGCACCAAAGGCTTTAAAGGCTTCGCCATAAATCCTCTGGATCATGCTCCGGGCTTCAAGGCAGCGTTGCAATTTTCATTTTTCTTTTCTTCTTTTCTTTTTCTCTTCTTTATTATAGGAGGACATATTACCTCTTTTTCATGGGGGGGTCCTTAACCTATTAAAGGTGGTCAATGAAACTAGGTAGGCTATTGCAAGATATGAGGTTAGGCGCTTTTTCAACCTATTGCTGAAAACTGATGTGCATTGTGTGTGGTTAGCTAAAGGTAGAAGAAAAAGGTTAAATACAACAAGAATTCAACTAATCATTCACTCAACTAGGCATGGGACCACCCAAAGACAGAATTAGGGACAGTAAAGTTTTTGGGAACTTTTCAACTTGCGGTGTTACAAAACCACAAAAAGTGGGTAATTTAGAAAATTAACACAAAGTGACAACCAGCAAGCCACCGAACATCACTAAACGGGCTTTCTGTCAAAAAATAAAAACAAAATAATGCCACTTTCCTTCGCTAACTTTCCAACCAAATGTCACATTATCCACAATGGGTCTTGATTGGAAAAAGAGAAGGCAGTACTTCCTGATGATATGTGCTCCTTTTATAGGAGACTTCATAAGCTTCCATCGACACCTTATTCTCACAATTCGTCAGGGGCTTCCAAATAAACAAGTTAGGAGAAGAAAAAAGAGGAAAAAAGTGACCAGTTTGAGCATTTTGAAAATTACACCTTCATAATAATTTCTGTAAGGAATCAAACATTCCTATACGCAACGGAAATGTAATTTAAATAAATCTATATATACATACCGTTCTTCGAGAAACAACGCAGCTTCGATTCTGAATCGAAAAGCCGATCACTAGCCGCAGACACACGTCCGGCCAAGGTAGAATCCACCGAATAACTTTCGATCCTCACAGAATTTTAACTGCTTAATATGCTAGTTCCTCGAATCATCTCATGATCATAATCTCAGTTTTACGATCTATTTATAGATCGATTTTATACTCATGTGGGCAATCCTCATAAATAGATTATTTAATTTCATAATAGGAGAATTAATTCATAATTAATTATCATAAATAAGAGAAATTAATTGAGAATTAATTCATAATTCACTATAAATATTAGAAATTAATTCATACTAATTTTAATATTTATTTCTAATATTTATGATAAATTAATCTATAATTAATTATCATAAATATTATAATTATCAAATAATTATTTTTGTTTTAACCTAAGAATTATTCTTTTTGTGTGTGACTCTTTAGGTTCCTAATTAACTGGCAATAAATATAAATTGTAATTTTTAGACTTATATTGGCTTTAATACACATAAAACCTACAAACTCCCACTTGGAGTAAAGTCAATTTAGTCGTGAGAAATTCTAAGATTAGATAAATTAAACAACTTTAATTTATCATTAATTCAACAATTAATCAATTTATATTTATAGGTCAAGATTGGCTCCTAGCCGTACATCATGACCACCAAATGTTAGAAAAGTCAAGGATCGACTTTACCCGTGCTTGAACTAGATTAAGATAATATTATCCTTTCACCATCCCATATCTCTTATTAGTAATACTCCAGTAAGGTGTAAGTGTCAACTTTGATCAGACACTTTTTACTCATTTTGCTTCTCAAAATCAAATCCTTAAATAAATTAGAACTTTTCTAAATCTACTTATTTGTTTGTAAACATTCCGAGTCAGACATTTCAACAAGTGGTTACCTTGAGATATACTTCCTAATTATTATAGGAGTGATGAATCCTATATCGATCATAACCATCAATTCATGTTTTTCATTATACCCAACTTTCATTATTCATACATAGCGTAACAAGTATGAACTAATTGAGTCAAAGCATAATTTCCAACACTAAAGATACTCTTATGATCTCAAGTCTAAGGATCAATTATACTACTATCATATAGAGATTATGTCTATCGACACTCAAATAGCTAACCCATGAAAATATCTCTGGTCATTCCAAGCTAATATGTTCTCCAACACATTACTCACATATCATCATATGCTAATCTATCCACATTAACAATGTCCTTTTATTGTTATCACTACGATTAGAGAATATTTAAGAATAACAAATATATTATTCTGCTGACTTTATCATCAAATACATTATATAAAATGATAAACTGCTATATTATTATTGCATAAATCAAAACACAATGAGTTAAAATAAGTATATGCTTCATCCATATGACTACATCCAATTATGTTTATTCTTCAAACCATATGAAAATACATGACTATCATGTTTTTTCTGAGACAAAGGTTTAGTCAATGGATCATCTATGGGTATGTCATTTCCTATTAATAATATGTCATCCACATATAAAATGAGAAAAACCACAATACTCCCACTGATCTTTTTGTGTACACAAGGCTCATCTTCGTTTTTTATGAAACCAAACATTTTGATTATTTCATCAAAACGAATATTCCAACTTATAGATGCTTGCTTTAGCCCATAAATGGACTTCTATAGCTTACATACTTTATTAGGGTCTTTCGAGACAAAACCCTCAGGTTGTATCATATACACTTCTTCTTGTAAATGTCTCTAAGAAAGTGCCTTAACATCCATTTGCCGATTTCATAGTCATAGTATGCAAATATAAAGAAGTATTATCCAATGGATTTAACACTCATCGTGAAAAGGTTTCATCATATTAATACCATATTTCGTGAACAACCTTTCGCAACCAGGCTTTATAGGTAGACACTTTACCATCCACATGTCTCAAGTTTTTTTGGAAGACCCATTTGTATCCTATCGGTTTCGTCCCTATAGTGGGATCAAATCAGTCCAAACCTCATTTTCGTATATGGAACTACTTTCGGAGTTCATGGCTTGAAGCCATTTTTCGTAGTCCTTATCTAATATGACCTCATTATAGGTAGTAGGTTCACTATTAATGATAAACACGCCATCATACCTCCGAGGAGTGACTCCACGCATCCTACTGCACCTACGATCACCTCAGGTATCTTGAGTTGCGTTAACTCAACCGCATCATCATGAGGTATCAACTTTGCTCCACCTCCTTTCTTTTCTCGCTTTAGGTTCACTTAACTTCACAACAAGTTCTATTTGACTTACTAACTATTTTCCTCTAGAATCAAATTCCTCTTTCTAGAAATGTAGCATGTCTTGAAACAAAACACTTTTTTGTTCATTGGGATTAGTAAAATAAGATCCAAAACCTCTTTGATACCCTACAAAGTAGTATCATCCGATTTAATCAAGTTAACTCGACTCTATCTTTTACAAAAGCGGGACATCCCCAAACCTTTAAATGTTTAAGATTTGGTTTCCTCTTATACCATATCTCATATGGAGTAGAATCTACAGCTTTAGAAGGAGCATGGTTTAATAGATATGAGGCAGTATTTAGGACATATCCCCAAAATGATTTAGGAAGATTTTCATGGCTCATCATAGAATGAACCATATCTAATAGAGTTCGGTTTCTTCTTCGATACCTACTTAATTGCATGATAAGGTGGAGTCCATTGCAAAGAATTCCATTTTCTTCGTGATATCTTGAAATTTCGCTCAAGTATTCACCACACTTCGATCTGATCAAGGACTTTAATACTTTTTCCAAGTTGGTTCAACTTCCACTTTTATATTCCCTTGAACTTTTCAAAGACTCTGATTTATACTTCATTACATACATGACCAGCATCTGAATGGTCAAGAAACGCAGAGGAAGTATGAAAACTATTTCGTCAGTTTATTATAGGTCCACATACATCAGTATGTATGAAACTTAATAACTCAATAGATCTTTCACCCTTTCCAAAGAAGGGTATTTTAATATCTACCTAATAAACAAGATTCGCATGTGTCAAATGATTCATAATCAAATGATCCCGAATGTACCATTTTTAGTATAATTTGTTTATGCGCTTTCTCATTTATATGACCAAGTCTACAATGCCACGTATAAGAATTCTAAGATCATCTATTTTTGCTTTTTTTTGTTTATATGGAAAACAAGATTTTCTAGATCAAGATATATAAACCATTATCAGTTAAATGGACCGAAGACCATAAAAACATCAGCACGATATAAAAAACAACTTTTATTCTTTGTAATAATCGTAAAACTGTCTAAATCCAAATAAGAAATATATATTATATTTTTTCGTTAATGCTGGAACAAAATAACAATCTTTTAGATCTAAATTAACCCATTAGGTAAAGAAAGAGTGTATATTCCTACGGCTAATGCAGCAACTCTTGCTCCATTTCCCACACGTAGGTCCACTTCCCCTTTAGCCAATTTTCTACTTTTCTTTAGACCTTGCATATTTATACAAATATGAGATCCAGATCCGGTATCTAATACCCAAGAGTCGATGAAGCAGAAAGATTTATTTCAATCATAAATACATTCAAGTGTAAGCTCATTGCTTCTTCCGTCTGCTTTCTAGATAAGCCTCAAGAATTCCTTCCAATGGTCCAAAGAATCTTTCCACAAAGTGTTAAGTACCCTTTGGGTTTCTTTTCTTCTTGATTTTGTCTGCTGGTTTGAAGGCCTTCTTAACGGTCTTTTGTGACCGACGGAATTTTTCTTTCTTAGAAGGCTCTACCATCGCATAACCTTTTCCTTCCTCGATCAGTCTTCCTGTCTTAAGCATATTTAGCAACTCTGGTAGTGTAGAGGTCTCAACTTTTGATACACATATCACATATGTCTCCTAATTCCTATTCTAAAACACTTGACCTCAAAGTTAGCTCAACAAGCCATGTATTTTTGGTAAATCAAACCCATTATTCCGAAATCTAATCTCATAAGAAATTAAATTTTTAGTAGAACAATTCAGTTAACTCAACAAATTATTCTAATAAAATTTATTTAAACTATAATAATGGAAGACAAATAAATGATTTAATATTTTATTGAGGGATAAATTGAATATTAATAACTTTTAAACAATTAACATACAATATGTAAATCGAATAAAGTTATAAATAAATATATTATTTTAAATAATCATTAAAAGTAATAATATTTTATTCAAATAATCACATTAAAAGAATATATATTTTTTTTAAATTTTAAATTCATATCACATATGATGCATGCTATATCTACGTATGTACGTAATAAACTGCAGCCTGACACCACCTGTAAGGAACAAACATTCCTATACGCAACTTAAAATAAAATTTAAAATAAATTTGTACATACATATCGTTCTTCGAGAAACAACGCAGCTTCGATTCTGAATCGAAAAGACAATCACTAGCCGCACACACGTCCGGCCTCCAAGGTATCCACACGAATAACTCTCGGGATCCTCACAGGAATTTTAACTCGAAGCTTAATATGCTAGTTCTTCGAATCATCTCATGATCATAACTTCAAGTTTACGATCTATTTATGATCGATTTTATACTATAAATAATCCTCACAAATAGGATTATTTAATTTCCATAATAGGAGAATTAATTCAGAATTAATTATCATAAATACAGAAATAATGAGAATTAATTCATAATCGATTTCATAAATATTAGAAATTAATTCATACTAATTTTATTATTTATTTATAATATTTATGATAAATTAATTCATAATTAATTATCATAAATTATTATAATTATCAAATAATTATTTTTGTTTTAACCTAAAAATATTCTTTGTGTGTGACTCTTTAGGTTCCTAATCAACTGCAATAAATATAAATCAGAATTTTTAATTTATATTGGCTTTAACACACATAAACCACTAAAATGTTCTTCTGGATATATTTGGATTCTACACTCTCCAATCTTTCCAATCTACATCATAAAAAACACCTAAACGGAGTTCGATGAAAAAGTTATGAAGGAAACAAAATGGGAGGCATGAATAGTTAAAATTGCAGTTGCGAAAAATTTAGGTTATAAATTCTCGCAAACATGCGAATTTTTTTTTTTATTATTATTATTTTTTTTAAAATTTTTTTTTTATATATGAGAGACAATTTTTTTTAATATATATATATATATAATAATAATAATAATCATATAAGACAAAATAGTGTACAGTGAGAGAAAACACTTATTATTGCAATTTTTTGTGTTCTTTCAGGCTTCCTACTACAAATAATTCTTGATAAAATCGCAAAATAAACACATAAAAAGTTAGGAAAAAATGCAGAAAATTGAAAAATAAGCAGGAAACAAAGATTAACTAAAAATTAGAGAAAATCTAAGAAGAAAAATTAACTAAATCAAAATAAAATAAAATAAAATAAAATAAGACAAGAGAAATGAAAACAAAAGGAGGGGAGACTGTTTCCACAAACCGCTTTTCAAACCCTTTGGAGGTCAAGCCGGAACCGGTTGAGCTCAAAATGCCGAGGTTCAAAGCCGGCGTCCGACCAGACTAACCATCCACTATGCCATGCAATGTGAGTGGCTGCCAATGTTTTTGATGTAGTGGCAAAAGTTTGGACTGTGGCCACTAGCTTCTTAAGGTTTTGTAGGGCAGGCAGTGATGGGGTGGCCTTTACGGTGGGTGCTTTAGGTGTTGCATGTGGTGCGTGTAAAAGTGTGATGTCGATCGCGCGTTGTTTTCGTCAAGGGCACTTGATCCAAATTATGGGGATTGCATGGGTGCTTCCTGGTGCTCTTCTCTCCTACTCCCTTCCTCTCGCTCTCGCAAGCAATGTACAATGCCCTCCACCATGCGTCGTCACTTAGGTACACTTCCTCTAGATTCTCTTCCTCCGAATGAACATAAGCCAGTCATCGGGTGAGCCTTAAATGGAGTCTTCCAGGTTGTTTAATTTATGGAACATGTCATTCTGTAGCTCATTTAATTTTTGGCTCAAAGAGCTCTCCACATTATCAATTCTTTGATTCCAGTGTGCATTAATCATCTTCTGCTCCTCCACAAGGTCACCCACTAGCTTAGTAATGTTCAGAATCGCTTCTTCCATTAGAGAGGTTGACTGTGGATGTGGAGGGGGTGCATACTGTGGAGGCACCATGTAGGAGGGTGCACTCACCCATTGAGGATTTCTATAGTCCCTCATGGACATTTATGCTCTACAGTGAGTAGCCTGCCTTCTGGATTTCTAATCCACTGGAAATTCCTGCAGTAAAAACAAGGCAAACACCCAACGACCCAGAAGCAATCCTACCCACAAAGTTCAGGAATTTGTATTTGAAACTAAAGTAATATATACGGGAGAAATTCACCAAGACTTGTGATGAGGATCTGAGTGTTCATCAGGTCATCATTCGCACTTAGGCACCATCCCCGCATCGGCGCCATTTGATTCGTGCCACAGTAGGTGTATTGGAATCAACAAAATTTATATCCTAAGCTCCTACTGCTGTAGCAAAACTACTGCAGTATAGCGGCTCTAGGGTCGAACACAGGGATGGGTTTTCTTCGTACAAATGATTTGCAGTGATTCAAAAATGGTGAATTAAATTTGGATTTTAAGGTTTGGGTAAAAACAGGGGAGTTGATGGTTCTTGAACTAAAATTAAAATGAAGGAAAAATAAAGAAAGAACTCCTTGAAGTCTCAAAGCCCTTTGGGTTATGGTTTTAGAGACATAGAGCGTGGCCTTTCGGTCTTTATCCTCGCGTTAGGAGCATGAAATAGTCATTTCCGAATGAATCTTGTTTAACTTTAAAACCTAGACCCTTAGAGTTTTCCTTTTAAGATGGCATTTCATTAGGCATAAATGTTCTAGCAGTGAAAACACATCTTCAAAACACTACCACGATAACTAATAGGAGGCAAACTAGCGGGCCTCGGTGGATCTAGTGAAACATCCTTGAACTCAAAAGCTGCCAAATACACATTAAAGAGAGCATGCTTAAAGTTTAACCTATGGTGAAGAGCGAGGCATCACGACCTTAGAAATGCTCACATGAAAGCGAGAAGAGCTAGTTGGTTTACCTTAAAACTAGCACCCAATGGCCTTCCCCTTCAAAGATGGGGGAGGTTTAGCCGAACATCCTTTGATTTTTCATCATCAAAGAGTGTTTGGCAGCTGAGAAAATGGAAAAGAAAACAAAAGAAAGTGAAGTAGATGAGAGGAGAAGCCAAGCGGGAGAGCAGGAAGCTTCTCCCGTCACTTTATTGATTGAAGTTGATTGATACAAAGTTTTTACAGATTGAGGCTTATAGATGCCAGTGTAGGAAGTTACAAAAAAATTAAAATTGGAAGGAATTTATTACGGGGTAAAACGGAAAAAACCAAAGCGAAGCAAGCAGGCATAAGCGTAAAAAAAAAAAAAAGCAGAGCAGGCGACATGAGGAACGGTCTTTGGAGAGTAGGAGCAGTCTTCAGAACCAATTCATGTGCTCCATTTTCTTCACTTTTTGTTCTTCTTTCCTTACGGTCTTTGATCTTGCAATCTTGAGTTTGACTTGAATTTTTCGTGCTTGGATTGACTCGACAATTTGGCATAATAGTGGCTCATGGCTTGCAAAATTTGCCACAAAATACGATCGATAGAATATGAGGACCTTAATATTGCAAATCGGATTAATTAGAATGATTAGTACACAAAAAGCACTCAAAACATATAATAAATAGGGTTCAAAATAGCACTTTTTGGGCACTAATCAGGTATGGCTCACCCTATAAGGGAAAATATTTCAGGTGTGGAACATACATCGGTGGACGGTAATCATTCAAGGTCGCAATTTTGAAGAAAGTCGACATGTGGCTTTTAATAACCTTTTTGTAAAATATTTTGGAATAATCAAGTTCTAACTTGTAATTTTATTATGCAGGAGTGTTGTAATTAAACCCTTATAGGCCATTTTAAATTATGACCTTGCATGTTTCAAATGAATTTGGATAAATGGACCCGAAGTGGCCATTTAGTTGCTAACTCTATGGGTTCCGGTAAATGGGACATAGTAGTGTGGTATCGGGGTTACCCGATATCCACGAGTTTCCATAGGTTGACAGTTGGTTAACAGACCCCCGGGTTTTGGGGTGTCATTATGGTTCCTCAGTCAGCAGATCTGAGAGAGGAGATCCTCAGGGAGTTCCATTGCTCTCATTTTGCTGTGCATCCAGGGGCCACGAAGATGTACCATGATCTTCGTCGCTAGTATTATTGGAGTGGGATGAAGAAACACATTGGAGATTATGTTCGTCGATGTCTCACGTGTCAGCAGATAAAGGCTAAGCACCAGAGACCAACAGGATTACTCCATCCATTAGAGGTAGCTGAGTGAAAGTGGGAACATGTCACGATGGACTTTGTGACCCACTTACCACGAACATCGCGAGGGCATGACGTGGTGTGGGTGATAGTGGACCGACTTACTAAGTCGGCACACTTATTGACTATGCGAATGACCTTCACTCTGGAGGAATTCAACAGGTTGTATATATGGGAGATTGTCTAGTTGAATGGAGTACCAATATCTATTGTATCAGATTGAGCTCCTAGGTTTATGACTCATTTTTGGAAGAGTTTCCAGAGAGCCATGGGGACACATTTGATGATGAACAATGCTTTTCATCCCCAGACGAACAATTAGTCAGAGATGACCATCCAGATTTCAGAGGACATGCTTCGGGCATGCATCTTGGATCTTAAGGGTAGCTGGGATGAGCCTTTACCCTTGGTGGAATTCGCCTACAACAATAGTTATCAGGCGAGCATACAGATGGCACCCTATGAGGCACTTTATGGGAGGCCTTGTTGATCTTCAGTTTGTTGGACGGAGGTGGGAGAGAGAGACCCTCTACGGGTTCGCACTTGGTTAAAGACACCTCTAAGAAGGTTGACTTGATACAAAAGCATCTTCTCACGGATCAGAGCCGGCAAAAAAGCTACATCGACAAACAGCGGCAACCTCTAGAGTTTGAGGTGGGTGATTATGTCTTCTTGAATGTGAGTCCTAAGAGAGGAGTGGTCAGATTCGGCAAGCGAGGAAAGCTGTCACCAAGGTATATCGGGCCCTTCAAGGTAGTCGAAAGGGTAGGTGAAGTTTCTTATCAGTTTGCGCTATCGCCAATCTTATCAGGTGTTCATGCGATATTCCATGTCTAATTATATAAATTTTACTCCAAATCCGACTTATGTATTAATTTGGGCGACCCAATATTGATGCGAGAATGGAACCTTTGAGGAGGGACGACGTCATTATCATGGATGGTGGGATACGGTTTTGAAACAAGACCGTGAAGCTAGTTAAGGTGTTGTGACAACACCGAGGAGTAGAGGAGGCAACATAGGAACGCGAAGACACTATACGTGCCAATTATCCTTTCTTATTCGAGGAGGAAGGTATTTTTTTAGTTATGTGATATTAAATGACTATTACATATGCATGTGCTTGTATGTGTATGTGTGTCTAAATTTCGATGACGAAATTCTTTTAAGGGGGGAGAATGTAAAACCCTGGAAAAATTGAATTTTTTTGAAAAATGGCAAAACAGAAAATTGCCACTATAGTATAGGTTAAAAACCTGGAAATTTCCTAGATCTTAGATGATGAAACGGACAACACCGTTGGATTCGTCTCGAAAAATCTAATTACCTAAACAAAATTCGTTGAATTCCGAGATGGTCGGGATTTCTCATTTGTCAAGGCAACAAGGGTCGGGTGACACATGGCATGATGACACATGCCATGTGACACATAGCATGGTGACACTTGGCATAATGAAGGCCAACTGTCATGGTTAGAGGCGTGCATGAGGAGGATAAGGTGGTGGCTAAATGTGAGTGGTGACACATGGCATAGGACACATGCCTTGTGAGTGACACATGGCACTTATCATGCAAGTCTATACAAAGAGAGGAAGTGAGAGTGGGGGAGGTAATTCGGTGGAGAAATCCATCCAAAAAAGGGAAGGAACAAAGAGAGAAGGAAGGAGAGAAAGAAAGGAAATAAGGAGAAGAAATATGGAGATTAAGGAAAATTTCGTCCTCTGATCTATCGGCGTTCCGACGGTCGGAGTTCGTTGGGCCGAGAATTAAAGCCCTTCTACTCAACAAGGGCTACGCTCCAAGAGATAGGGATTCTTCCCCTTTGGTTATTTCCACCCTAAGGGTCGTGTTGCTGGATTTTTGGCCTGTGATAAGGCTGCCCTGTTTCGACTCTACATACTATCCGGATTTTGGAACTGGTTTTCGGTTGAAAAACATAGGGAATTTGGACTTGTGTCCTTCATAAAATTTGTAGCTGCAGTTGTGAAATTGATGTTAGGCTTTTGAATCCACCAATTCGGACTTCTACAACCCAAGTTATGGTCGATTTTTCAGGACTGCCACAACTTAGGCTATTTATTTGTTTGTGTCTAGATTGTGGGACTGATTTTTGGTGTTGATTCGTCTTGATTTGAATGATTACAAGGCCCGAATCCATAGCCCGGTTGGTGGTCAGATTTAGGAACCATGATGGCCCTATTTGAAATTTTTTAGTGGCGGTCTTGTGGCTTGTGTGTAATCAGTCTTGTGGGTACATTTAGTTTTAGGACAGTTCAAGGCCCGATTAATTTGGTGATCTTGCTATGGAACTAAATTTGGGGCTATTTTCAGGTCTTATTTAGGGCATGATTAAGGTATGTGCATGGCTAGTTGTGGTAGCCTATTTATAGCTTGCCTCGAGGTTGTTTTGTGGATTTTTTTTGTGAACATAGTATATGTTACACTTGGCCTCGAGGATCAAGGGTGTTGTTGCTTGATTTTGAATAACATGCTTGCTAGTAGTTGTGTGATAACATGTTGATGTATGTATGCATAAATATATCGACATGATATGAGTATAACTGGAAATTATATGCATTGAATATAATTGTCCATGACACATGATGAATTGTGTGGTTTGAGTTGTCCATATGGCATTCATTACATATGTGGCATAACATAGGCATGTAGTAGCGCATCGCATTGCATTATGCACAGGGACATCGCATGACATGGGTGTGAGTGCATGATATGAATCAACACTGTGTTTGGTGATTGATTAGTGGACTTGGTACCATTGGACAACGTTCAATAGAGTCGCAAGGTTGCATTCATAGAAATGAAAATATGTGTCGAGTAATAGTAAGCAGGGATAGATACCCCTCAGGTGAAAGACTCGGTATATGTGGTTGATACGTTTCCAATGGTGAAAGCCCATGAAAGTCTAGGAAGGCGTGCGAAGCCTGAGGTGAGACCCCGAAAATTCACTACCCACAAAAGACACATGGTTTTGCAAAAGAAATGGTCATTTGAATATGAAATCCAAAAGTTTTGATTTAAAGAACAAATAACTTTTGCTTTCAAAATGATCATTAGATGCGATTCATCGAGTACGAATTTATCACGTATGGACATAGTAGTGTGTTGTAGGTGTCAGTGATTGACTCAGAGTTTATTACTCATTGGCATCACATTGAGTAATAGAGTCGGTAATGACTCGGAGCATGGTACATGATTGAGTCACATCTCATTTCATGACATTGCATGTAGGATTCCATGGTAGAAATGGCATATGTTTTTACTTAGGATGTGAATGTGGAACATGACTATTGCATGTACACTTAGGTTGGGAGTAGCCTCTGTAGGAAGTTTTTCTATTGGGTGTGGCTCACCCTATAAGGGAAAATATTTCAAGTGCGGAATAGACACCGGTGGACGGGGCTCATTCGAGGCCACAATTGTGAAGAAAGCCAACATGTGGCTTTTAATAACCTTTTTGTAAAATATTTTGGAACAATCTAGTTCTAACTTGTAATTTTATTATATACGAGATTTGTAATTAAACCTTTATAGGCCGTTTTAAATTACGACCTTGCATGTTTCAAATGAATATGGATAAATGGACCCGGAGTGCCCATTTAGTTGCTAACTCTGAGGTTCCGATCAAATGTAGTAGTGGTATCGGGTTACGATATCCATGAGTTTTAAGAGTAAGAGTTGAAGCTGTTGGTCAACGGACCCTCGGGTTTTGGGGTGTCACAAACATACACAACTAACAAGATGATACTGATTCGTGCCACGGTAGGGTGAACCGGAATCAACAAAATTTGTTTCCTATTTTCCTCCATACGCGTAGTCAAGCTCTTTGCTGATATAGAGTCTAGGGTCGAACACGGGGATGAGTTTTCATCCCCTGAAATGATTGTATCATGATTTGAAAATGGTAGGGCTTTCATTTGGATTTTAGGATTTGCATAGAAAAGTGTAGGTGTTGTTTTCACTAGGCCTAGCGAAGCAGTTTAAAATAAGGTGTGAAAGGGGACCTTGAAGGCTTAGGTCACTAGCCGATGGGAATGAGGTTGCAAAAGGTGTCCTCGGGTTATTTCCTCGCATTAGGGCCAAATGACATATAGTCATTGCCAAAGCCAGTCTGTTTAACTTTAAGCAACCCTTAAAAATATTCCTATGGATTGAACCCTGCTTTACTAAACATTCAATGTTTCTACAGTTGAAAACCAAGCATTTAACCTACTTTCAATGGCTCGTAAATGACATATAATGGATGTGGTGTATCTATCATTAAGAATACCTTGAACCACTAAAAGCATCTGCCAGTATTGACCAAAGGAAATACATTAAATAACATTAAACCCTAGTTTGGAAAGTTTGAAACACATAAATGCAGTACCTACTTCATTTAAAAGAGAGGAACACTTGCCAACCACCATTAACCAAACTGGGCCTATCTTCAGGTTTGGGAGCAGCGACAATCTTGAGTTGTCATCCTCGAAAGGGTGTTTGGAAGCGAAAATGAGAAGAAGAAGAGAGAGAGAAGAAGAAAGCGCCTAAAATGAGAGATTTGCGTGGATTTGAGTGAATGAAAGTTAGGATACAAAATGTCATAGGTGGCTTAACAACATACAAGAGATGTGATGCCAAAAATACAAAATATATGATTACATTGAAGGATAAATGGGAATTACACAAAAGCGAGTCGTTTGGATCAAAATGGGAGGCGATAATTTAAAACTCATACCATGAGTAAGATTTAAGCTATCATAAAGCGAAAATTACTATAAACGAATTTGGTCGCTAATGCCTGATCACTTTAAGCTATATGATATGAAATTTTAAGCTATGATAAGCGAATTTTAACTATCATGCAGAAAATATGGCCATAGCGAAATTTCGCTAGGATTGCGAAATTTTCGCTATCATTGCGAAATTTGCCGCGATCATATGAAATTTTCGCTATGTGCGAAAATCCACGATCTCTAACATTACTTCCTACATCAATTCGACCTCCATTTCTTCATTTCCACTTGATATTTCTTCGTCTGGCTTGATGGAAATCGTAGAATTCATACGAACAGCCATCGGCCTGAAATACGACCAGAAAGCTTGAAATAATGGTTGGGGTTCCCAAAACCTGCAAAACTACCAACTTGACCTCGAAACAAAATCAGTGGTACTAATCGGACTACATGTCAAAATTGGCTTAATTAAATATGATTAGTACGTAAAAAAGCACTCAAAACCTATCTTAAATGGACTGAAATGGCACTTTTTGGGTACTAATCCCACACTGACCAGCCTTAGCTCTGATCATAGCAGCGCTGAAACAATCAAGGGTATGCATGTTGCTTTGCAAAGTATAAAGTTGTCAAAAGTGTGTATAAGTGGGGCTTATAGTAGTATGAAAACTTAGACTAATCTGATATCATCATGAGAGAAACGGAAATGCCATATGGGATACGAGTTGAGGGCGCCTCAGATTCCCGGAGAGTCAACCTAAACTTCCACCTAGATCTAAGTGTTTTTAAGATAGATTCGTGCCACAGTAGGGTGATACAGAATCAACAATATTTGTATCCTAAATTTCCTTACATTAGTAACCAAACTCTTTCTTGATATAATTAGTCTAGGGTCGAACACGGGGATGGGTTTTCTTCGTACAAATGATTTAAGTGAAGTCAAAATGGGTGAATTTGGTTTGGATTTTAAGGCTTGAAGTAAGCAGGGGTGATGGTTTGCAAACTGAAAGCCAAATGAGAGAAAATAAGAAAAAGAACTCCTTGAAATGTGGCCAAAGAAAGTACATCAAAAGATTTAAACCTAGAGTTACGAAGAATTTACTAGGAACCAAAATATCAAAACCTGCTGGTAGAAAACGGGGAACCACAAGCCAACCTTCAGATCCTGTAACCAGCAACCTTCCACTTCAAGGAGGAAAGAGGGTTTAAACGCTCATCCTCAGTTATAATCAACCAGGAGGGTGTTTGGCAACTTGAAAATAGAAAGAAAGGAAGAAAATGACGAGAAAGCAGTCACAGCTTCCTCGAAATTTATTCTTGGTGATTGAGTGTTACAAACCTTGACTCTGAAGCTTATATAGTGTGCGAACGAGGAAATTTACAAAAACAAGAAACCAAAACAAAAGGCTATTACAAGGGTAGAAGGAGAAAAACCATTGGATGAACGAGGCGAACATTTCGGCATTGCAGTTTCCCGTATCTGTAGCGAAAATTCAGTCATAAGCAGTGAAAATTCATATACCTGATAATTTTCGCTATGATAGCGAAAAATTCTTGCGTAACAAAATTACTAACCTTTATTAAAGCCTTTGTTTCATTATAAAACATGTATTCCTGCACTATTCCATTTCTTCTTGCTTTGATATTCTTCATTCCGACAGCTGAAATTGATAAAAAAACCATATAGAAATTGATGAATCAGCTTAGGCTGTTATGATTAGTTTGACAGCGATTTGGCCCCAATTCCTGCAAAAACTACAAAAACAACCACAGATACGATCGTAAGTACAATAGGGACTGAACATATCAATTGGGTTAAATTATAACAATTAGTACACAAAAGCGCTCAAAACCTAGTAAAATAGGGCTCAAAATAGCACTTTGAGCACCTAATCACACCCCCAACTACATTACTGCAGTCTGTAGCAATGAAAAGAAAGAAAAGAGAAACACTCTAAGTGATACAAAATAATGTTCTAAAAGTAGGTATTTCAAAGGTTGTGAATGAAGTAATGCACAACCCTAAGTAAGAATCATGCCTTGTCCAGATAACTATCTTGAGAGAATGAATGCCATGCAAATTGAGTATCAAAAGAGTTTCCTTCTCAATGAATCAACCAGAAACTGCGAAATCTAAGTGTTTGTTTGATGAATCTCGTGATAAGCCCTTGGCTACTTTCTACTTTGACCTAAATTCTTTGCCTGACCCTAGCATGTAACTAACCTAAATAGATCAAGACCCACACTTATTCCACAACTTTTGTGTTGTAGAGTGCAATGTTGAGTCGACCTCACCAAAGTCCATGTAGGGGATCTAACGATGACTCCCCTGACCCGATTAAGGCTTAGGGCACGAGTCGCAGTGATCTTTCAACCACTAACTCTTCAGGTTTCACCCCGGACTTCGAATGATTTCGAGACTCTAGCACCTACAACTTGCTCAACTCCACCTATCCACCCATGTAGCGAGCACTGAGTCGGTGGCTCCCAACCAGTTGGCTTAGGGCACCAGGCTTTAAAAGCTTTCACCATATACCCCTCGGACCTTGCTCGGGTTTCAAGGCAAAGCGTTGCAATTTTTATTCTTTTTCTTTTCTTTTTTTTCTTTTCTTTATTTCTTCTTTTTTCGAAGACGCTGGCCTTCTTCCACAGGGTCCCAACTATTAAAGGTAATCAACAACACCAGGATAAAGTTATTTCAGCCAGAGCTTACAGCTTTTCACCTATCATCAAAACCCCAATGTGCTCGGTGTGTGGTTAGCTAAAGGGGTGGAAGAAAATGGTCGAAGCAGCAAGAATTCAACTAATCATCCACTCAATTAGTATGGAACCAATTAACATCAAAATAATTGACAAAGTTTCAATTTTCAAACTATGAGCTGTAAAACACACAAAAATCTCGCTCGTAAAACTCGTCCCAAATTTGAAAAGTGTCGATGGTATAAACAAATGTATAGAAAGGAATTCAGCAAGCCACCGAGCATCACAAATGGACTTGCTCAAAATAATAAACAAAAACATAACACATAGTGCCACTTCCTTCGCTAACTCTCCCCCAACCCAAACATCTCAAAGATCCGAAATTGGGGCTCTGATTGAAAGTTAGGAAGGAAGTGTTACCTTGATGAGATGTGATCGTTGATAGGAGACTTCGCTTTCCATCGACACCTTATTCACTGGTTGGGGCTTCAAATGAACAAGTTAGAAGAAGAAAAGAGAGAAAAGTGACTGGGCTTTGAGGCATTTTTGAAATTACACCTCCATAATAATTCAAATTTTTCCGGGTCATATTTGATTCTACACCTCTAAGCTCAATCCAGACAAAAACGCTAAAACTGAGTTCGACGAAGCTTACGAAAGCAAAATAAAATCGATATAAAACAAGTTAAGTATAGCGAAATTTCACAATTATACGCAATTTTCGCTAAGTACCGAACATACGAAATTTTCACATGTAGACAAAGAATTTTTTTTTTTTTTTGAAAATAAAATAAAATAATTAATAATAATTAAAAAATAATAATAATAATAAAATAATAAAAATAAAAATAAAAACTTTTTTTAAGAGACAATTTTTTTTTTTAGAGAAATAAAAATAAAAATATTTTTTTTTTATTTTTTATTTTTTTTATTTTATAAAATAATAAAATATATAATAAAAACAAAATTTTTTTTTTTTACTTACCTCACTCAAAACTGCTTTATCTCGAAGTAGTGGGGATCGCACATATTGGCCATCACAGCGAAATTCCTCAGTATGATACGAAAATTAACTTGCCCATTTTCGCTATGGTCATAAAATTTTCATTGGGTGGATTAAGTAAATTTTCGCTTCCTCCTCCTCATTGTCGCCTCCCATTTCTTCAATCCAAGCCTTCAAAATTGCACAACCGTAAAAATTAATACAAGGAAAAATTAAGAAAAAATTAAGGTAAAAATAAAATTAATCCAAAACAAAAATTAACTAAAAATTAGAGAAAATCTAAGAAGAAAATTAAGAAATCAAAATAAAATACGATAAAATAATATAAGATGAAAAATGAAAACAAGGTTAGGATTGCTCTCCCAAACCACTTCCTTAGGCCTTTGAGGCTACTGAACCGCGAGCTTAGAAATGCCGAGGTTCGTACTCCAACCAACCTACATCCGAATCCATCCACTATGCCATAGGCCGAGAAAGGTACGCCATCTTCTTGAGGTAGTGGCAAAAATTAACAAAGGGCCATTGGGCCTTCAAGTTTTTCAAAGATGCGTGACGTGTGGCCTTTATAAGGTGCTTGGTGCGGATCAGGCCGCAGGGAAGGCAAAGATGCACCGGGCAGTGGTATACACCGGTGCCGAGGGGCCACCGCAACGGGCCGTAGTGGTCTCTGCATCGGGCAAAGGGATGTTTGGGTCAGATCAGGTGCGTGAAGGCGCATGCAGATCGGTTTCGCAGGGGTAGGGTAGACCAGATTCGTGTTCTTCCACCGCTTCCTCGCCAACAATGTGGGATCATTCCCATGCTGATAAACAGCACTAATGCCTCGAGTATTTAAAATTTTCTACAGCCTTTTCAGTCGGGCTGGGAGACGCTGATCCTCCACCATAAAGGTCACCCGTGCACACTTCCTCCGGATTCTCTTCCTCGATGATCAGTTCGCCAGCAAGCTTTGAAATTAAACATCGAGTCACAAATCACGAATCACTACTAAACCCATCTAATCTTTTGCTCAGTGGGTTCTCCACAAGAGGGATTTTTCGACTCCAATTAGGGTACTGAATTTTCTTTGCTCTTCCACAAAGATCACCCACCGCTTAGTAAGGCCTATAATTGCTTGTCAACCTGGGAGATTGGTCAGGTCGAGGCCGGTGACAAAGAGGCATACCGTGGATGCCGAGGAGGTGCATAAGTCGGGATAACATCAGAAAGAGGTGCACTCAGCCCATCGGGTCTCATTCCCCTCATGCACTCCACTACCGGGTTCGGGATTTCTCTCCTCTCAAGCAGTCACGCCATCGCCATGGAAGGTTCCCCTGAATCCTCCTCATTGACATGTATGCTCTAGGCCTTCCACTCCATATCTGATGATTCTCCTTCCATTTGGTTAAGATTCAACCCCACCGAAACATTTATTCGCAAAGAAAAAATGTGGGCAACACAAGCCTACACAAAAAAAAAAAAACAATCCTCGCAAAGATCGTTTTTTTTTTTTTTTTATAATGAACTAAAAGAAATGATGTTGAAATATAAAAGCACCACCAAAATGGTGGATGAGGGATGATAAGTGCTCAACAAATATTAAACGCACTAAGGCACCATCCCCGACAATCCGCGCCATTTGATTCAGGCTACTTCGTAGGTGATCCTAATCAACAAAATTTGTTTCCTATTTTTCTCCCATCGCCGTAGCTAAGCTACTACGATAGCTTCGCTTGTGGTCAAACACGGATGGGTTTTCATCCCACAAAATGATTTGTATCATGGTTCAAAATGGTGAGAGGCTTTCATTTGATTTTAGGATTCAGACAGAGTTTCTGGGTGTTTATTGTCACTGTGCTAATCGAAACGCTTTAAAATAAGGTGTGAGGAGACTCAAGACTCGGGTCACTAATATAGAAATGAGGTTGCAAAGGTGTCTCAGTGGTTATTTCTCAAGATTGGGCAAATGATACATAGTCATTGCCAAACCCGATCTTTGTTTAACTTTAAAACCAACCCTAAAATATTTCTAGTCGAATCCATAGCATTTTACTAAACATTCAATGTTTCACATTTGAAAACCAAGCATTTAACCTACTGCTCAGAATGACATCTTAATGGATGTCACGATCTACCATTAATACACTCGAACTCCTCGAAGACGCAAGTATCACCAGCCGAATACCTTAAATAGCATTAAACCCTAGTTCGAAAGCTCAACACATAAACATAAAGATCGCCCATTTAAAACAGAGGAACACCCGCCAACCACCATTAACCAACCTAAAGAACCTCCTCTTCTATGGCTCAGGCTTAGCTTAAACATCCTTTGAGTCGCCATCCTCAAAGGGGTGTTCGAAGCCAAGAAAATGAGAAAGAAGAGAGAGAAGAGAGAAAACCGTGAACTCCAAATGAGAAGTCAGCATGATTTAGCTAAAGGAATGAAAAGTTGTGGTTACAAATGTCATAAGGTGGCTTATATGTACCCATACAAGAGATGTGAAATACCAAAAATACTAAAATATATGATTACATTGGGGACAAAATGAATTACACAAAACTGTGGTCGCTTGGATCTAAAATCGTGAGGGGGCAACAAATTGCTATGCATAGTGAATTATTTATATAAAATTGCCATCATAGCGAAAATTCGCTATCATAGCGAAAATTGCAAGCATAGCGAAAATTTGAATTTTCGCTATGCACAGTAACTTTTGCTATGATAGCGAATTTTCGCTATCATAGAGAAAATATGGCCATAGCGAAATTTTGCTAGGATTAAGTAAATTTTCATATCATCATAAATTTTCGCATCGTCATAAATTTCGCTTATGCCATAACGAAATCCCGTATCTCCCGCATTACTTCCTCGCACGGGCCAAATTCTCCATTTCTTCATTTCCCACTTGACATTCTTCATCCCTATTTTGATGAAATCGCGAGAATTCATACGACCGCATAAATCAACACTCACACGGGGCTGCTTCAAATGATGGCCGAGGTTCCCAAACCTCGCAAAACTACCAAAACAACCCCGAATAAAATCGTAGTACTAACTTGACCACATGCCAATCGACTTAATTAAAATGATTAGTACGCAAAAAGCACTCAAAACCTATCTTAAATAGGACTCAAAATAGCACTTTCTGGGTACTAATTAGATACCTGCTTGAGAATTTCTATAAAAGACAAAATAATCGGATTTTCTCTTCTGCATGCCAAATTTCTCAATCACTTCACTAAACTTGCCAAACCATGCACGAGGACGTTGTTTGAAGCCATGTAATGATTTTCAGAAGCGAAAAACTCTACCAATCTCCCTCTAAGCAACAAATCCATGAGGTTGCTCCATATAAACCTCTTCTACAAGATCCCCATGAAGAAAGGCATTCTTAATATCAAAAATGACGTGGAGGTCCCAAACATGAGTGGTCAAGCAGAGATATAAACAAATAACAGAGGTCAGCTTGGCAAACTTAAAATGTATCGAATAATCCACCTAAGTCTAGACATACTCTTTAGCACAAGATCTGCCTCTCACTAGTAATGGACCCTTTCATCAGATCGACCTTCACCAGAAACACCCATCGATAACCAATGACTTCTTCCAGAAGGTAAACGTACCAAGTTTCAAGTACCATTATTAGTCAAGGCATCCATTTCTTCGATCATAGCACTACGTGAACCAGTATGAGCTAAGGCTTCAGAAACCTTGTTAGGCAATGAAATAGAGTCTAAGGATGCAATAAATGAAGAAGAATGACACAAATGGCTATAAGAGGTATATAGATCGGATGAGTACATTGATGTATTAAAGGCCGAGACACCTCAACTCTCTCAATAATAATCAAGTCATCATATGGTGTCAGAGCGATAAGCTTAACATCAAAAACTCCTAAATTTCGCAACCGCCGGGCCGCCCATCCTTCTCTCAATGGTCGACTAATCTTTTCCACCACTACCGCCGCGGCCTCCCCAGTTCAACGCCTCGAACGGGACTGATTCGCCTCAAAACTTAATCGTTCTCAATGTTAGTGCTTGGGCACCGCTAAAACTCACAACCATGAATTATTCAGCGTGGCGTCTTCAATTAACATCTCTCATATTCGGGTATGATTTACTTGGATTCATTGATGGGTTAAAACCGTGTTTTCTGATGATGATAACTCATCCTGGTGCTGCTTCTCCCTCCCTAAATCTGGATCATACTCTCTGGCTCCGACAAGACCAATTACTTAATAATTACTGGATCTGTCTCACTAATCCTAGTGCATTTAATATCTCTACCTCCACCACTTCTGCCACGTGGACTACTCTCTGAGAAGATTTGATATGCCTATCCCTTCACGAGGATCTGATCAGATCCATCATCAAAATCTGGACAAATTTCTCAAGAAGGTAATCGAACCATTACAGCCTATATGCAAGATGTCATACACAACATTAACTCCCTTGCTCACATGAATGTCCTCGTTGACTTTGATCAGTTGTCCATCCGTGTCTTGAACAAACTTGGCCTAGCCTACTCGAACATATCCCATGCCCTACAAGTTCGAGAAACTCCTGTTACGTTTGAGGAATTTTTTGAGCACGTACTTAACTACGAGGTCCAACTGCAACTTTCGGTTTCTTTAACACTGCCCGCCACTACTCCAACCACTGCCCTAGTTACCTCGGCTGGCCCTTATTCCCATTGTCAATCGCACAACTGTGGCGGCAGGAACCATAACTGGTCTCAACAATCATGGGCCCTACTTAACACCAAGTTTGGGCATTATCGACTAGCTCCACTAACCTAGCTCGAGCATTATCGACCAACTCCATCGACCCAACTCGAGCACAATCGCTACCTCGGGCGTTGTCAAATTTGTGGTATAACCGAGCACTCTACTCAACAACTAGGTCATATCTGTCACCACGTTTCTTTTTCCTCACCCCGCCCGGCCCATACTTCAACACCTTCATCGACCCTACTCACACTACAATCCATTACCCCGATCCTGGTACCTCTCCAAATTAGGTCGTTAATTCGGGTCCCTCTCACCATGTGACTACGGATCTTGCTGCTTTGACTCTTCATGAGCCATACACCTCCTCCTACAGTGTTATCATTGGTGATGGCTCATGTTTATCAATTTCCAACATCGGATCCTTCTCCCTACACTCATTTTCCAATGTGCTACACGTGCGACCGCCATGCCTAAAACCTTATTTCGCCTCGCCCTTCGTGTCGACATAACCCTATCAATGTCCCGTTTTGACTTTTCTTTCCAGCAAGTGATCATTACACGGCCCTTTCGTTTGCAGGCAAAGTGTGGATGTTGTCTATTATTATCAAGTCAATCCCCTTCCCTCTTCTACCCTAGCCTCCTTAGCTCGTCCTCGCTTCACCATCTCTCTATGCGGCAATACCGCTCTCACATCCGTCTTTGCCCATTTTTCGCAAATTTCTTAGTGTGTTTTGAGTATTTCTTTTCCTGAAGAACATTTATGTTCCTCCTCTTGTAACTCTTGCAACATTAATAAAAGCCACAAGTTACTTTTTTCTACACCAAGTATTACCCTTTCCTTTCCACTTGAGATCATCTTTTCTAATGTTTGGACTTCCCCCGTTACCTCTTCTGATAGTTTTCACTACTACGTTATTTTTGTTTACCATTACACAATGTATATTTGGCTTTACTCGTTACGTCGTAAATCAGATGTTCATTCAACCTTTGTCACCTTCAAGAACCTTGTTGAAAACTATTTCATCACCACCATTACAACGCTTTACACAGATAATGGGAGCGAATTTCTAACTCTTCAGTCCTTCCTTACGACCTATGATATGTCCCATCTCACCACACTCTTGAACATAATGGGTATTTTGAACGTCGACAAAGACACATTGTCGAAACGAGTCTCACTTTCCTACATCAGGCCTCCATTCCTCTAATCTTCTGGCTGTATGCCTTTTCTACGACTTTTTTTTAATAAATAGAATGCCTAAAGCTGGTCTCTTTCTTGGTTCCTCATTTGAAAGGTTATTCAACAAAGCTCCCAACCCTCCCAAACTCCTTGTCTTCTTTTGTTTATGTTTTCCCTGGTTGCGTCCTTATTCTTCCCACAAACTCGATCTCAAATCTGGTCTCAGGTCTTTCTGCCATTCCTCACTCAGAAAGTGCCTTTTCCCGCTTCTCGATCCCACTCAACAAACTCTCAGGGTCCGCTATGTTAAGCTCAGGGAACCGCTTCCCGTTCAAGGCCTCACCCCACAACACCCGTAAATAGACATAGACTCGCCTCCCCGCTCATCGCTCACCAAGGACACTTTCCAACATCAACAAGCTCATCCAAACTACCGAGTTCATCCCTGTCAATCCTCTCGAGCTCACCCGAACTGTTGAGTCCCTACCCCTCCTCCCGCCAACTTGCATCCCCGATCTCGCCCACTTCTTTCCAACGGCCTTCTCCATCTGCTAGCTTATTTGGTCCGACACCCTCCCCACCCTCACCTAGACATCCTCCCGACCCCTTATCCATCCCCTCTCTCCCACTAAACCTTCATCCCATGCAAACCCGCTCTAAAAATGTCATCACCAAACCCAACCCGAGATATGGCCTCACCACCATACTTCCCCTCTTTCCCTGAACCTAGCACTGTCTCCCAAGCTCTCCAAAATCCGAAGTGGATTCAATCTATGTAGGAAGAATATGATGCTCTCATCTGAAACGGTACTTAGTAACTTGTTCCCTCGAGCTTAGGGCAGAATATAGTGGGCTAAAAATGGGTGTTTCGCATCAAACAAAATCCCGATGGCTCTACTACACGGTATAAAGCTCAATTTGTTGCTAAAGGCTTTCACCAACAGTTAGGTATTGAATTTCACATGAATTTCAGTCCCGTGATAAATCCCATTATTATTTGTAGTGTTCTTAGCATTGCACTCCATCGTAAGTAGGACCTTCGCCAACTTGATGTAAATAATGTCTTTCTCAATGGGCATCTCAAGGAGGAGGTCTATATGGCGTAGCCACATGACATCCACAACGCCAATTATCCGCGATCATGGCCGCCATTTTACATTGTGGCTATTTACGGCTTAAACAAGCTCCACGATCTGCAATTGTAAGGAGACCGTGACTTTCTTTCTCCCTCTCGCTTCATTCACATCCCGATAGACTTGTTTCTCTTTTGTTTATTCCCACCAGAATGGCCCTCTACTTCGGTCTATGTCGATGACGGATTATTACCGAGGACCCTCACTGTCGACACTATTATTCTAAGCAACTCGACCAAATTCTCCCCTAAGGATCTGGGTGGGCATCATCTTTACTTCTCTATGGTGCTGGTGTTTCGCTACTTCCACCCGGTCTCTACCATTTCAAAGAAAGCGTCATCGATCTCCGAGCAAACATAACATGCCTGGCTCCAAACCTTTCACACCATTCATTACAGGTATTTCTTTAACTCCGGCTACGACATCCACGCTTGCCGATGCCACCACATACCGTTAGGTGGTTGGTGGCTTCCAACATCTCTAGATGACTAATCGATACAATCACCGAATTAGAAAGTCCAAAAAAAAATTGATTGCTTGCTTCCGGGTGATGAGAATTAGACAGCCTCATCTCTCAGGATTACCGACCAATTCTCCTACTCCATAGATTCTTCAACCTCGGGCCGTGCACTGGAATATTAATTTCTACCTTCTCCTCCTTTCTATTTTTGTTCTTCTTCACCTACTCCATCTTTGTTTAGATTGAATCAATGAATGAAAACAAGGAGATCAAAAGTGGTTTTCTTGTAATTGTATAAACGATATATACAAGAGGATGGTTATGAAAAGCATCATCTTGAATATATCTCGACAGTTAAAAAGTAACATCTTTTAACATTTTCCTTGTAGTGTTTAGAAAAGTGAACAACACTTAATGCAAAGTCAATGACTACCACTAAGGTATATTAAGCTTCTTATTGTACTATTAAAATGTTTGCTTAGTATTACTATGAGAAACACTCTTGTAAAGAATAATGTGTTATATATTTATAGTCATATATGTTGGTTAAAAATAAGTTTGAGATACATATTTTATAATATTTTAAGTTTAAGAATACTATACTTTTATCATCTTTAAGGTAAGAAGAGTTACTAATCTTTATGCATCTATTGTAAAAGGAGTTATACATTCAATCCTGAAATAAAGTTGTAACATTTGAGAATAAATCATGTTTAATGAGAAATGTTACAAAACTTATAGGTTGAGGAAGACCATAAGTTTGTAACATTTGATGGTAAATCATGTTTAATGTATGCATTAAACATATGAATAAAGTTTGAAATGCTATAAAACTTATGAGGTTGAAGAAAATAAGTTTGTAACATTTGGAGGTAAATCATGTTTAATGTGTGCATTAAACATATGAATAAAGTACTAGATTGTTACAAAACTTATGAGGTTGAGGAAGATCACAAGTTTGTAACATTTGAGATTAAATATATGTTTAATGTGCGAATTAAACATATATTTATGTTTTAGAATGTTACAATTTTAAGAGAATAGGGATGAAAAGGAGTTTTCTCATCTTTATAACCACTCTTTCAACCATAAGTGTTTTATAAAGTGTGACTTTTCTTCTTTTGAAATCTTATGCAAAAAAGTGAAAAGGCTTCATCAATCCCAAGACTATTCCCATCTTACTTCCTTAATGATTTCTCGAGAGAGTGAGGAAATAGAGTCTTTGAAAAGTTCCAAGAACTTGTTTGAGCCTTCTTGTATTCTTTTTCTTCTTCTTATGTCAATTCTTAATAGATTGTGAATGCTTTTGTAATTTCAAGAGTCCATTGTATAAAGTGAGATTAGAGTGTATTTCTTTCCATTGTATCCATCTATTTTTTCCAACAATCAAATACTCTAATCTTCAATGGAATGAGAGACTATCAAGATCATGAACCAAGACCTTGTGAGGTTAGATCGTTTTGATGGTTCCAACTTCACTAGGTAGCAAAACAAGGTGAGATTCCTTCTCATGACGCTCAAGATCTTCCACATCCTTAATCCTGCCTTGGCACCATTATCGAAATCAAAGAAAGATGACACTCCTGAGGTAGTGGCAAAAAGGAAGAAGATGGAGAAGGATGAGCTCATCTATAGGGGTCATATTCTAAATGCCTTATCTGATAGGCTATATGACCTTTACAACAATACTCATTCCACAAGGGAGATTTAGGAGGCTCTTGAAAACAAGTACAAAGCTAAGGAAAAAGGTATCAAAAAGTTTCTTATTTCTTAATACATTGATTTCAAATTTTTTTGATGAAAAACCTCTCTTACGACAAATTCATGAGTTACAAGTGATTTTGAATAAGTTGAAAGTTCTCAAAATTGAACTCTCGGAGGCCTTCCAAGTTGGTGCTATTGTGGATAAATTACCACCAAGTTGGAAAGGTTATCGGAAGAGGATTCTCCACAAGAGCATAAATTACTTGTTAGAGGAGATTAAAAAATATATTCGAATAGAGGGAAGAATCGAGATCAAGAGACAAAGTGGTGGAAAAGTACAATGGTAGGACTAACAAAGCAAATATGGTTTCAAAGCCCAATCATTTTAAAGGTAAAAATAACAAAAATAAAAAACATTTTGGGAATTTTATAGGCCCCAACAAAAATCAAAAGCAATTCAAGGGCAAGAAAGGTCCATGTTTTGTGTGTGGAAAACCTAGGCATTATGCTAGGGAGTGTAGCTACCGAAATGACCAAAAAGGGGCTATAGTGAATGCAACTTGTGAGGATATCATTGCAACCTTAAGCAATATATGTGTTATCTAAGGGAAGGTACAAGGATGGTGGTATGATATTTGTGCCACTATTCATGTAACCTATGACAAATCTCTTTTCAAGACCTTTGAAGATGCAAAGGGTGATCAAGAGGTTCAAATGGGAAATGAAGAGGGATCCAAGTAGCTAAGCAAGGACACTATTGAAGTTGTTTTTACTTCCAAAAAAAGATTACCCTTGTAAATGTTTTGTATGTTCCGATATGAATAGAAATCTTATTAGTAGGGATTTTCTTAGCAAACCGAGTATCAAAGTGGTGTTTGAATTCAGTAAGTTAATCTTATCCAAAACCGGGAACTTTGTGGGAAAGGTTATTCTTGTGATGGGATGATCAAGCTTTGTACCAATGACAATATCAATAAACGCATTTCTAATTCTCGCTTTTATATGTGCCTAAATTCTTGTCTGCGGGCATAATAAGCTCGACATGTCAGGTTTAAGTACTATTAAAAGGATTGTGAAGTGTGGCATGATTGCTTGTGTTGCAAAGGAATTTGAAAATTATGAAATATGTGTTAAATCAAAGATGATTAAAAAGCCTTTCCATAATGTTTAGAGATCATCTAATTTTCTTGATTTAATACATAGTGATCTTTGTGAACTTAATGGCATGTTAACAAGAGGTGGCAATAGGTATTTTCTTAAATTCATAGATGATTGTTCTAGATTTACCTATGTGTTTTTGTTGAAAAATAAAAGTGAAACTTTCAATGCCTTTAAAGTTTACAAAGCTGAAGTTGAAAATCAACTAAGCAAAAAGATTAAGGTGCTTAGAAGTGATAGAGGTGGTGAATATTTCTCTAGTGAATTCAATTCATTTTGTGAAGAATATGGCATAATACATGAGTGCACTACACCCTATACACCGCAACACAATGGCATAGCGGAGAAAAGAATAGAACACTCTTAGAAATGGTTAATGCTATGTTATTGCATCCTAAATTAAATTTTAATTTGTGGGGTGAAGCTTTGTTAATTGTTTGTCATGTTTTGAATAGAATTCTTATGAAGAAAAATGAGATATCTCCATATGAGTTATGGAAAGGAAGGAAGCCTAATATAGGCTACTTCAAATTGTGGGAGTGTCTTGCTTATTACAAGAAAACAGATCCAAATAAAACAAAATTAGGTCCAAGGGCCACTAAGTGTGCATTTGTAGGCTATGCCTCAAATAGCAAAGCTTATAAACTATTAGACTTGAAGTCTAATGTGATAATTGAATCAAGAATTGTATAGTTCTTTGAGAATTTTTTCAGTGATAACAATTTTCAAGTACCTACTAGTGCCTAGAGTCCCAAAAAGCGAGACACTTCCAGTTGTTGAAAGCAACCCATCGCGGCATCGTAAAAGTCAAAGAGTTAAAAAAGAAAAAGTGTTGGGATCGAATGAGATTAATTCTCAAATAATTTCCTTTTACTTAGTAGAAGGAGATAGAAAATATATTATAAGGAAAATTCCTATAGTACTTCAAGTAGAGGAGGATCCCAAAACATACAAAGAAGCTATGACTTCTAGAGATGGTAGTTTTTGGAAAGAGGCTATCAATGATGAAATGGATTCAATTATGTCAAACCAAACTTAGGAATTGGGAAACCTTCTATCAAGGTCTAAACCAATTGGGTGCAAATGGGTATTTCAAAGGAAATATCACACTAAAGGCTTGATTCAAACCTTTAAGGTTAGATTAGTAGCCAAAGGATTTAAACAAAGAGAAGGTGTTGATTATTTTGATACCTTTGCGCCAGTGGCAAGAATAACATCGATTAGGATATTGTTTGCTTTGAAATCAATTCATCATTTATACGTTCATCAAATGGATATCAAAACAGCATTCTTGAATGGAGATCTCAATGAGGAGGTCTACATGGAACAACTATAAGGTTTTATTCTAAAGGGGCATAAGAACAAAGTGTGCAAGCTTGTTAAATCATTATATGGTTTAAAACAAGCTCACAAACAATTGCATGAAAATTTTGATCATGCTATTCTTTCAATGGATTTAGACACAACAATGCGGACATATGCTTATATTCTAAGACTTGTGGAGACTATTATGTTACAATGTGTTTATATGTAGATGAATGTTAATCTTAAGTGATGACATGAAAAGAATAATAGAAACAAAGAGGTTTCTATCCTCAACTTTCAAGATGAGACTTTATAGCTGATACTATCTTGGGTATCAAAATAAAGATAAATCGTGGGGGTTATGCTTTGAACCAAACTCACTATATTGAAAAAGTAGCTAGTGAATTTAGTCATCTCAAGATTAAAGATGCTAATACTCCATTTAATTCAAGTGTAAACTTGAAAAGAATGATGGTAGAGCAGTGGCTCAACTTGAGTATGCAAGTGCAATTGGAAGTCATATGTATGTTCCGCAATGTACTAAGGCTGACATTTCATTTGCAATTAGTAAACTAAGTAGGTATACTAGCAACCCAAGTGTAGAACACTAGAAAGGTATTGGAAGAGTTCTTGGTTATGTAAAAAAATACTAAAGAACTAAGCCTCCAATACTCAAAGTTTCTTGCTATACTTAAAGGGTATTCATATGTGTTTGACATCAAGCGCTGATAATTTATCTGCGATGCTCCCTAATCCGAGGTCCATCGACAACCACCAACCTGCGGAAAGACCTTGCGGGATATCGTGATAACCCGATACCACCTCGTGTGTCCCAATCACCGGGACCCATCATTTTACAAAACCGAACAGAGCCCCCTTTGTTCTAAGAGCTCTTCCAAAAACCGTCATGTATGATGTACAGTACAATAGGAAAACAACCCCTAACAATTGTTCAAGGTTCGCCTAGGCGAGGCAGAACCTCACCTGCAGGGCTACCCTCTAATTCGCCTAGGCGAAGTTTACCTTCACCTAGGCGAGGCAGAATCAATTTTCAATATAGCCTCGAGCTCGCCGAGGCAAACTTACGTTCGCCTAAGCGAGGCAGAGCCTACGTTTTCAGGACAATTTCATTAAAAAAAAAGGTCCATTTTGAGTATAATTACACTCCTTTTCATGAAAATACACATATGAGTTAAATTTCACTCATAAACACATTTGTACATGTAAAAAAGAATTTACTTCAACATTTTACAAAACGATCACAGTTCACAAACCGACTTTTCTTCACTTTCGCGACTCTCGATGGGAGAACCGCCCACCTGCATCTCCCCAAGACCAAAATGTTATCCCATATAGGGTGAGCCATGCCCAGTAGAGTAATTCCTATAGAAGCTACTCCCCACCTAACTACACATGCAATGCTTACACTTAGCGATTTTCACATTCACATCATAATTCTAAGCAAGATATGCAATCATAGGTTGGAATTCTACATGCCATTCCATGAAATGAGATGAGACCCACTCATGCACCGTGACTCGTCCTTATCGACCATCGTACCCGAAGCCATTATCGACTCCCATCACCAGCCTTTACCTCAATTTCACCACATAATGCAACACCAAAGTGTGATAAAATCCGTCATAGATGGATTACATCCAATGATCATTTTCAAACAAAATTCATTTTTTTATAAACCAAAAGTTTTTTGGATGTTACACCTTAATGATCATTTCTTATACAAAACCATGTGTCTTTTGTGGGTAGTAAATTTCCGGGGTCCACCGTAGGCTCCGCACGCCGTCCAACACTTTTTGGACTTTCACCATTGGAGTGTCTGAACCGGTTCGGGTCTTTCACCCGAGGGAGTATCTAGCCCCTCTAGCTATTACCCGACACAAGTTTTTACCATTTCATTTAACAGTGCAACTCAGTTGGACTTTGTTCAACGGTACCGATTCCACTCATCAATCACTAAGTGAGGTGATTGATTTTAACCATGCACCCACACCCATGTAATGCGATGTTTCTCATGCATAATGCAATATGATGCACCATTGCATGTCTACGACATGCCACATATGTGATGAATGTCATATGGACAATTTACCTCATGTATTTAACCATGCATCATGAATAATTATATCTCATGCATATAATTTCCAATTAAACATGCATAACGATGTTAATACATTAGAACACATATATTAACATTTATAAATCACAATCACAAGCATGTTATCACGTATCAAGCAACAACACACTTAATCCTCAAGGAAAAATGTCACATATAGAGTGCCCACAACAACAGCCCAACTGGCCCTTAACCAGGGCTCCAGACTGGCCAGACATGCCCTTAACATTTCGGATTATTCTTTTTAATCCTAAACAGTCCCTAAACACTTTTTGTGATATATTACACACAATTCACAAAACAATTCACATAAAACGGCATTTAAAGTCGTTTTAACACATCCAATCAGTCCCTAAGGGCAAGGATTTCATCCAAACAGCCCTTAAACCATGCTTTGAGCATGCCATGGACACTTCACAAACCGGGCCATGAAATCGGCCACAAATAATCCATAAAAACGGCTTTAAATAGTTCATAAACCAACCAAATAAGACCTTAAGACCTCTACACCACATTTTCCCTAAATCAACCTCTTATGGTGGAAATAAACTAGAGTAGGAAGAATCCCTATCTCTTGGAGCGTAGTAGCACGGGTGAGAAGCTTCCCTAGCCCGAAATCCTTGATTTCCTGAAATCTGCCCCTTTGGATCTTCGACGAAATCCCTCATTTTTAGTATGTACGCGTAGCCCTTGTCGAGTAGATGAACTTTCACTCTTGGCTCGATGAATTCCAACCTACCAAACTCCATAGATCAAAGAGATAAGTTTGAAATTCTCTCCCCCTACCTCCCTTTTTCTCTCTACGCATGAAAAAAAACAGGAAAAGGCCATGTGATATTTTGTCCCAAGCCTCTCATTTAAGTTTAAGTGAGTGGCTCACGTCATGACCTGTCCGAGTCCGTTTCTGCCCTGAAACGATTTGTTTCATCCCGGTTTAAGTTCAATTTATTTTAAATAAAATTTTCTTAATTTATTTTCCACTTTCAAGACTTTTCTCAAAAATCCCGTTTTTAATGTCTACCAAATACCCGACGCCTCGAAAATCGCGAAAATTTGACTGTCTCGGAATTCAACGAAATTTGTTTGGGTAACTAAATTTCATGAGAAAAATCCAATGGTGAGGTCCGTTCTGTTATCCGAGATCTAGAAAAATTTCAGGTTTGCAACATGTACTGTAGCAGTAATTTACGTTTTCCATTTTTCGAAAAAATTCAAATTTACCCGGGTTTTACATTCTTCCCCCCTTAACAAGATTTCGTCCCTGAAATTCACACGCGCATACACATTCAAATCACATGCATATGCAATAGTCATTTAATCATCAAATGACTAAAAACACACCTTCACCCTCAAACAAGAAAGGATAATTAGCACGCACAGTGTCTTCACATTCCCATGTTGCCTCCTCTGTATCTCGGTGTTGCCACAACACCTTTACTAGCCTCACAGTCTTGCCACGCAAAACCTATTCTCGAATATCCATGATACGTACCGGTCCCTCCTTGAAGGTTCCATTCGTATCCACAACAAGCTCATCCCAATCCACTACATGAGTCAGATCTAGAGTATACTTTCGGAGCATGGAGACATGGAATAAAGCATGAACACTGTAACGACCAAATGATGTATATGTGAAAATATGGTCAAGGGAGTGAATGTGCTAAATACTCAAAAACTGAAATGAAAAGTATTACCAACACACAGCCCCTTTCCGCTAGTGCACAGGTCATACAAGTAATAAAGTGGACTCTAGGAGTCCATATATCGTACCCACGAGGATTGTAGGTTCTCTCTAATTGGAATTTGATCACCCCGATTACAAGGGTTCTTCTTATTTAGAGCGATCAAATAGGATGGAATAAATCAATTTAATTGAAACAAAAAACTGATTTAAAACTAATCCTAAAAATCTGCAAATAAACAACTATGAACTACAAAGGTATGAAGAAAGGCACTAGGGATGAGGATAATTATTTGCAAACAGTTTGCATTTTCTTGAATGGGCAACATTTGTGAGTTGAAGCTGGATTTGTCCAAGAGCAATGTAGTATAGCTTGGATTTCTCCTGGCACTATATATTTCACTATCTAACACACCATATTCCTTTTCAGGAAAAATGGGTCTAAATAACTACTTGTAAAATTTGGCCCTCTTTAAGATTTGATTGTTTTTCTTTTTCAATACTTTACAATAACCATTTCTCGGGAATTTGAAAATTCTTGCCCCCATACACGGGATAATGCAAGCCTTCTCCAATGTAATTGGTATCTCGTCCTTCAAATCAATAAAATTTTCTATCGCCAGATAGATCTTTGCTAACACGGGATCAAGATCCTTTCATCGAGACAGGGAGAAACCTCTGATCAAATAAATTGATACATCATCTAATTAATCCTCACACCATGAGTTAATTAGTGATCTATCAAAGTAATTTTTCAGAGTTCGTTAGTTCCAAGATATTAGTCTAACCTACCCCTAAGTTATCGCTCTTTACTCTCAAGAATCTCCATCTCTGTGTCAATTAGAGGGCCTCCTGGAAATCAGAGCAAAGATACAGCTCTTTTCTGGGTATAAGCTACTAATATTCCAAACAGTTCATTATATGAACAGTACCAATTATATAAATTCAGTATTCAAACCCACAAAATAACTGAGAAACTGCAAATCTGAATGTTCAACAATTAATCCCACAACCTTAGGGTGTTTAATGTTCCATTCTTTGGATTACAATCATCATAATCAAACAAAAGTAAGAAAATGAAGAAAGAAATCAAAGAGACAAGAAAGCGAAAAATCGATTTGAGCTTCAATCTTTACTCTTGATAAATAAATTGAATATCTGAGTACATCACCGAAATCTCTTCAATAGAAATAAAAATCTGCTCTAAAACTACTCTAAAATCTATTAAAAATAAAAATATGCAGCAAAAACTAAGAAAATGGGAAGTTTAGAGAGAGAAAACCCATGAGAGAGAGAAAATCCAGATTTTAGCTTCAATCTTTGTCTGAACCTTAGTGAAATCCGAATCTCTGTTATACAACATCGAAATCTCTTCAATACAAAGAAAATTTGCTAAAAAATTACTCTAAGATCTACAAAAAAATCAAAATGCGTAGAAAAGCGGAAAATTGGGCAATTTAGAGAGAGAAACCCCATGAGAGAGGTTCTCCAATCTTCCCGCTGCCCTCTTTACCTCAAAAACGAGTATATATATGGTCTTAGGGTGAAATGGGCTTAAAAATAGACTAAAATATCAATTTTCGGCCTTTTTTAGTTTTCTCCAGCCTTTTTGGTGTGACGAGTTTTTGGTCAGCGACCAAGTTTCACTGGTCTATGAGTTTTTATTGTCACGACCGCCGGTTTTTGTGGTCGCGACCAAGTTTCCTAGTCGTGACAGCTTGCTTAGTCGCGACAGTTTCTGGACAGCAACTTGTTTTTCCTCTCCAACTTGTCAGGGCCACAACTTCTTCGTTTTAACTCGGATTTGGCCGTGTGAGTACTTGTTGAAAAGATCTTTGAATGTAGAATGCAACCATGAGGAAATTTGAACCATTTGATGTTCCATATGGTACAGAAAAATTTATCTTCCCAGTGGTGCGTTGTGAGACTCCCGGTTGACTCTTCTTTTGGAAATATATTGCTCATTTCTTGACAAATCCACTTGCTTTTACTCAATAATCCTACAAAACCAAGTTTAAAGGAAATTTTATGGGTTTTACATGAATATGGATACAAAATGCACAAGATAGCATGTGAAATGAACTCAAAACATAGATGAGTTTTACACTCATCAAACACTCATTAAGCTTGGGTGGCAATGCCAACTGGTAAGAAAATGTACCCACCCTCTCAAGTACCTCGAAGGGCCCAATATACCTCGATGATAGCTTTCCCCGCTTGCCGATCTGACCACTCGTCTCTTAGGTATCACCTTCAAGAAGACATGATTACCTACCTCAAACTCTAGAGGTCACCACCGTCTGTCGACGTAACTCTTCTACCGGCTCCAAGTCATGAGAAGACGCTTCCATATCAAATATAACTTCTCAAAGGTGTCTCTAGTCAAATCCAAACCCGTAGAGGGTCTCTCTCTCTCCTCCGTTCAAACTAGAGATTGGCAAGGCCTCCAATATAATGCCTCATAGGGTGCCATTTGTATGCTTACCTGATAACTATTGTTGTAGGCGAATTCCACAAAGGGTAAATGCTCTTCCCAGCTACCTTTGAGATCAATGACGCATGCCCATAGCCTTTCCTCTAAAGTCATGATGGTTCTCTCGGACTGATCATCTGTCTGGGGATGAAAAGTAGTGCTCATCTTCAATTGTATCCCCATTACTCGCTGGAAACTCATCCAAAAATGAGTTGTAAACCTGGGATCCTAATCTGATACTATAGACAATGGTACCCCATGCAACCGAACAATCTCCCGTTGTTGACCATTTTCTTTATATATATCAAATTTATGACACTATTACCAAAGGACAATTATCTAATCCCTAGTAAAGGCATCAAAAACTTGTTGACCAAATAGAACATGTATGCTTATAATAAAAATGATTTGTCATTGAATTCATTGAAGATATAGTTTGGTCAAAATAATGCAAGTGCACAGGTCGTACAAGTAATAAAGGTGGACCTATAAGTCCGGATATCATTCCCACAGAGATCAAATAGAATTTAAAGTTCAACTACCCTAACTACTCAAGTTCCACACTATTTGAACTTCCATTTCATATAATTTTCAGTAACCTAACTAGAATTCTACTATTTAAATTTCTACATCTATAATAAAAAAGAAAATTTAAAATCCTAGACCTAAAATAGACATGAACCAGATTATTGCTGGAAGTAGACACTAGAATTTCACTGCTGTGAAATTATCAATTCCTGCAACATAATCTAATTCTATTCTTTCATGAATTGGAATCTGAAAATGTCAAGAGGTAAGGTAGTATAATTTGGAATTCTCCCTTAAACATACATTTCACTTATTAGAGAATCATGTTCATTTCTGAAACATGTATCTAACCAATTACTTGTGATCAGATTTTCTCTGTAAGATCTGGGTATTTTTCTTTCAATACTTCATACCCATTTCTTATGACTCTGATTTCTTGCTTCCCCGAGACGGGGCCATTTTCCAAATGCTCAGATGAATAGTATCTCATCCTTGAGATCTTAAAGTTCTCTACTCCTTGATTAGATCTATGCTAAGACAGGATCAAGATCATTCCTCAAGACCAAGGAGAAATCTCTAATTAATTAAATTGATAGATCCCTCAACTAATTCTCAAACCATGAGTTAATTGATGATTTATCTAAGTAATCTTTTAGAGCTCATTAGTTCTTCAATAATATTCTAGCATACCCCTAAGTAATGCATCCATGCTCTCAGGAATCTCCAACTCTATGTCACTCATAGGGCCTCCTAGAAATCAGAGCCAAACAACAAACCTGAATTGGGTATAAGTTACTAATGTTGGGAACAATTTACTTTATGAACAACATCATTCAAATAAATTCAAAATTCTCAATCTAAGAAATCTCTTTCTAATTATGCAGGAAAGACCATAACTAACATTAGATCTTTCCCAACGGAAGTTGGGTTTCCAGAAAACTAAATTGCAGTAAACATTGAAATATTGATCAAGAAATTTCCAATGCAACTGCAATCAATTGAAAGAAATAAATTCCAGCTTTTCTTTGGACTTCATTAGATTCAAACAGTAATCGGAATTGATTTTCCACAATTTAGCTCAACTTCGAAACTTATGAACAATCCACTATTTCAAGTCTAGTAAACAAATTGAAATCCTATGCTAATACTAATCAACGAAGGAAAGGAAAATAAAATAAAAGAAAAATATAATACAAAAGAGCCCTCAGCTCCCCAGATTGCGTTGGTTTTCCGCCAACTGACTGTCTCGCTTTCCTCAAATGTTTATATTTATAGAGCCCCAGAAGTTTGGGCCCTAATTTTGAGGCTACATTGGGGATCCCAAAATTTTTGGCCCAGATTGCATTCTTGGTCGCGACCTGAAAGTGTTGTACCGACATAATTTTAATTCTTTGTTGCAATTCTCTGTTGTAGCATGTAGCAATCTATCGCGACAGTATTTGTTTCTACAGCATGTTTATTCTTTCGTGACAAAGTTTTCTCTGTCGCGACAGATCTTTCTTTGGCTCTTTAACACTTTGTCCTGCAAGGTCTGTCGTTCTGTTGATTCTATGTCGCGACACTCTCATGTATAGTTACTGGAACATTTATGTTGTGACATTAACAATTGTGTTGTGACATTGTTTATGTGTAACTTCTTCAAGTTGTGTCGCGACCTAGTTTTTATGTCGCGACAATATTTCTTTTTGTTCTTGTTGCAATAATGTTTCTTGTATTGTCAGCATTCCTATCACGACCAGGAAAGTCTGTCGCGATAGAGTCTTATCCGTAACTTTGATTTCTTATTTAAACTTCATTTTTATGTTAGACATAATTACAGTGAATATTTGTAGATGTTTTTTGTCGCAACCTAGTTTTTATGTCGCGAAAATTTTTTTTGCCTTCAGCTCATCTTTATGTTGTGACCTAGTTATGTTATGTCATGACAAGACCACTCTTCCCTGTATTGGAATCTTTGTCACGAGATGGAAAAGTGCGTGTGACCTTGTTTATCTGTTGACTTATTTACGTATCCCGCGACCTTAATTACTCACCTGTCGCGACATCAAAACTTCTCTTCGACAAAACGAGAGTATGTCATGACAGTGAACTCTTTTGTTGCAATCAGGTCAATTCACTAAGTCAGCATCACTTGTAGCCACTTTGTTTCTCTGTCAGGACTAAAAACCATGTCTTCTAGTGTCGCGACAGGAGATTTTATGTCGCAACAGAGATTCTACCTTCTATTTTTCCTTGTGTCGCAACAGAGATTCTACCTTCTATTTTTCCTTGTGTCGCAACATAAATTGATTTGTCACAGTATTCTTCCTGTATTGCTCTTTAATTTCTTCTCGCGACATAAGATACCTTGTCGCGACAAGATCTCTGCTTTCTTCCTATTTCTAGTGTCGTGACAAGGAGCTTTTATGTCGCGACAGGTTCCTCTTGGTTTTGACATCCAGCATAAGAAACCTTGTCGTAACATTATCTCTCTTTGTCTCAACTGACTTGCTACATTCTTCTCATGTTTTGTCGCTACACGCTGTCTTTTGTTGCGACATAGCTCTTCTTCTATATTCAGTCCTGTGTGTTACGACATAAGAAATATTATCGTGACAGATTTCCTTAGCCATTTGCTTGAACGTTTGTCGTGACATAGGCTACTATAATTGCAATTTTTCTCTTCTTTCTTGTTGAAATTTTCTCATTTTTGAACTAGACCTGCAAAACACAAATTTGGTGAATAATCCATAATTTGGCATTAAAATATATCTAAATATACTTAAAATAAACTAGAAAAATGGATTAAAAATAGATGAGTTTAAGACTCATCAAATTCTAAACTTAAAAAGTTTTGCTTGTCCCAAAGCAAAGAAAAGAAAAACCTTGTTGTCCTTGAGCAATTCGACTTTATTTTTAGGGACATTTTCTATTTTCTACTACAATCCTTTTTTAATCAGCTTCCTGAATTGAACTAGTTAGTTGCATCACGGTTTCAAATTTAGTTTTCAATTCAGACTTAGGGAAATTTTTTCAATTACTGTCACAAAACAAACTAATGGTTTTTGAAATGTAAACAATTCAGTCAATTCATCCTGATCTATGAGTGTGTGATGGTCTTCTTTCCCTTTCTCCTTAGCTAAATTAGCTAATCTTACAGGGTAAAACCACGATTCTTGTATATCATTTTAAGTCTCATATGCTTGTTTTTCATATTAGTCTCCACTAATGTAGGCAAATACAACCTTCAAGATCAATTAGGTCTTTTAGGCTTGTAAAGTTTGGCTTGGGTATTTGGGTGGATAATTGGAGAATTTAGGCTAAAAATTACCCAAATTCCAATCTTCACTTTTTGTGTCCATGTCTCTATCCTTCATCCCTTTCTTTTCTACTAATGTCAAAAAAGAAATAATTCCCCCAAACTTGATCTTAATGTATCATACTGCATACTCTCATCTTGGTAATTTTCTTTGCTATTGTCATTCTTATCAAGTTAGTCCCTTCAGATAGAAGCCTTTTTTCTTTTCTTTTCACTTGTCAAAGACTTTTAGGAATAGTGGAATGTTTTGTCTTCTTAAGCTTTATACCACTCTTAGAGAACTTTGGGTTAGCAGCTCCTATACCAGTTGGCATTGGGGTACTAGGTGTTGAAACACCCCTATGAACTTAATTGCTCAAGAGAGGAAGGCCATAAGACAAAACTTATTCCAATTTGACAATTTACAATCCTTGACTTCTTCTTTGCATTCCCTTCTTTTCCTTCATTTGTTTTTTTTTTCCATCCTTCATTCTTGTTTTTCCCTTCAATTCAAATTAACATTCCCCCAATCTTATCCTTTTCTGCATTTTGAAGTTCTTTTCCTGAAATCTAGGCAATAAAGGGTTCTTTACTGTAGGATTAGAATAAAGGAAGGGTTTAAGGTTCCTGGTATTTGGTTTAATGAAGAAATTGAGGCAATTTGGCTCAGTCGGAACTACGGAGTGTATGCTTGTGTATTATGAGGAGTAGGCTTGAAAGGCTCAGGCTTCAAAGTGACTTTATATCCGCCTTGTTAGTGGTATTGCTGGGATTTAATAACGGCTAATAATCTAACAGTTCCTAGGACCTTGGACTATTTGGTGTGAATGAACCGAAGATGTCCTAATTTTTCGCAATTTGTTAAGGACTCACTTTGCGACCATGTGTGTTGGCACTTTGGGGTTTTCTTGACCTTAATGTTTACACAAAGGTCTCAAAAGTCTTATTTGTGTTTCCTATTGAGTACATCTTCCAAAATCTGATCATTCAACTTCATTTTGGCTAAACTGCAACTTCCTTTTCCAATTTGGGGATTAGACTACCATACTGCATCTTTCCATGGTTGTTTGGATTTGAATTTTTGTTGTTGTGTTATTTTAATCAAGTAAAGAAGTTTATTTTGATTATGCATTCAGCTCACAACAATACAACACAACCACAATTGTTCTCAAGTCATTTCACCCAAACATGCTGTAGCAAATACTATCTAGGTAGTTGATTTCTTCTTTATTCAACCAAGTAGATGACAAACATTGAGCAAAGATAATAAATCAAAACACACCAATCAAGCAAAAACACAATTGAACACAAAATTTTCTTCAATTTTTTAAATTTTTTATTTTATTGATGTTTGAATATAAAAGAGGATGAGAATTGGGAAGGTAGGGTATTGTTCATTTTTATTCATGACCCTCTCCTTTCTTCTTCCATCCTTAAGATATTCTTCCACCCTCCTCTCTTTTGAATTGAGTTCTTTTTTGTTGTACTATGATTTCACGTTTTCTTGTTTTACGTACATGGTGTAGAAGGGCACAATAAAATTGAATGCGGGTTGAGTATAGGGTATGGGTAGATTAACACCCTAAGAGACTATAGTGTAGGTCTGGTTTGATTCGGTTGTAGCGAGGGGTATCTTCTTCTTCTTTGGCTTGTCTTCATCGCCTAGTCTACGATCTTGGCATTGCTCTTTATAAGTTCTCACTACCTCATAGCTAGAGATTCCAGGAGTGTCCTGTTATTTTTTATCTCATATCTCATCATTCGAAAACTTTTTTTGCAGTGTTCTAGAGTACATTCGTACGATTGTTATCTCTGAGTCATGCTTGCCTTCAGGCATTGTCGATCTCTGGCCCGTTCTCCACTTTATGGCCCTTTTCTCTATTTCTATCTTCCACTCTTCATCCATTTTCTTCAGTGCATCCTCTAAATCCGGTCCCTTCTTCTAAGCTCTGCATCAAAATACTCATCCCTGAGCTGAAATTGTGTCTTTAACTGATCGTCTCTTTCTTTCAATTCATGTCACATAGACACCAACAATTCCATCATTTCTGTATGATTGCAGTTCTGCCCTGCACTTTCAGCTTGTTCATGATGGGTTTGTCTCAGCTCCGGGGGTGCACTCTATAATTGACTTTGACTCCTCTGAGCTTCTTGTTGCAATGGACATTGGTTTTCCCACTATTCTAGCTCAGTGCACCCTTCATTCCCTTTTTCTTCTTCTATTTCTTTTTGCTTGCCCTTTCCTCTGTTCTTTAGTCCTTTAGTTATACCGGTTAAGGTCAGAGGGGAGGCTCTAGGGTAGGTTTCCTCGGTCCCCCATTCTTCATCAACTCCCCCTTGGATGCATGTCTAGTTGTGTGGTGGTGTGGAATCATTCCCCACATTTGCTTTCGGAAGTAACCCGAGATAGACTTTTCAATAGTGCCACATTTGTTTTTGTAACCTTTTAGCAATGCGTAGAGGAGGATTGCTTCCCCTCTTCTCACTATGCTTAGATGCTTAGAAGGAATAAGGACATAAGCGATAGAGTAAGACCGTACATGGCTGTCGAGTTAGGTCTCACGGTAATGGATTTAAAGGGTTTTCTTTGTCCCCTTTCATTTTCCTTTTCCGACCGTAGAGGTAAGATCTGCTATTTTTTTGTGTTCTGGTTCCTTGAGTTGTTTCTTGAACTTAGAACCATCCTTTTACACCCTCAGATTAAATAATCTGTTTATCTCCTCTCTGCTAAACTCACTGCTTGACCTCGACGCGCCTCTTTCCTTCTTTTCTCTACCCATATTCATGAAAAAAATTTTTCACGAATGCATAGCCGGGTTCTGAGCTACTAAGTAGCTACATCTCTCTTTTCTAGCATTTCAGCAAAATGGGAGATAACCTTTTTTAACCCTCTTTTGGCAATGAAGCCTCTGTCTTTCAAACTTCCTTCCATTAGAGCTGTTGTTTTTTCTTAAATAAAGTTCTTTGCTCTTTCTTTCATTTGTTCTGTTCTGGCTTCATCAGCTCCTCTTTTTCTTTTTCTTGATTCTTCTCCCTTCTACTGTTGCTTTTCATTTTCATCTTCCCTGTCTTTAACTTGCATAGCTACTTCTTGAGAATCTTTTTCTATTTCATTTTCCAGCTTATTGTACTCTTCCATGAGTTCGTTGAGGACGGGAATTAGGGAGATAGAATCAGACATGGTAGGGTCAAGGTTTTGGAGCTCTAGGGTTTTAGAGAATGAGAATGTGGAAATTTTAGTGAGAAGTTGTGAAAGTTGAGAGTTTAAGAGAAATGTGGCTTTTCAGTTTTCAAAAAATTTCTATTTATAAGCCAATTGGTTGACCTTGCCCTCATTTAATGTCACGACGACATTGCCCTAGGGTTTGTTTTATCATTAATGCTCTGTCGCGACAAGCAAAAATAGTTGTCGCGACATAATTTCAGAGACATGGTCGTTCGATTATGTCGCGACACTAGAGAATTATGTTGCGACATAAACTTCCCTTTCAATTTGCTTCCCAAGACAAGTGTGTCACGACACAGAAAAAGTGTTGCGACATTAACTAAAGTTTTCTGAATTTTTACCTTTCTCTTTCTTCTTCCTTTAAACATTCAAAACGTCACCGCAACCACTCATACTCAGTGAACATTTTTCAAAGCTTGTCAAACTTCTTCAATTCAGGCGTGAAAACTCTTCCTCATTTCTTAATTGATATGTCTTTCCTTGATTTTCATAATCTGTTTATTCAAACATGCGACTATTCCCACCAACCCCGGATAGCCGTTGTCATTAAATACAGGTTTATGGAATTAGAATTACTCCCCCTTCTGGTAATTTTCTGCATAATCTTCTTGAATTTTTGTTTCATTGTCCTGAAAATCAACAACACTAACATAAAACTACTAACAGATTAACTAAAACTTCAAATACATAAAATTCTACTGACTCAATTAAACTATTTAAAACTTAAAATTGAAAATTCCTAATTAGGTTGCCTCCCAGTGCTGGAGTTTAATGTCCTTAGTTTGGACTTAAGTACGCAAAGTGTCTTACTAATTCTATAATTCTCTTTTAATTGCTCTCTAGTGAGCTATTCTTTATTAAACCAGTTTCCCTGCATGCTTTGTCCTACACCTTCTTGCTTCCTTGCAATTCATCATTTCCTCTCAATATAGTTGATGTGAGATCTTTTGGATTGATCTCGGTACTACTTGGAAATGTATTTCTAGATTACCTTTGCAGGGATAAGGCCAACTGCCTTACTTGAGTCTCCAAATTTCTCATTATGGCATTGGTATTTGTTTGGCTGCGATTGTGTTTGCTTGGAAGTTATCAAGGTCAGAAAATTTCTTTTCATGCAGGTTCATAATTCTTTTGTCTTCTGACATGAAATGAAACATCTGATCTTCAAAGGATTGAGTCATTTTCTAACCTTGATACTCCCCTCTACTTTCCCTCTGCTGTTATTGTTCTTGGAACCCAAGAGCAAGCTTCTGGCCCAGTAGTTACGTCGGTCTGGGGAGGGCAGCTACCTGGCACTTTGTTCTGCCTCTTCTCTCCTTTTAGCCTTAGTTTTCATGGTTATAAATCTTTGTTGTATAGTGTGATGCAAGTTGAGTTGAGATTAAAGTGATAACTTCTTTTATCATTCATATCTTGGCCTCCTCAGCAGTGAATATTCTCAATTGATTCTTAATACTTCCTTCATTTCTTTCTTCTCTTAACTCCCTTGTGTTTTCAATGTTATTCTTCTGTAATTCCCGATTTGTTCATCTTGTATCCAGCTTTGCTTTTATGGCCGTCATTCTATCAAGCCCAATAAGACCATTTCCTTTCAATCTACTGTTGCTCCCTGAAGCTTCAAATGGAGCCTTGTAGTTGCCTTTGGCTAGGTCTTCTATAAGTTCCCTTGCCTCCTCTGCACTTCATCTTTTAAAAGCTCCACAATAGGATGCATCAATTATACCCTTTGAGGCATAATTCATTGCATGATAGAAAATATCCATCTGAGTAGTCAAATCTATTCCATGCATAGGACATCTTTTCAACAATCTTTTGAATCTCTCCCATGCAGTGTAGAGAATCTCATTTTCCCCTTGCTTGAAGACAATTATTTCTCCTCTTCTCTCAGCGGTGAGAGCCGGAGGTAAAAATCTACTCATGTATGCCTCCACTAGTTCTTCCCAGTGATTGTGATCCACGAGGGCCGTGGAGTTCGACCATGTTGTTCACCACGTCCTCTCCAGTAAATGGGAAGAGTTGAGCTTGATTACATACCGGGTCTCACCTCATTCGACGGCGTATTTGTCATCCTCATGAATCTCCCAGGCTCATTTAGATCTTCGGAAGGGTGCTTTGTGGCTGATGTTGTTGCACCATAGTAATCCGTGGCTTACGCTTTCAGAAATTGTTTGCTTCAATGAAAGGTTATCTCACAGATGAGTACTCCTCTTGGATAATAGGCCTCAAAAATTCCTCCATAGTTTTAGGCCTTTAAGGTCTCTCTACTTCTTCTTCTTCTTATGGAATAGCCTGCAATATTTCTGGATTCTGCACTAGTGATTCTTCTCAGATTCTCGGGGTTCTCTCAGAATTTCGGTGTCCGGAGGCGACGGTTAACTTCTAGTCTTCTATGCATTTATTCTTCACGAAAGTAAAAACACACGAGATCAAATGGAGTCGATGATATCAAAAATTTGCATGTATTTAGGCTAAATATAGGTGTTTTATTCGATAGTATTGTACCACTTCATTTTTTTTTCCAAAATTTTTGTAAAAACAAATAAAAATGTCCAAATTAGTATTTCTCTCTTTTGTCAGAATATTGATTTTCAAACTCATTCAATTCTCGGCAACGGCGCTAAAAACTTATTGACCATTTACTTTATATAGATCAAATTTATGACACTATTACCAAAGGACTATTATCTAATCGCCAGTAAACGCATCAAAAACTTGTTGACCAAATAGAACATGTATGCTTATAATAAAAATGATTTGTCATTGAATTCATTGAAGATTTAGTTTGGTCAAAATACTGCAAGTGCACAGGTCGTAAAAGTAATAAAAGGGGACCTATAAGTCCAGATATCATTCCCACAGAGATCAAATAGAATTTAAAGTTCAACTACCCTAACTACTCAAGTTCCACACTATTTGAACTTCCATTTCAAATAATTTTCAGTAACCTAACTAGAATTCTATTATTTAAATTTCTACATCTATAATGAAAAAGAAAATTTAAAATCCTAGACCTAAATTGGACATGAACCAGATTATTGCTAGAAGTAGACACTGGAATTTCACTGCTGTGAAATTATCAATTCCTACAACATAATCTAATTCTATTCTTTCAAGAATTGGAATCTGAAAATGTCAAGAGGTAAGGTAGTATAATTTGGATTTCTCCCTTAACCATACATTTCTTTGATTAGAAGTCATTCATTCTGAAACATGCCTCTGGCTTGATTACTTGTAATCGAGTTTTCTCACAGTAAGATGCGGGTATTTTCTTTTCCAATCTTGTGCAGTTCTTGCCATTGCCAGTTTCTTGCTTCCCAAGACAGGGCCATTTGCCAGATCTCTACAAGAAGAATGATGTCTCATCCTTGAGATCTTAAAGAGTTCTCTCTTTCCTTGATTAGATCTATGCTAACACATGATCAAGATTATTCCTCAAGACCAAGGAGAAATCTCTAATTGATTAAATTGATAGATCCCTCAACTAATTCTCAAACCATGAGTTAATTGGTGATTTATCTAAGTAATCTTTTAGAGCTAATTAGTTCTTCAATAATAGTCTAGCATACCCCTAAGTAATGCATCCATGCTCTCGGGAATCTCAACTTTATGTCACTTTCGGATATGGCCTCACAAATCGGGAGCCCCGAGACAACAATCATAGTGGGTATAGTTACCCAGTATTTAGGAACAATTCACTTTATAGACAACATCATTCAAATAAATTCAAAATTCTCAATCTAGAAATCTCTTTCTAATTGTGCGGGAAAGACCATAACTAACATCGGATCTTTCTGATGAGTTAGGTTTCGAGAAAAGGCTGAATTGCAATAAACACTGAAATACTCAGGAAATTTCCAATGCAACTGTAATCAGTTGAAAGAAATAAATTCCAACTTTTCTCTGGACTTCATTAGATTCAAACAATAATCGGAAATGATTTTCAACAATTTAGCTCAACTTTGAAACTTCTAAACAATCCATTGTTTCAAGTTTAGTAAACAATTAGAAATCGCTAATTCTGTCCCATTGAAGAAAGAAAAATAAAATAAAATAAAAATTAAATAAAATAAAAATATAATATAAAGAGTCCTCGCTCCCAATGAGTGCGGCTGGTTTTCCAGCCAGTATTGCCTCGCTTTCCTTAAATGATTCTATTTTTAGAGCCCTAGAAGTTTGGGCCCTAATTTCGAGGCTACATTGTGGATCCCCAAAATTCTAGCCTAGATTGCATTCTTGGTCATAACTGAAAATTATTTAATGCAACATAATTACCAATTCTTTTGTTGCAGTTCTCTATTATAGTGATTAGTGCTCAAAAAGTGCTATTTGAACCACTGTTTATTTAAGGTTTGAGCACTTGTGTACTAATCATTCTAATTAACCAGTTTTGCACATTAAGATCCACATTATTCTCTTGATCATATTTTGTGGCTAATTTTGTAGTTTTGCAAGATAATCAGACCAAAATTATCGAGTTAATTCAAACACGAAGAGCAGAGTTAGACTCATCAGATTCATGAGGTCATATCCTAGAAGGAAAGAAAGAGCAAAATGTGAAGAAGAAAAATGAACACTGCAGGAATGCTTGCCCTAATACCATTCACCATCAGGCCTTACTTTGTTCATCCTGCTTGCCAGTTCACCTTTTGGCGTTGTGCCCTGTTTGCATTTTGGTTTCTTCATTTATCCCTTGTAATAGCTTTTGGTTTGGTTTTTTTGTTCCCTTGCTCTGAAGGTATATAAAATTTGGAGTCAAAGGTGCGTAAAATCGATCCAATCCATCGATCAATAAAATGTGTGGAGCTTTGTTTCCCTTTTCCGCTCCTTTCCACTTTCTCTCTGTTTCCCTCATTTTCTTTCCATTTACAGCGATAAGCACCCTCAAGGGATGACAACTCGGAGATGGCAGACAAAAACCCTTTCCTTCTTGAAGTGGAAGCTGTTGGAGTCTGAGATCGAGGAGACTAGAGGTTCCATGTTTTTCACAGTGCATGTGGAGTTTGTGTTTCCTTTAGTTAGGTTTAAATCCACATATTCACCTTGAATGACCTTTATTTGGTAATCTTTTAGGGTTGGTGCGTTCTTGATTGCTAGATCCACTGAGATTCGTCGTGCCCTCTATTAATCATTTGTAAGGTGAGTCGGAGAATTGTTCTTCACTTTATCGGTGACCATTCTTTGCTCATTAAACACCATTTTCAAAAGGATAATTATTTTAGGTTGGGTTTCATATTCAAATGAAGATCGATTCGGGAGATGACTATAGGTCATCCTTCTGTGAGAAATGACCTTGGAAACCCTCGGTTATACAGGATCTAAGCCCCGGTATCACGATATTTCCAAGGAGATCTCTTTTATTATTTTCTTATTTTCTTACTTTATTTTGAGTCACCCAGACATTCACCCCCCACATTTTTACAAAATCCCATAATCAAATTGAAATTCACCATTTTGAACCTCCTTTGTAAATCATTTGTATAAAGAAAACCCATCCCTGTGTTAGGCCTAGATATATCTACTATGATAGCTGCAACTCTGTGATAGGAGAAAATTATGATATAAATTTTGTTGATTTGAACACCTATGTACGAATCAAATGGGCGTCGTTCATAGGGATGGTGCCTAAAGATCTGATTGATGGAGTTGAATACTGTGATCCTCATCACAAGATTTGGTGAATTTTCTTTATTTTTACATTTACCGAGTTTCACAGCGGAGTTTATCGATTTGCTTCTACATTTTTTTAGTTCACGTACCACTGGGTGAGTGTTGTCTTTTTCCTTGTTTGTGTTTTTCTGCATTCGTAGTGCAGTGCATTTCCCATAAGATTAAAATCCAGAGAATGACTTCTCCTTTGTATTGCATACATGTCAATGAGGGATTACAAAAACCTTCCATGGAAGAATCAGCAACCCTTGGGGAGAAATCCAAACCCAAATAGGTCTATGAGGGACTATAGAGACCAATGGAAGAGTGCACCCATCTATAGTGTTCCCTCAACTTATGCACCTCCTACTTCTCCACATTTTACCTCAACTCCTCAGCCACCACAACCACCATAGTTAATTTCTCCAATTGAGCAAGCAATACTGAACTTGAGCAAACTAGTGGATAATTTCATAGAGGAGCAGAGGGTAGTGAAAGGCCAATAAGGAAATTTACACTGTGGAGAACTCTCTTGACCAAAAATTAGATGGGCTTCAAAGTGAAATGGATAAGAAATTTGATAACCTGCAAAGTGGAATTGATCATAAATTTGACAACTTGCAGACATCAATTTCAAAGCTTGCCCAGCAAAATGTTCATCAAGAGGAAGAAAATCCAGGAGGGTGCACAGGTGCCTCATGGTGGAGCCGGTGTGTCTACGGCCTGAAGGCATAGTTGAAAATTTTTGAATCCTGAGACATTAGTGCTGTTATGCGCCTATGGGAGAAGAAGGAAGCAATCCCCTATTCTTGTGAGAGCGATGAAGAACACAAGGGAACAGTGCCCCTTGCCCCCTACTAACTTTCAGTCCCTACATAGTGCCTTCGCTGCATCACAATCCCAACCCAAAACTCTGTTCTTGAAGCAAAGGCCATCCCGTCTCGTGCCTACCACCCATAGAAACCTCTCAAAGCTGGTGGACTTGTTCAAATCTTCGTCACTACCTTAAAAGATGGCATTGCTCCTGTAACAGTGGATGGTTTAGGTGCGAGTTCGGTTCGACACGGGCCTATTTGAGCTGGCCAATTCGGCGACCTCAGGAAGCCTTAAAAAAATTGGTTAGGAACAGTCTCCCCACTTTTATTTGATTTTTCTTGTGTTGTCTTATTTTATTTTATTTTATTTTGATTTCTCTAATTTTTCTTCTTAGATTTTCTCTAATTTTTAGTTAATATTTGTTTCTAGCTTATTTTTCAATTTTCTACAATTTTTCTTAATTTTTTATGTGTTTATTTTTGTAGATTTTGATTAATTTTTTTGAGTAAACCAAAAATAAGAATTTCGCGAGGAAATTGATTTGTAGTGCAACGTGCACTATTTTGTCTTTATGATATATATATATATATATATATATATTTATTTATTTATAATACCTCTATTTATATTTATATATTAAAAATGGTTGGTCTTCAAAAAAAAATTTTATTTTTATTTTTTATTATTCAAAAATTTCTGAGTGCAAAATTTTGCGGGTTCTAAATTTCGCGACCTGGTATCAGGCTCCCTCCTCCCAATTTGCGACCCATTTTGTTTTCATCATAACTTTCTCATTCGAACTCCGTTTTAGGCCTTTTTGGTACCGTTGGAAATATTAGAGAGTGTAGAATCCAAATATAGCTAGAAAGAATACTTTTGAAATTATTATGAAGGTTTAATTTTCAAAATGTTCCAACTGGTCACTTTTTTCCTCTATTTTCTTCTCCTAACTTGTTTATTTGAAGCCCAAACGGAGTGAATAAGGTGTCAATGGAAAGCTTGTGAAGTCTCCTATCCAAAAATGAGCACATATCATAAAGGAGGTAGCACTTACTTCTCTCACTTTCCAATCCAAGTTCCATTGCGGACAATGTGACATTTGGTTGGGGGAGAGTTAGCGAAGGAAGTGGCGTTTATTTATGTTTTTGTTACTATTTTGAGCAAGCCCATTTTGTTATGATCAATGGCTTGCTGGTTTTCCTTTTTGTGAAGCTGTTATACTATACAACACTTTTCAGTCAAAGCTTTTACCCATTTTTCATCATGTTTTTTGTGTTTTGCCTAGCACAGTTGGATAAATTAAAATTTGTCAATCTTGTTGATGTTAGATTGATTCCATGCCTAGTTAGTGGATAATTAGTTGAATTCTTGTTGCTAATTTTCTTTCTGTAGCTAACCATATGCACATCGGGTTTCTTCCAATAAATTGAAAACTACCGACCTCTAAACTTTGCAAAACCTACCTAGTTTCGGTGACTACCTTTAATAGGTTAAGGACCCCGTGAAAGAGGCCAATGTGTCTTCCAAAATAAAAAGAAGTGAAAAAAAAGAAGAAAAAAGAAAGAAAGAAGTAAAAAAGATAGGAAATTGGCACATGAAACCGAGCACGATCCGAGGGGTATATGGCAAAGCCTTTAAAGCCGGTGCCACTAAGCCCGGCGGTTGGGAGCCACCGACTTAGTGCTCACTGGCGGTGGATGGGTGGAGTTGCGAGTTGTGGGTGTTGGAGTTTGAAATCGGTCGGTCCAGGGGTGAAACACGAAGAGATAGTGTTGAAGATCCTTATGACTTGGTGCCACTAGCCTTAATTGGTTGGGAGTCATCGGTAGATCCGTTACATATGGACTTTGGTGGGAGTCGATTCCTGTTGTTGCACCTATAACACAAAAGAGTTGTGGAATAAGAGTGGGTCCTGATCTATTTGGGTCGGTTAGCGTGCTAGGTTGTGGCAATGGCAGTTGAGAGTGCAGTTTAGTAGTTTATTTGTTGAGAGCGGATCAAACAAACACTTAGATTTTGGTGGAAGTTTCTGGTTGATTCACCAAGGAGGAGGCTCTTTTGATACTCAATTTTGTAGGGCATTCATTCTCTCGAGATAGTTATTAGGCAAGGGTTTCAGTGATTCTCATCGAAGGTTAGGCATTACTAATTCACAACCTTTTTGAAATACCATTTTTGTGAACATCATTTTGTTATCGTTTTGTATGATCTCTCTTTCTTTCTTTCTTTCAGTGCTAAGGGACTAGCAATGTGTAGGTTGGGGGGTGAGATTAGTGCTCAAAAAGTGCTATTTTGAACCCTGTTTGACCTAAGGTTTGAGCGCACGTGTACTAATCATTCTAATTAACCGATTTGCACATTAAGGTCCACGCTATTCTTGATACATTTGTGGCTAATTTTGGCAGTTTTCAAGATAATCGAGGCCAAAATTATCAGTCAATTCAAACACGAAGAACCGAGTTGAACTCATCGTTGCAGATCAGATCCCGGAAGGAAAGAAGAGCAAAAAGTGAAGAAAAATGAACGCTACGAGAATGCTTTTGTCAACGCCCTTTGTTGTTCACCATCATGCCTTTGTTCATCCTCTTCATTCCACTGTTTTTGGCCTTCATACCTGTTTGCATTTTTTGGTTTCTTCCCATTTTATCCCTTATATGCTTTTGGTTTTTGGTTTGTTTTGCTTCCTTGCTCACGAAGCGTTATATAAAATGGAGTCAGATACGTAAATCGATCGATCCATCATTGATAAAATGGCATGGGAAGCTTCCGGCTCACATAACTCGCTCCGCTCTCTCTGTTTCTCGTTTCTTTCCATTTTACAGGGCGTGAGCACCCTCCGGGGATGGCCTTTCGGAGGATGGCGATTAAAACCCTTTCCTTCTTGAGTGGAAGGTGTTGGGTCTGAGGATGGAAGCTACTAGAGGTTCCATGTTTTCACGCGGTACCTTGCGGTTTATTGTTTCCTTTGAACTCTGGGTTTAAATACCCTAGATTACCTTGAATGACACTTTATTTGTGTCTTTTGGGGGTTCGGTGGATGCTTGTTGCTGAATCGAGATTAGATTGGATTACCACTCTCTTGTATCATTGTAAGATGAGTCGAGGAGAATTGTTTTTCAACATCGGTGACCTTCTTTTCGATAAACACCATTTTCAAGGATAATTATTTTGGGTTCATTTTATAGCTAAATGAAAGATCCAGTTCTAGAGATGACTGGGTCATCCTCCCCATATGATGACCACCAGAAGCCCTTGGTTGCCCTGGATCCTAAGCCCCGGTATCCACGATATTCGAGGAGATCTCTTTTATTATTTTCTTATTTTCTTAGCTATTTTGTTAAGCTAACCATTCACCCCCTGTTTTACAAATCCTGTCAAATTGAAATTCACCATTTTTTTAGACCTCACTTTGTAAATCATTTGTATAGAAAACTCATCCACAGTGTTCGACCACAAGAGCCACTATCTTTGTAGTAAGCTATGCTACGGTAGTAGGAAGAATTTTAGGATATAAATTTTGTTGATTTTGGAACACCCTACTGTGGCACGAATCATATAGCATGCAGCAGTCTGTCATAATAGTATTTGTTTCTACAGCATGTTTATTCTGTCGCGACAAAGTTTCCTCTATCATGACATATCTTTCTTTGGCTCTTTAACACATTGTCACTTAGTCGCCGTTAAGTCCATTCTATGCTCGCGACCTCATGTATAGTTCTTGGAACATTTATGTTGCAACATTGACAATTAATGTTCGCGACATTGTTTGTCTGTAACTTCTTCAGAATTTTGTCGCGACCAGAGTTTAATGTCGTAGTGATGTTTCTATTAGTTCTTATTTGCAACAATGTTTCTTGTATTGTCAGCATTCCTGTCGCGACCAAGAAAGTCTATCGCGACAGAGTCTTGTCTCCACTTAACCTGATTTCTTGTTGCAACTTCATTTTTATGTTGCGGCCTTACTTAGTCTAATGAGTGTTTGTAGATGTTTTGCAGCCATGACTGGATTTTTATGTCGCGACAAAACTTGCCTTGACTCATCTTTGTGTGACCGATTTATGTTATGTCGTATGGGAGCCTCTCTTCCTTGTGTTGGAATCTTTGTAGCAACCTTATTTATCTATGTTCAACTTATTTCTATGTCGCGACCTTAATTTCTCTATCGCGACATCAAAACTTTTCTTCAGCTTGAAGTATGTCGCAACATTGAACTATTTTGTTGCAATCAGGTTAGTTCACTAAGTCAACATCACTTATCGCGACTTTGTTTCTCTGTCAGGATCAGAAACCTTGTCTTTTAGTGTCGCGATAGGAGATTTTATGTCGCGATAGAGATTCTACCTTCTATTTTTCCTTATGTCGCAACATAAATTGATTTATCGCAGTATTCTTCCTGTGTTGCTCTTTAATTTCTTCTCGCGGCATAAGATACCTTGTCACGACAGGATCTCTACTTTCTTCTTGTTTCTAGTTTCGTGACAAGGAGCTTTTATGTCGCAACAGGTTCCTCCTGGTTTTGACATCCAGCATAAGAAACCTTATCGCAACATTGTCTCTCTTTGTCTCATTTGACATCACATTCTTCGTATTACGTCGTGACCACATTTGTCTTTGTGCGACATAACTCTTCTTCTATATTCAGTCCTATCTATTGCAACAGAAGAAATATTATCGTAATGCGATTTATACGCCAGCTGCTTGAACATTTGTCGTGGCCACACAGCGAGAACTTCTGTCGCGGCATAGGCTACGCAATGCGCTATTTTTCTCTTACTCTTCTTAAAAATTTTCCTCACTTTTTTGAACTAAAACACACGAAACACAAAGTTGGTGAATAATCCATAATTTGGCATTAAAAGAGATCGAATATACTTCAAAATAAGCCGAGGAAAAATGGATTAAAAATGATCGTTAAGACTCGTACGTATGTACAACTTTGTAGAATTCCTCGGAGTAGAAATCGTGCGCCGCATTGAAAAGTGTGTCGACTTAGTAAGACGGTCCACAATCACCCACATCGCGTCATGCCCTCGCGATGTCTGTGGCAAGTGAGTCACAAAATCCATCGTGATATGCTCCCACTTCCAATCAACTACCTCTAAGGGCTGGAGTAACCTCATTGGCCTTTAGTGCTCAACCTTTACATGCTGACACGTGAGACATCAATGAACTAACTCCCAATGTTTCTTAAATCCCTCGATGTCGTGGTGACAAGATCATGATGCGTTTTTGTACTATCTGGATGCCACCGACAAAGCCGGGAACGATGGAACTTTCCTTGGAGATCTCCTCTCTCATATTTGTGGACTAGGGAACCACAACCCTTTCCCTATACCAAAGACTACCATCTGTGTGAATGGACTGACCTTCGTAGCCCATATCCGACCATACTCGATCCACGATGGAGCCAAATATCATGTCTTATCCACAGCTGTTTCAATCCACACTGTTCGATAGCGATGGCGTAGCCACTAAAGCACTTAAAGTACCTAAGCGACCTTGGCAAACAACCAGACTATCCAACAACATCTAACATACGCTTGGCTCTCGGGAAGCCACACTAGCCAACACTCCCCGTTACTTTCGATTGAGTGCATCATTACCATTCCACCTTATACGGATTGATGACTACAGTGGAGTTATAATCTTCCCGGATCTCCATCACTGCGTTGCCTCATTTGAGATCCCATTTATTGTAAAATGTACTTCAAACTCTTGTGGTCCAAAAACACCTCAAACTATTCATTGTATAGATAGTGGTGCCAAATCTTCAAGGTAAAGACAATGGACGCCAACTCCATGTCATGTGTGGGGTAACTTTGCTTGTGATTCTTTAACTACCGAAAACCATAAGCCACTAGCCTCCCGAACTGCATCAAAACACATCCAAGTCCATCCTTAGAGGCATCACAATACACTGTGTACCTCTTTCCCCTCTCTAGAACTATCAGAATAGGGGTTGAAGTAAGCCTCCTCTTCAACTCTTGGAATGCCTTCTCACACGAGTCATTCCACTCAAACTTGACCTCCTTCCGGGTCAATCTCATCATAGGTGCAGCTAATCGAGAGAAGTCTTTACATTACCTCTATTGTTTCTGGCAAGAAACTTATAATGGAAAAACTCTCAGCATTCTCCTTTGGGTTATATCATAAAAATATAAAGTCTATCGAGTAATATGTTATCGTGAACCAGAAGTTCAACAACCTAAAGACTTGTGTTCTCTCATTTGATAAGCTGCGTCACCTTGTGTCATCAATGATGCAGAGAATCATAGAACACTCACATAGGCATCCAGTAAAGAACCATAAGATTATTTTGCCCAATGAATACCCATGTACTACTCACTCACAAGGTAAATTGATAATCATACCATCCTTTAGCAAAGTCACATTTGAGTCATCGATCTTCTTAGGAATAATACATGGGAACATATGTGGACCTATCCATCCATCATGCGGACCTTTCCATTACTTTATGGTCTTAATGGAAATACGCACATATTACTAAATTGTCCACATCTTTGTCCTCCATACTAATGAGAAATGTTGCCTTTGCTAAGGCTGCATAAATGATCAAATTATGAGACCTAAGCTTCCACAATTGTCAATTAGTGTCGGACGACAAGCGCCGATGAGTTTACTTCCTAAAATTTTTTCGACTATTATATGTCAATTGGAATAAATATTGAGCATCATATTGCTCATACTCACACCTAAAACAGTTGAGAAGAGTCTCTCATCAAACTTCTTTAATTAATATCTCTACCACTGCTAATGAAAACCAAATTGCCGACTTCTACATGAGGACATGTTACTATGCATGATGCAAGCTTGGTTCATATCTGACCAACAACTTACCATGAATACTCCCCTTCACAACTTGTACTATGTAAACAACCAAATATTTCTCATTTACAAATCTTTGGTTGTGTAGTCTATATACGATTACTTTTGCACAACACCTTTAAACGGGTCCCAAACGAAGACTTAGGTTATGTAGGTTTGATTCTCCATCTATCATAAATATCTTGGAGCACTGGGAGATGTTTTACAGTCAACTGCGGATTGTCATTTTAATGAGAGTGTATTCCCACCATTAGGGGGAGAAAAGTCGGTTCAAGAAGAACGATGAGAAATCACTTGAAATGAATCTAAAATGTCTCATTTTGATCCTCGCATAAATCAATGTGTACTGGAAGTTCAAAGGATCATTATCAATTACCAGATGTTTTTATTGATACAAAGAAAGTATTAAAGTCACATATCTCAGCTGCAAATACTCCATCATGGATTGATGTCCTTGAAAGACAATTACCAAATGAGTCTAAAATACGCCTGAAGCGTGGGAGACCTATTAGCTCAAAAGATATAACTCCTCGGAAAAGGAGAACACAAATGAGATCGAATTGATACCCCTGAAGAGGTACATGATAAATAAAAGGCCCTTGTAGAGGCATATGATAAATAAAAGCTCTTGAAGAGGTATATGTTGAACAAAAAGCCCCTGCATAGGGCATATATTGAACAAGAAACCCCTAAAGAAGTTCGAGATAAAGAAACAACCCCTGAAAAGGCACAGGTAATTGAAAATTATGAGATCTCAATGAGTTATGTGCACAAGGGATATGAATGGGATCAAAATGATATTGTTATCAATAATACTTTTGTTTTCCAAGTGGCCTTCGACATCATAAGAAATGATGAGGATCCCAAACCACAAAATGTGGAAGAATGTCAACATAGAAATAATTGGCCAAAATGGAAAGAAGTTATTCAAGAAAAATTAAACTCATTAATGAGACAAGATGTTTTTTTACTTGTAGTCCAAGCATCTAAAGGTGTAAAGTATGTTGGGTACAAATGGGTATTTGTACGAAAGCGGAATGAAAATAATGATATCATAAGATATAAAGCTCGATTAGTAGCACAAGGTTTCTCGTAGAGACTTGGTATTAACTACAAGGAAACATATTCTCCTGTTATAGACACAATCACTTTTCACTTTTTAATAAGCTTAGTAGTCTCTAAAGGACTGGATATGCGTCTCATGGATATCATCACATCTTATCTATATCGATCCCTAGATAATGACATATATGTGAAAATCCTTGAAGGATTTAAATTGCCTAAATAAAAAATACAAAGTCTTGTAGTACATGTTCAATCAAATTACAACAATCTCTATATGGATTGAAGCAATCTGGATGCATGTGGTATAGTCGCCTTAGCAAGTATTTACTAAAAGAAGAGTATGCAAACAACCCTATATGCTCATGTGTCTTTTTCAAGAAATCAGAAAACGAATTTGCAATTATTGTTGTGTATGTTGATGATTTAAGTCTTATAAGGACTCCTAAAAAGCTCACAAAAACAGCAAAATATTTGAAAATTTAATTTGAGATGAAAGATCTTGCATTTCCCTACTAGAGTTTTGGTTCACCAATCGGCATATAGTAAGGAAATTTTAAAGCGCTTTTATATGGATAAAGCACACTATTTAAGTTCTCCAATGGTTGTCCGTTCACTTGACGTGAAAAAGGACCCATTTCGTCCTTGTGAAAAGAGTGAAGAATTACTTGGTCCTGAAGTACAATATCTTAGTGTCATTTGTGCACTTATGTATCTTGCTAACTATACTCGTCCAAATATTGCTTTTTCTTTCAATTTATTAGTCAGGTACAGTTTCGCTCCAACCCTAAGATATCGGAATGGTATTAAGCACATATTGTGGTTCCTCCAAGGAACAACTAATGTGGGTTTATTTTACTCAAAGGAATCAAAGTAATAATTGCTTGGATATGCTGATGTAGGATTCCTGTAAGATCCACATAAAGCTAGATCACAAATAAGGTATGTGTTTGATTGTAATGGAACTTCTATTTATGGAGATCCTTTAAGCAGACAATGGTGGCCACATCATCGAATCATTCAGAGCTTATAGCAATTCACGAAACAAATCATTGAATGTATATGATCACGAATCGATGATTCAACATATCAAGAATCATGTGGTTCGCCTCTATCAAAAGCAATCAACAACATTATTTGAAGATAATCTTTATTCATTATTGGAAACAGATCAAGGAAGTTATATCAAAGGATATAGAGACTAAACACATTTCTCGAAGTTCTTTTATACACATGAACTGAAAGTGGGTAGAAATTGATGTTCGAGAAATAAGCCAAATGATTATCTAGCAGACTTATTAACAGAGTTACCAACCTCAACATTCAAGAAGCTAATATACAAAATTGGAATGTGCCAACTAAAGGACATTGACATGAGAGGGAGTATGCTTATGACATGATGTTATTGTACTGTACTATTTTTCCCTTTTTCTAGGTTTTGTCCCACCGAGTTTTACTAACAAAGTTTTTAATGACGCAGTCCTAACAAATTAAGAAGAATCTACAATATATAAGAATATTGTACTATTTTCCCTTCGCTAGGTTTTTGTCCTATTGGGTTTTACTAGCAAGGTTTTAATGAAGCATATTCTTGATGGTGGTCATTCAGGGAGGAGTTTTGTAAATGAGGGTTGTAAATGATAACTCATTATGTAACTCATTATGTATAATGAATGACCACATTATGAGGTTTATTCATTTGATGAATGAGTTAAAGATACATTCATGTATCTTCTTTATTACTCACATTAAGAGTAAGTAAATGAAGCTTAATTGGGAACCTATGAAAGGCAACCCTTCTTTGTATTTCATATCCCAGAGTGAAAGAAATCCCCTTCCCTTTCTCTCTCCATATCTTCCTCTCTCACTTCTTATTTATCAAGGTTCTCTCTTTACCCTCTATCTCTAGGAAGAGTAAGACACTACTCTTCACTTTTGCATTTTATAATATTTTCATAACATATTATATTTTATTTGTTATTAATTTATAATTAAAAATATATTAATACTTTATTTTATCAATTAATAGTAGTTTATAATTTTATTAATTATATATTTTTAGTATATATTTTTGAAAATTTGAAAAAGATAAGATATAGAAAAAAAATAAAAACGATGTGATGGTTGTTTTTGAAAATAAGATTAATGTTAAAGTGAGATAATTTATTTCTAATATATATTATTTGAATTCTTTAAATTATCAATGGTTTGGTGGATACTAGCTTGCTTTTTTAGAGTTTTGGATCAAGTGTCAACCATTACCAATAACCAATATAGCAATGAAATATCTTCTACATATCACGAAATTTTAAACCCTGCTTGAAACAAAACCAAGCTAACCTTTTTTAGTAAATCATATTTAATGTATGCATTAAACATAAGAATAACGTTTGAAATGTTATAAAACTTATTAGATTGAAGAAAATAAGTTTGTAACATTTGGAGGTAAATCATGTTTAATGTGTGCATTAAACATATGAATAAAGTATTAAATTGTTACAAAACTTATGAGGTTGAGGAAGATCACAAGTTTGTAACATTTGAGATTAAATATATGTTTAATGTGAGAATTAAACATATATTTATGTTTTAGAATGTTACAATTTCAAGAGAATAGGGATGACAAAGAGTTTTCTCATCTTTGTAACCACTCTTTCAACCATAAGTTTTCTATAAAGTGTGACTTTTCTTCTTTTGAAATCTTATGCAGAAAAGTGAAAAGGCTTCATCAATCTCAAGACTATTCCCATCTTACTTCCTTAAAGATTTCTTGAGAGAGTGAGGAAATAGAGTCTTTGAAAAGTTCCAAGAACTTGTTTGAGCCTTCTTGTATTCTTCTTGTATTTAATTCTTAGGGTGTGAGGTGCTTTGTAATTTCAAGAGTTCATTGTATAAAGTGATATTAGAGTGTGTTTCTTCTCCATTGTATCTATCTATTTTTTCCAACATAATATTCATGCTCATTGGTGTCATAAATATAATTTTTGGTTAATTCGAGTTTGAATTTCTTGATTAACTTTCAATTATACTTTTTTTTAATTACAGACTTTAAATTACACTTAAAAAGACAATATATAAAATATTAATATATAAATACTTTTATGGTTTTAGCGAGAAAGTTAGTTCATCCATTATACTCATTTCAATTTTCTTTTTCATGTTCTTGGCAACTCTAACTTTTTGAACTAGAATTGGTTCACTCTTATTTTTACAAGAACTTCTTATGTGTTAAAAATCTCAATTAAAAATGTAAAAACCTCCAGAACTTCAGTAGTGTGAAAAAAAATTCAATTGAACCAATAAAGCTAGCTAGTACATATTGGAAACCAAGGATAACAATTACGGTTTCAATAGATAAATCGTTACTTGGATTTTATGGATATATTGAATATATCGGAGATATATAGGTAGATATTTTTACATTAATATTGGTAAAACAAAAATATACAGAATTCATGAAAATACTTTGAAAAAATTTAAAATATTTTTCTTTTCTCAAAAGGACTTTAAACATTGATCAAATAATACTTATCCTTGGAATAATTATCATTGAATGAAAATAATTGTAATATTAAATTTTAAATATTTATTATTTGAGTTTATCCATTAAAAATAAATTAATATTATAATTAGTAATTAAGTTTTACTTAAAAAAATTCACATAATGTTATTATTTAAAAAATTATCATGAAAATAGTTGTAATATTAAAAATCTAAATATATATTAGTGGAATTTATCCATTAAAATAAATTATTGTTATTATTATTATTATGTTGTAAATGAGAGTTGTAAATGATAAGTCATTATGTATAATGAATGACCACATTATGAGGTTCATTCATTTTATGAATGAGTTAAAGATACATTCATGTATCTTCTTCATTACTTACATTAAGAGTGAGTAAATGAAGCAGTAGAACCTAAAGGCAGCCCCTTCTTTGTATTTCGATATCCCGGAGTTAAAGAAATCCCCTTCTCTTTCTCTCTCCATATCTTCCTCTCTCACTTCTTATTTATCAAGATTCTCTCTCTACTCTCTCTCTTTCTCTAGGAAGAGTAATATGCTACTCTTCACTTTTGCATTTTATAATATTTTCACAACATGTTATTAGCACCAACTTGCTCTCAAGGTAATTTCCTAACCCTAGTTTGATGTTATTTTGATTTTACATATTTATAGTTATATTTTGTTTTGATTGTAAAAGAAATTTTGTATAATCGCTATTTGTTAAACCCGATCAGGCACACATTATTATCAAGTTTGTTACTTACTGCCAACCAATAAAAATTGAAAGTCGGTGGTACTCGATTAATACCGGAAAGAATGATTATGATATCCTAGACCTCAATGTTGAGATACATCTGATGCAGAATGAATCTGAGTTGCTAGCAAAGAAGGAAATCACATCCTCGCAGGATCGCAAAGCACTCATTTTCCTCTTTGAAATGCCCCAATAGAGGATTAAAAAGTGAATACCTTATACATAGCGACCCCTTCACTCTAGAATGAAACAGAAATGGAGATATGACTAACAAAAAACTGTGATTCTCCCAAAATCTAGATATGACTAGATGCACCTGAGGTTGAAAGAATTTAAAATAGTCAGTGAATATAACTCCGCATTATTTAAAATCAGCTCTCAGTTGAAGTCGTGGAAAGAGAAAGTCACAAAAGAAGACATGCTAGAAAAAATGTTCACCACATTTCATGCCTCAATAAAGCCTCTTACAACAACAAAGATTTAGAGTGTAGATCAAGAAATAATTCAACTAATTATATCATGTCTCTCGCTGCCACAAAATGAGCTTGATGAGAAATTCCACTAGCTGGCCCATCAGATCCAACCATTTCCTAAAGTTAATGTGATATCGTCCCAAACCCATGGACGTGGACGTGGTCGTTAAAGGAATTTAGAATACCATGGAACATATGGTGGTAATCATTTAAATTCCTTGAAAAGTAAAACTATGGAACCATTAGTGGTGAATAAGGCTCTAGGGTGAACAAGAAATGGAAAGAATAGGTTAATAAAAATACACCTCCAAGGCCCATGAGAATAGACTCGTCGATGGTGGGCGAAAGAGCATTGAGATACATTCTTTTTTCGTGACACCCAACAACCTACCAGAATACCCATGATCCATTTAAACTTTAAATTAGGTAAACAACCAAATATTTCCATTTTACGACCTACAGCGCCTATATACCAATTGCACATACACAACGCACTAAAATGGGTCCCCAATGAAGACTTATGATTTATGTAGGTTTTGATTCTCCATCTATCATAAAATATCTTGAACCCTTAACAGGAGATGTTTTTATAGCCCAGCATAATTTTGTTTGTCATTTAATGAGAGCATATTCCCATCATTAGGGGAGAAAGTTGGCCTGGTAGAATCCACGAGAAAATTACTTGAATGCATCTACAATGTCTCATTTTGATCCTCATACAAAATCAATGAACTGAAGTTCAAAGGGATTGTCTATTTGAAAAATTCAGGCAAATTAATTACCAAATGCCTTATTGATACAAAGAGTGATGAAAGTCAACATATCTCGTAATTTACAAAAACTCTAAAGACGGGATTGACGCCCCAAAGGACTCTACCTAATCCACAAGCCTGGCGACTCGCTATTAATAGAAAAAGTGAGTTTTATTCTTTGAGCTTTGAAAAACTGGCCCCTGAAGAACGGTTTTGCTGAGCTCACACTTTTACTTTTTATTTTTATTTATTACGAGGAAAATCAAGTAAGAACAAAACCCCTACTCCACTCGTAGTCAGAAAATCAGTCCATGAAAACTACTTCGGGTCTTAGATTAGGTTGTTTCAGGTATTAGGAAGGTACTCATGCGAGGTAGCACCCTCGAATCAACTCGGCCTGGTAAATGAATTGGGTACATGAGTATATGGTCAAAGATCAATCGATCACTGCCAAACAGACACCAGGACCACACTAACCTACTGAGACTATGTATAAACACTTTATCAACAACAATGGTGCGGCATCAGGGTCCTTGAATAAGCTGCTTCGCATAAGAGGCTACCAACAAGCCCAAATGCATCACACAAGTCATCAAAGTCCAAAATTACCATATGCGTAATACAGCGTGATAAATACAAAATAAAGCCACACGTATAACGTGGTCCCTAGTCATACGCAGATATGGTTGAAGTTGCCATAAACACAAACACAAGATGTATCCACAGGCGGATCTTAAATAAACAAAGTTCGTGGTTCAAATGGAAGGAATGGAAAATTAGGGGATTCTGAGAGCGAGCTTTTTTCACACCTCCAAATGACACCATCAACCACAATCACCAATTCACAACTTAACTCACCTAAACCCAAGTAACCAAGCTCCAGAGTGGGTCCTCTTGCATTCAAGAAGCTCACTTTTAGACCACAAATATATCTTAATAAATGCATACAGGAAAACGGCTCGAGCCTCAAGTGGGATTCGGCTTGACAAGTGCTAAAACAGGGAAGGTCCTATAGCAGACATATCCGGGCCTGAATCGATTCCCACTCGTCCAACCGGTTGAGACAAATTCTCAAATTTCACATAATATTTTTTAATAAATAAGGAATCTAACAAAGAAAACGATGCATGATTCTGAGTCCGGATGAGTGAGAACCGACTGAAACAAGCCAAGATACTCCCAATCATATCCATGGAGAAAACTCTGGTTAATTTAGTTCCCAACCGGGTCAGGCTTCGCTGAGAACAAATCCAAATTTTCCGCAACATTCTCGCTGCAGTATGAACAAAAAACAACGGTGTACAATTCTAACTCCTGACAGAACTGATCGCAAGGTTCCGAACGGCAACCTCGGGCGCTATAACTCCTTAATGAATTCAGATCTCGGCTCCAACCGTCTAGTTAGGTCGAGTGCGCTTCGCAGAAGAAAATCTTCCAAGAGTCGAGAACAAAACAAACGGCACAATTCCAAATCAATGATCGAGAACTCCACACAACGATGCCTAGTACCCGAATCATGTTCGAAACAAAACTTATTAAACCTACCGATCTGGTTTCAACCGGCCGAGTAAAGCCTCGTAACAGTAATCTTCCCACATAGCCGAGAATCCAACAAAACAATGAAGGCACACTGATTTCAATACTATAATAGGTTCTGGAATAATAATATGAGGAATCCAATTACTTCAATACTGTAACGTAATCATCGTACAGAGTCATTATGATTAATATGTTACGTGGATGGGTTTTCTTGCACAAACACTTACAATGAGGTAGAAAACTGGTGAATTTGTTTTTATCGAAGAGGTTTTGTAAAAACAGGGGGATTTTGATGGTGAAAACTAGAAATTGAAATGAAGTAAAATAAGAAAAAGAATAAAAGAGGTCTCTCAAGTATCGAGACACTGGGCCAGGATGCTATGAACAGGGCTCTGCACAGGGCTTCTGGGGGAGGATGACCTATAGTCATCTCCTAATCCGATCTCATTTAACTATAAAATTCTGGTAAACAAAAAGAATTATCCTTTAAAAAAATTGGTGTCTACCGAGAAAGAATATAAGTCATCGCATAAAGTGAAAATCGCCTCACTCACCTTCAAATGGATCATAGAGGGTAATTAATGAATCTCAAAGGATCTTAGCAATAAGCATCCACTAAACCCCAAAAGCTTACCATAAATAATAATATTCAAGAAGATTCATAGACAAAAACCCAAAGAAACAAAACAAAAATCCACAAGAGATCACAGAAAAACAGTGAACCTCCTTCCAAATTCTCTTCAATCCCACACCTGGGGTTCCTCTCCTTCAAAGATGGGATAGTTTTGAGCTATCCTCCGAGCCATTTTAGGTGCCTAGACAACGCGTAAAGTGCCAAGAAAATGAGAGAAAATGGAGAGAAAGTGAGCAAGGCGGGAGAGCTAAAAGCTTCTCCCGTCACTTTATTGATTAATTAAGTGATGTCTTACAGCCCTTAACTGAGCTTATATATACTCAGAACAAAGGGAAATTACAAAAACAACCCAATTCATAAGGTATTAGAAGGGATAAAATGGGAAGAAAAGAAAAATTGCAACAAAAACATTAAAGCTAAAACGGTGAACAATGGTCAGAGATGAGATACAGAACAGCTACACAATAAAAAGTAGTATCACCCGCAATAAATGACGTTTTTCTTCATTTTCCGCTTCTTCTTCCAGTCTCAATTCAAGAATGCCGAGGTTCTGACTCGACCCTTCGTGCTTGATTGACTCAACAATTTTGGCACTATAGTTGCAGAAAAACTCATAAGATTTGAAAGGTTACAAAATGCGATCATCGTGAATAACAAAGGACCTTAATGTATAACAAGATCATTGATTAGTATATAAAGAAGCCAAAACCTGTACAACAGTTCAAGAATTTTTGAGCACTAATCTATAAATTTCAACTCTACACATTGTTAGTCCCTAGTAATGAAAGAGAAAGAAAGAAAGAGGCAGGTAAATACAAAACAAATAAAATTATGTTTATTAAAATTACATAAAAGGTTGTGAATGAGTAATGCCTAACTCCTAAGAATCATCAAAGCCTTGCCCAATAATCTATCTTGAGAGAATGAATGCTATACAGTGTTTATAGAGACGTAATGCCATACAAAATTAGTATCAAAGAGCTTCCATCCTGAATCAACTTAACTTCCAATAAAACCTAAGTGTGTTTGCTGATCAGTTCAACAATAAACCGCAACCGCACTTCCCAACCAAGCCACCGCCTCCACTCAGGACACTAACCAATCCAAATAGACTGAATCACTCGAGCTCCAGAAGAACTTTCAGTTGTAGGGTGGCCAGCCGAGAATCGACCACAAAGTCCATGAATGGGGGATCTACCGATGACCCCAACCACCAAGGCTTCAGGCACCAAGTCATAAGGATCTTCGACCAGCAAACTCTTCGTGCCTCACCAGACTTTAATGATTTTCGGGATCGAACACCCGCCAAATTTGTCAAACTCTCATCTATCCACCGCTTAGTTTAACATCAAACTCCATGGCTCCCAACCAATGCTAGGCACCAGTTTTTAGTTGTTTTCGCGAGAAACCTTCTGAGACTGCACGCGCCCTGCTCAAAGCCAACCTTCTTCAAGTCACTTTTTTATTTGAAGACGATTGGCCTTCTATTTGGGGGGCCCTTAACCCACAATAAAGGTGGTCAAATCTAAACTAGGGTAGGTTATCTAAGGCTTAGGAGGCTAGGAAGTTTTGTGTACAGTTATTGAAGAACTTCCATAAAAGTACAAATAGGTGGTTAGTTAAAGGTGGAAGAAAATGGTCGAAAGCAATAAGAGTTCGAACTGAGAGGAGATCATCACAAATAGTATGGTTCACAATCTAACATCAATAGAATTGGACAAAGTTTTAAATTTTCAAAACCACAAGTTAAGGTAATATAGTAAACGGGCGCTTTTGAAAAATAGGTTGTATAGTATACCACAAATGAAAACTGTGTTGATATCACAAAATGGGCTTACTCAAAAGAGTAATTAAAAACATAAATAAATACATTTAACTCTCTCTAATCCAATGTCTCATCACTTTAATGGGGCCCTTGACTTAGAGCTGATAATAAAGAACGTTATCTTGATTAGTATGTACCTGAATATAGCAGAGACTCGGGGAAAGTTCATCTAATAATCTTTTCACTCGCTGGTTGGGTCAAATAAAATGGGGTTAGGGAGAAGAAAGAGAGGAAAAAAAGTGACCAGTTGGAGAATTTTAAAATTCTGTACTTATAATACCTCGTGTTTTTCTTGGTTATATTTGATTCTACACTTAAGATTTCAATCAGCTAAAACACCTAAACGGAGTTTGGATGAAAAAGGCTTAAAAAACAAAAATCAGAGGCAAATATGGGAGAAGAGCGAAAACTTCGCTACAAGAGCTAAATTCACATACAGCTAATGAGTTAGTAACATAGTTAAAAATTTCATTACACTGTGATATTTTGAGAGACAAACTTTTTTTTTTATATAAAATAAAAATAAGAATTCTTATGAGATACATAGAGAGGATATATATATATATATATATATATATATATATATATAATAATAATAATATTATACTAGATACAAAATAAAGTACATGGCAATCAAAATCAAACTCACACAAATTGTAGCGAAAATAGTTCACTTGGCAAAATGGTCTCAATAGTACAGTTAAAATTGCTATAGCGAAATGTACACATAGCTTATTGTAAGTATTATAATAAATTTCATTATATTAAATTTCGCTATTGTAGCAAAATTTTGCTATAATAGCGAAATTGCCCTGTTTCTCCCCTGCTTTGTTTTACTTGCTATTTCTTCATTCCCGCTCTTCCGATTTTGCCTTCGCTTCACATTCATTCCTACTTCAAAATTGTCACTCAAATCAAAAATTAATATACAAAAATATAGTAATTGCAAGAAAGTGAAATAAGTTGAACAAAGATTAACTTAAAATTAGAGAAAATCTAAAAGTATAGTATAAGTTCTCCAAAACAGCAATCAAAATAAAATAAGAAAAACTAGCAAAAAGAGTAAACTTGTTCACTCAAAACCAAATGCCACACTGTGTCTTGTCCAAAGGGTGCTGAAGGAATCGTGAGGTTAAACGCCGAGGTCTGGAAGCTCCAAATCCGACCAGACCCTAATCCATCCATCATGCCATGCTATATGGTGTAGCCGCCATTGTTTTGACAGCGTAGTGGCAAAGGGTTTAGTATTAATGTTACCACTGGTTTTAGGACAAAGTAAAGCAATTCGATGTGGCCTTTCCAATGAAGTCAGTGGGTCGGGTCATATATAAGTGATACACATTGAATCAATAGTGCAATTCAGTTTTTGGTGGTCTTCCACGTTTCCTTTCCACTACCTTCCTTACTCAACAAGGGAAGGATTTCTCTTTTCTTCTCCTCCTGGAGTATAGGTTTACAAATACCTACGATTCATGTTCCGCCGAGACACTCACGTCACTGAAGGCTAAGTACTCTTTTTCCTCTGGATTTTCCCTCTTAGGAGCATGTTGTTGATCGGCAAGCTTTGAAATGAGAATCGCAGTTGTCAAATCTATGCCCATTTCACTTAGTCCATCACCTCTTCTTATTTACATTGTTTTCCATAGTGTCAATTTTCTGACTTCATTGAGCATTGATTGTCTTTTGTGCTTCCACAAAGTTACCCACTAGTTTGGTGAGGTTCAGTATGGCTTCTTCCATTGGAGAGGTTGATTATGGATGTGGAGGGGGTGCATACTGTGGAGGCACCATGTAGGAGGGTGCACTCACCCATGGAGGATTTCTATAAAGTCTGGACATGCATGCTCTGTGGTTTCTTCCATAGGGCATTAATCAGATTGTTCTTCTCTGTGGTTCCATTTGATCACAGCCAATTTTCCTAAGAACCTATAACGAAATGCTTGTCACATAATTTTTAATCCATCAAAATGATTCTCGCAATGTGCAGGCAATTCAAAAATTAAGCAAGAACTTTTTTTTTTTTGAAATGAAATATAAAAAAAAACTGAAGCAAGAATATAAAGAAATTACAATTAATACTTGTGATGAGGATCACAAGTGTTCCACAAACAAATGCACTTAGGCACCATCCCCAACGACGCCATTTGGATTCGTACTACAAGAGGTTCGGACAACATATTTATAACTCCAATTACTCCTACCGAGCGCAACTACCGCAGTGATGATAATGCTTTAGGATCGTAACATGTGATGGGTTTTCTTCTGCACGTTTTCATCTCTAGCGTTGATATGAAAGAAACTGGGATTTTGGTTTCTGATTTGCATTTTGTAAAACAGGGATTTTGATGGTGAAATCAGAATGAAAAATGAAGTAAAAATAAGAAAAGAATAAAGAGGTCTCCTCATATATCAGTGACATCGGGCTTTAGGATGTTATAAGTAACCTGAGGGTTTCAAGGGGTCATTTCACAAGGGTATATGACTATAGTCATCTCCCTAACCGAATCTTCATTTAATATAAAAATTAACCCAAAATAATTATCCTTTAAAAATTATGTTCACTTAGTGTACAGCCAACAACGATGAGGGAAAATCCAGTTTCCCGCTAATTCGATCAGCAGGATCATGGTGGTAACTAGACGAACATCGATCTAGCAATAAGCATCCACCGAACCCTAAAGCTACAAAATAACAGCCATCAAGACTGGCGGGATAAAAACCCAGTGCTAAATGGAACAAACGCGCCGCTGAGTACCGCTGAAAAACAGTAGAACCCTCTAGTCTTCGCATCCCACACCCAGCTTCTTCTCGGGCGAGGCGGGCTTTTTGAAGCCGCCATCCCCTCCAGCTGTCATCCTCGTGGAGGGTGGCGCGAAGCCGCCCGTGAAGTGCCAAGAAAAATGAGAAACTGAGAGAAAGTGAGAAAGGCGAGGTCAAAGCTTCCTCCCGTCACTTTATCGATTGATTATGATGTTTTACACCCTCGACCAGAAATATAAACTCGTAATAAGGGGAAACAAAAACAACCAAATCCATAAGGTACGGCTGGGAGACAAAATGGAAGAAAAGAAAATCAAGGACAAAAACATGAAAGCGCAAGTCAAACTAGTTAACAATGCTAATTATCGCAGAATAGTGCATGCACGTGTACTCTCACAGAAGGGCGCCTGGAAAGCACCTTCATTTTCTACTCTTCTTCCTTCCGGGTCTCCTGATCCGAAATGCCGAGCTTGACTCGACCTCCTTCGTGCTTGGATTGGATCTAACAATTTTGGCACTATTAAATTTCACAAAAACCGCAAAATTTGGGTTATACAAAATGCCATCAGAATAATGTAGTGGACCTTAACAGCAATCGTATAATCTTGATTAGTACATAAAGTGCCAAAACCCGTATGTGTTGGCTACTAAAAGATACTGGTGCACCAATCAAATTCCACCCTAGTGACCAGAACCGACACAACAATTCCTAGTGCTCAAAACGAGGCCGCAAACATCAAAGGCAAAGACAAGCTTAGTGCAAGAAACGCGTATCCACCTTCAGCCTAGAAGTCCTCTTCAAATGAGAGACTACGCCCCACCCTGGGATCTAGAGAATCTCTGCTTCTTTTCTTTCCTCTCTTCTTTCGCTCCTTTTTTCTTCCTCCTTCACGCTTCTTTGCTTTTCCTTCACAAACATCCGTGGAATGGCCCATTTTTGGTACAATTCTTTCAGTCCCAGAACTCCCCAATCAATCTGACTTTCTCAACCCATAAAACACTTCATTCACGAGAGCCGCAAGCTTATTACATTTATCCCTTTGCTTAACCACCAAGAATCCAAACGGGATCGGGGCGCGGTGGCCGTGCCAACCCAAAAATGGCCCACAACAGGCCCAAATTGTGTTTAGGATCTATTGATCGAGCGATGGGTTCAACCGGGCAGGACTATTCCAAAATCACCAAACTGCGCCGAACGCAGTCATCCAAGAATCTACCGCACACCCCAAATCGCCCATCCATTTAGAGACAAAACCGAATTTTGACAGAACACCCTTTTAAATATGAACGCAAAATTAAAAAAGAAATGAAGCAGATGATTTTCCTGAGTCAGACTAGACATGACCAAAACAAGCCTCTGCACCTGAATTTAACTGGCGAGTGAATGATCAGAACTCAACCCAAACTACCAACCCAAGCTGAGCCGGTTTCAACCTGGTCGATTTAGTTGATAAAGATTTCGGGCCTTTTTTTTTTCGTACCCTTCAATGAGAGCAGAATCCAACAAAAAGAAACAAAGCATGACTTCATAAGCTCGATGAGGAGAGAAGATCGCAATGTCGTTACTCCACTCACATACCCATAAATCATAAAGAAACCCCTAGGAAGCACCTACTTCCTATGCACGATGCCAACAACTAAAAAAATCCATGATGACACTTCAAATGAACTACATACACACTCAATGGACTACACACAAACCCATTTAACTGACTAACTAAGCCCCAGTGTTCAGCAGGTGCTATATAGAGAACGATGGGTGATGACACCCATAGATAAATGTATGTTGAGGGACAAAACTGAGGGTTCACAATGTGCCCATCTTCAGTAGAGTTAACTGAATTGCTGAATCATAAAAGTAAGGTCGCGATGCAAAAGAGTGAAATGAACTCAGTGAAGAACCCAGATGACCAATACCTCGAATCCTACCATAAAGGCCGGTAAGGAGCGAACCGAGCTGCCGTGGATCAAGGACTAAGAGTAACCCAAGCAAAATGTCTGGGAAGATGAGTGATCCGAACACAATGCCAATGAAGATAAGAGAAAGCCGAACGCGATGCTGAAAAAGATAAGCGATGCTCGGACAGGATGCCAAGAAAGATGAGGAAAATCCAGACACAATGCCGGAAAAGATAATGAAAGTCGAGCTCAATGCCGAAAAAGATAAGCGATGCTTAGACACAATGCCAGAAAAGATAATGAAAGCCGGACGCGATGCCGAAAAAGATAAGCGATACTGCATATCGGCGCCGAAAAAGATAATAAAGTCAACGCCGACGTCGGTGCAGATATGGCGCTCGGACACGATGCCGAGGGAAGATAGAGAAAGCCGCACATGCCGTAAACATATGCGGCTGCCTTATTAAGCGATGTCGGTAGCGATATAGGAACCAATGCAATGCCGGTGAGTTGCCGGCGTTTCAGAGCACGATGCCGAGAAGATGAGGAAAATCCGTAAAACGATGCTGAAAAAGATAATGTACCGGGGTAACGGCGCCGAGAACCCGAATAAAAGGATCTAATACAACACGCATGCCATTCAAACAATGGGAAGACAACTGCACACTGGTTTCTGAGACACGAAACAAAAGGAAGGGATCGAACCGAAAGGACATCGAGAACATGAAATGAAAAGGAAGGGGATTAGAGAACGCAGTTAACACGCCATGAACCTAAACAGTGCGAGGATCGACTTCCGCACCATGCCCAAGAACTAAACAAAACCATGGATCACCTGGGGCGCAGATACCGAGAACCCGAAAGCGTAAAAATGAAGGATCGAATCTTAGTGCGATGTGCCCAGAACCCTAAACAAAAATTAAGGGATTAAATCCGGGCGCAATGTCGGAGAACCCGAAACAAAAGGAAGGGATCGATCCAAGATAATGTCGTGAGAACCTATAAAATAAAAGGAAGGGATCGACCGCGCACACAGAGAAGCCAAATCAAAACAAAGGGATCGAATCTGGGTGCAATGCCAGAGAACTCAAAATAAAAAAGAAAGGGATCGAATCTAGGCGCAATGCCAAAGAACCTGAATCAAAACAAAGGGATCACCGCACGGCGCCGCAGAACCCAACAAAAGCGAAGGATCTTAATCCGCGTACGTCGAGAACCCGTGCAGCGAAGGATCGAATCCGGGCGCAATGCCAAAGAACCCGAATCAAAACAAAGGGATCAAATCAAGCGCCGATGCAGAACTCAAACAAAAAAGGATCAAATCTATGCAAATGCCAAAGAACCCGAATCAAAACAGTGATTCAATCCATATGCAGAACCAAATAGTGGATCGAATCCAGGCCCAATGCCAGAGAACCGAAATAAAAGGAAGGGATCGAACTGCGCAATGCCGAGAACCCGAACAAAACAAAGGGATCAAATGTATCCGGGGCGGCAGTACAGCGGCTGCGCCCCAGTTCAAGGCATCAGTAATACATGTCAAACCAGCCAATGTAGACACATAAAGTCAAAGTCATAAAGCTCAAATATTACAAACATCTGATTTAGAACTTTCTCAATGATCTATAAGATCAGATCACAATATTGAATCGACATGGTATGCCCTCGTATGTACATCCTACACTTCATAGAAAACCTGAAATACATCAATTAAAACCCAATTTGCCCAGACGAGCCGGCAGATACAATGAATGGAGGAATGCCCTAAAGATGCATATCCCTCAAGGTCGGGTCAATGAATACCGTGAATCGATCCCCATCATTTCTAAAGCCGGGCCTATTCAGATAAAAACCAAGCTGGCACGGCTTACTTAAACTCTGATGCCCAAAACATTTTTAGGTGAAATAGACTGTCTGTGTACATGTGTAAGAGACAAAGCCAGCATGAAAGGATGAGGGTATGCCCCCAAAGGTGAACGCACAAGCATCGTTATACCATCAACGCCCCACCTTGTGACAGTATTTATCCGACAGCGTAATCTGAAAAGCAACCGAACGGAAAGGCAATATGAATTTCGGTGGTTCCCTAAGAACAAAGACCGTCGACATTCAGACTGCTCAGAGACTAACCCCGTCCATATAAATGACGCAAGCAAACAGACAGAGGCATCAGCGTTCCTCAGGCGGCGTTCTTAATTGGCATCATGTGGCTGAGTGAAGAGCAGAATTGAAACGAGCGGAAACAAAAGTCAAGATCAAGAGAAGGTCAAACCTTCTGTGCACAATGCCAAATGTCGAGAACTATGAGCAAAGGACTCCTCGACCACACATATGGGAATAATGCCATGCACAGTGATGTATTAATTAAAAGAAATAAGTCGTTCATGAAGCGAGACCACAAATCTGATGAGGATAGAAGAAATGAAAAGGATAGAAGAAAGGGTAAGGGAACAAGGTGATACAAGTGCAGGCAATGAGGGATGATGATGAACCACTCATCCCGAGGATGCCAATCGAGGCAAGTCAATACAAGATGGGAATGGGTGATATGATAATGATCCAGCTTGACCTAGTTCAAAGGAAACCAAACTCACCCCAAAGTGTCTCCCATCAAAGAAGAAAAGGATCATAAATGCTCACCCACCTTTTTTTTTTTTTTTTTTTTTGTGAAGAAAAATGAGTCCCCACAATATCCTCTGGTAACGACCGATGACTAAAGTTTGGCACATCGCCGCGCAGCTCCATATGCTAATCCCAGATACCAATGAAGAAATACCGAATGAGCAAGACCCCTGGAAAAAAAAAAAGTTTTTTTTTCATTTTTCTTTTTTCTTGTTTTTTCTTGTTTTTTTCGCTCTTTTTTTTTTTTTGCACGAATCTGGAACAGTAAGATGAATGTCATATTAGCACAATCAACCAATGAACCTCAAATCCCAAACCCAAATGGTCCTCTCAAACTAAGACTTATGGATCAAAACCTTAAGGGTGGAACTAAGAGGTAACAAGCCTACTCAGTTTCTCTGGGATACGAAATAAATAATAACATCACACAAAGGGAAAATAAAAAGTGAAAAGTGGGAGAGATAGGAAATAAAGTCACAAAAGTGGATGGGTAGGAAGAAATGTGACTACAGGAAAGAATGGCCAGACACAATGCTCACAATGCTCATGTATCCACCATTAAACATGCTCACAAGGTAGGCCCCCAACCCTGTAGGGCTTTAGAAAAGGTATAAAATAATGAAAAAAAAAGGCCATAATAAACCGCATGAGGCTCAAAGGACTAGCAATAAGATATCAATGTGGGTAAGGTGAATACGGTTACCAGATGGTGGCAACCCATCCTTCAACCATGCTCACGTGATAAACTTGATATTGTATCCGCATCGCCGACCGCCCGTGAACCGATTTTCGGGCCTAGGTCTCACAACAAAGCCTCTCGGGGTCAAATCTCGAACAACAGCGCCCACCCGTTGGTCTAAAATCGCCCTGTGGCAACCAATCAACTCTCAAGGACTTTCAAGACTAGGTCACCTTTTTAAACTACCTAGGCTTTACCCTCTTTTTCGAATGCACGGGTCACTTCTTTCTTTGATAGGGTTCGAATGAGCTTATCCCCGTCGCCTCTAATCTTCTCATCCAAAAGGCTGTCGATCATAACGAGACTGGTCCACTCATTTCAGATATCTCACGTCTAGTGCTATTCTCAAAAAAGCAGACTCAGTCCAATTACTCCCAATAGGTAGCACTACCCATGTAAATTATATAAACACAAAGAATACGAGGTAGCTCAAGCAGAGGTAATGAGAAACGATAAGCCCAGCAACACTAAAGGGTGCTTCTGAATTCAATCCCCGAAAGTTCTGATCATCTTCTCAAAATCCTTTATATTTTATTCTCACTTCAACCGCCTCCATTACTAGTTCGTGGCCCGACGCATGACACATGCTGAATGCAATACTCTTAAATCAACATGTCCACCTCGCCCTTGAAATGCACCCCTATATCATAACCGCCTCAGGACCCTACATCGCAGATAATGTGGATCCGATTAATTAAGCTACTCTCAAGGCGCTAATCTAACATAGAAGAAGCTTCCACCTACTTGGTGAAATAGGTCACGGCAACTAAAATGTACTCATGCCCATTAGAAGACTTGGGCAAGATCTTCCCACAATATCAATATTCTACACTAAAACGGCCAAGGAGATATGAGTGCATGCCTCAAAAGGTGGTACATTTATCAAGTTCCGAATCGACACCCGGTAATAATCCGACAACCTGCAACAATCCGTCATGGTCAACTAAAAAGGTAGCCACCATGATTTTACACATTAGCATATTACCCTTAGCTACGCATCCCCCGCATGATCCTCTCTCATCACTACATCTACAAGAGGTAACGGCCCAGACATAATAACAACATGCCATCGGTGATCTCCTATAAGCAATGCATCCCCGCAACAACAACTGGCGCATAAATGTCTCAATGCCTTCATCCTTGGCCGAGGCCGACTCTCAAAGCATCGATGACGAAACTTTATAAATATCGCGGGTACCGTGGCAAATTTCATCTCGACCTTCAATATTCATCAAACAATAGTAAAGCTAGTGCGCATCTTAGTCTCTCATCGAACAATGCATGATGAAGTCACCCCCGTGAGGGAATCAGCCCATGCCGTATGGCTAACGATCAACAAACCCATTCTTTCTTCCTAGCGTATGTATATATCTCAACTGGTCATCAAACTTATCAACCAACAAATCCAAGTAAGCATGGTGCTTCGGCTTCTCATCTCGAGTCCTCGAATACCACGAATTTTCTTGAATAATCAAGTTGGAATCCCCGTGGATCTCCAACTGTCTAACTCCAAGATCAAGTGAAGTCTCTAGGCCTTTAATGTAAGCCTCATACTCAACAATATTATTCTTCAACCGATTATGATCAAAGAATGTCAACCGAACTGGTCTAGGAACATGATCACTCTGAGGTGATATCAATAGATACGATACCAAACCGGCGATTACGGCTACCATCAAAGTACAATCGCCGTGCGTCTTGGTCATGAAACAAACTTCTTATTAGGGAAATCAACGTCAATATATCTGTCATCAAATACAGGTAAAGAAGCCAGATGATCTACAACAATGCTTCCCTTTACTGATTTCAGTGTGACATACTAAATATCAAACTCTATCAGTAGTACTAACCATCTCATGAGCCTACCGGTCAGAACAGGCCTATCAAACAAATACCTCAACATATCCAATCGTGAGACCAAAAGTATGGAATACTCTGTCATATAATGTCTCAATCTCAGTGGCCCGAGCAATCTTATGAGCGCTGGGTCATAATGTATACGCACTTTCGTATTCTAGCATCCTGCTTTCGGGGATAATAGATGGCTCGCTCCGCTGCACGAATCATCGAGCTAAGCTAGCTGCTTCAGCGATCGTATCATTCCAAACTGTAGGTTGGTTCTTCCTCAGAAGACGGAAGATAGGCTCACATATGTTTGTTAGTTTAGCAATGAAACGGCTAATATACTGAAATCTGCCCAGAAAGCCTCTGATTTCTCTCTTAGTCCTCGGGGCAGGCATGTCATGTAACGCCCTGAAATATACCCTAGTGTTGAAAATCAAGCCCACGTCGCCTCATGCCTGTGCATGTTTCTCTCCATATTTAGCATTCCTCTTTTCCTTTTTTTAACTTTCCTGAATTAATCTGATATACCATCTATACTGTTACCCAAATCCGACAGGTGGACCGGTGGTTTTAATTCACTTTCCTTGTAAGAGAAATTTTGTCCAGGTGATATTGTCACTTTCGAATTATCTGAATCGTAAACTATTTATTTCATTTTCTTTCATTAAAATAAGAAGTGAGTAGATTCCTCTAGAGTTTTGCCTTCAAATTCTTCATGGTATCGGAGCGGGTTTAATCTGTCTCTTCTTCTCCAAATCTTCATTTTATGCCTAAATGCGGTCCAGGCGTTTGGAATGGCTACCAACTCATCCTCTGCTTCTTAGATGAGCGACGATTCGCTCGCTTTTGTAATGGTAAAAATTGAGAGGAAGACCTTGGTGTGATCATTGCGAGAAGCGGGTCACTCGAGGGAAACTTGTTGGAAGATTCATGGAAAACCGGCGATTAAACCACGTCAACCACTTGAAAGAAGGACGAGGTAATCATGTAATTTGCTTAGATGAGCGATCATGCTAAATTGAAGCTAGCCCTTTTAACAAGGAGTAAATGGAGATGCTTCAGAAACTACTATCTCCTCTTATGTCAATACAGTCACAAACTGGCACATCTTCCAATCAGGTCATTGGTTCCGGAACCTTGGCTCACAAAGGTAATTCTTTAAGCGCCTTTATTGTTGGTAAGAAACATAAAAAACCTTGGATCGTGGACTCAGGAGCATCTGATCATATGACGGGAGATGCGACAATTTTTTGTACATATAATATGTCGAATAATTTAGCAGTCAGAATAGCGAGATGGTTCACTTTCAAGGTTGGAATGCTGGTTCGGTTATTGCTATGAGGATCTTGCTACTCTACGACTCGGTTCTCGCTTGTTCCTAACTTGGATTGTAATCTATTATCAATTAGTAAGCTCACCAAGGAAAGAGGTGTATTACTAATTTTTCATCCACTCCTTTGAATTTCGAGTTTGGATTCGGGAAGACGATTGGCAATGCGGGAATGCTCACAGACTCTACATCCTTAAGGAGCACCCTGATCCCACGAAACGACCTGAATGGTGGTGGTGGTAATTCTTTTCGGCCTCATGTCAAAATATGATAGTGCAATTATGTTAACCTTATCGGCTTGGGTCACATCTAATGTTATGTCTCAAGCATTTATTTTCCTTCATTGTTTAATAAAATCAAAATCCTTTGAGTGTGTCATCGATTATGAAAGCAGTTCGGTCTCATTTTCCCGTTCAACTTTATAAAGCGTCTACAGTCCGTTCTCAGTAATGATTCATAGCGATATCTGGGGTCAAGATCAAGAATAAAAAAATGTAACGGTACTAGGTGGATTTGTCTCTCATTCGCCGATGATCACACTAGATTAACGATGGTATTCCTCATATGAAAGAAAAATCAGAAGCGGTCGAATTTTCAAAAATTTCAAAAATATGATTAAGACCAATTCAGTGATCAAAATACAAATTCTAAAAAGTCGATGATGCACAGGGATTACTTTAACTCCATTCTAGGAATATCTAGCAAAAGAGGATAGTTCACTACGTTCGTAATATTTGATACCCAATAAGCGGAATAGGCGAAAGGAAAAATAGGCATTTGTTAGAGGTGGCTAGATCGCTAATGTTCTCTGAATGTACCAAAATTGTGTGTGCGGGGGAAGGCGTCGCCTACGACCTACCTCATCAATAGGATGCCGTCACAGGGTACTAAAATTCGAAACACCTTGTCCAACGCTCCTTAAATCCTTTCCGACCGCTCGTCTCATATCCATCGTCCCACCAAAAAATTTTAAGGTGTTCTGTTTTTGTTCATATCAATCAACAACATAGAAGTAAACTTGATCCCTAGGTCACTCAGAATGCATCTTTCTTGCCAGGTGATACACCAAATAAAGGGTATAAGTGTTACTCAGGTCCTGAAAATTCTGATTCAATGGATGTCACATTTTTGGCTTGGCCTTCTTATCCCAAAAATTAGATATTCGGGAGAATTCAACTCGGGAATATCGGTTTTGGAACAGTCATTAGTGGAGTCACCATCACCACTAAAAATCAAGTTTCTATAGAGTCATATGTCGGCCCGAGTTCATTGTTGACTTGTGGGATAATAGGCACATCGAGGAAATGGAGGAAGGAGCACTTTCTCGACCAAACCCCCATGAGGTGAGCCGGGTTCTAATCAAGCAAAATTCAGGGTAGCAATGCTCCTAACTCGAGATAGTGCTTGTTGATTCGGAGTTGAAAATGATATTCTTAATATGCCTAGCTTTGAGGGAAAGGAGTTAGATCATGCACTTTCCGGCGTCGAATTGGAAATTTATTTCTTATGATAGCTATCACCTACGTTTAGTGCATTCACTTCTAACATCAGAATACAAGTTCCTCGAGATATTTAGGAAGCTTTCAGTATCCTAAGTGGAAGGCCGCGATCGATGAAGAAGTTGTGAGCTGTGGCAAGAAGTAGTGCGTGGGAAGTGCCGGCCTCCAGGAAGTAGAAACCGGTTGGGTGTAAGTGGTTTTCACGGTAAAATTACAAAGGGCGGATGGTAATGTGAATGAGGTATAAACCGGTTGGTCGCAAAAGGGTCACCCAATCATATGGTATTGACTATCGAAACTTTTTGCTCAGTTGCCCAGAAGCTTCGACCTTGTTCGTGTGCTATCCTTGGCGGTAATCTCGATTGGTCAAACCGCTGACTTGATGTGAAAAATGCCTTCCTGATGGTGACTTAGAGGAAGAAGTTTACATGGACATTCTATTTGAGCGAGACTACATCAAATTTCAACAAGGTTTGGACTCCGAAAATCCTTGTATGGTCTCGAAAGCAATCTCACAAGGAACTGGTTGAGAGACGGTTCACTAAAAGGTAATGAAAGTCACGGATTCGTTGATGTCGTCACGATCCTACATTGTTTGTGAAACACTTTACGAAGGAAGATGGCCATTATCATTGTATGAATGACATAATTTTATTTGTGTCATAGAGAGAAAAATTGACCTACTTAAAAATTACGACAAAGGGTGAGATCGAGGGACATGAAACCTCGAAGTACTTTCTCGGAATGGAGATTCTTCCAGGTCGAAAAGAAGGTATAGCGGTCTCCTGGCCCTTGAATACGTTACGGACTTACTAAATGAAAGCGAGGGATGCTGGGATGCGAGCCGGCGAAACACCTATGGATTCAAGCTGTAAAGCTTTGAGAGAAAGTGAATTGAGTCCTCCGGTTGATATTAAAGGAAGATACCAGCGTCTTGTGGGAAACTCATCTATCTTTCTCAAATACAGTAGGACATCGGCTTCTCTGTTGTGCTTGTTAGTCAATTCTTAGTCAATCAATGAAAAACACATGACTCTTTGTGTTGAATATTAAGGTACCTCAAAGTATTTGGAGAAAAGTCTCTTCTTTTGAGAACAACCAAAATAAAGAGATTGAGATTTTGGTCTGATTGGGGGTTGTTCATTGATGGAATTAAACTTCTGCTATTATTCGTTTGTTGGGAATTTGATTTTATGGCAAGCAGAAACAATCGATGTGGTAGCCCGTAGCGATCGAGCGGCGGAATTAGATGCTATATGCAATTACTCTAAGTCGGTGACAATTTGATAGAAGTCTGGGTTGATTGAAACATCCCATAGTGTTATCTTGCGACAATAAGCCGCCATCGTACCTCGCGTAGAATGGGAGTTTCATCATAGTGAACTAACAAAGTGGAGATAGATGGGCATCAGGAAAAGATTGAAGAAAGGGTTTTCAAAGAGTCGGCTTCACTCCCGTGTATCAACGGGTGACATTCTCACGAAGCTCTTGCTTTCGAGTTAACTATTATGAAGATCCCGTGAAAAAACTTGGAATGATCAACATCTCTGATACGGCAGGGGGTGTTTGAAGTCGAGCCACGTGCCTCATGCTGTGTGTTTCTCTCCATATTTAGCATTCCTCTTTTCCTTTTTTTAACTTTCTGAGATTAATGCAATATATCTATATGATTACCCAAATCTAGCAATTGGACCGGTGGTTTAATTACTTTCCTTATGCTAAAGGTTGTGAAATTTTGTCGGTGATATTGTCACTTTCAATTATCTCGTCTGTAACTATTTATTTCCTATTTTCTTTCTTCTATTAATGTGTAAATCAATGCTCACCTCTTACATTACAAAATAAAGTGAGTAGATTCCTCTAGAGTTTTTGCCTTCAAATTCTTCTATAATTTTTCGAATATGTTTAGGGTGTATATAAAAGGAAATATTTTCGGAAATAGCAGAGACCAGAAAATGATATAAGAAGACAAGATGAATTTACCTTTTCATGAGGATATCAAAGTCGTAAAACTGGATATATTATAATTTAAGAATAATGAAAAGTTGGGATTTAAATAGAGATAATAGAAGGACCAAATAGAAAAAATAGTAAAATTTACTGAATGAAACTTGAGAAAAGCCTAGAAAATTCTCACAGATCTCGGATGTGAAAGCAGTTAACGCCAGATTAGAGATTAAGTGAGAAATCTAGTGACCGAGAAAAAGTTTAGTCGAATTAAGGACATTGAGGAATATTTATAATTTTTGGGTAATAAGTTTGCCGGTGACTTAGGAATGAAGTTTTTGAAAATCTAGAAGTAGAAATGACTTGGTACAAGTTCTGACATTTTAAAATAAAGTGAACTTAAAAGAAATAAGTTGTTTCGGAGAAGAAACGAACCCGAATAAAGCCATATGAATCATGTATCAGAAATATATAATAATAATTAAAATAAAAGAGGATAAAACAAACAAAAATAGCAAAAAGGAAAAAGGGAGGCTGGGTAGTGAGAGAGAAGAAAAGGCGGAGAGAAGCTCTAGGCACATACTCTACAGGTCGATGGCTTGATCGGGGGCTCGGTTCTTGTCGGACGAGAACTAAGGTGTTATACTCGAGCGAAACTCTGCGTGAATCTTTTGAAATCCTGGGGTTTGCAAGGATTTGGGCCGAAAGAGTTCGAAATTAAGCTTGAGGTTTAGGAAGTATCCGCGGACTTCAGGTTGTCTTTAATGCTAAAAGTGGGAACTCGTTTGATTAGTATAAATTTGTCTGAGCTATAATGGATTAAAATACATGTAGAAGTCATATCCCAAGCCCGTATTAAAAGAAATTGCTGGGTTAGAAGAACCCCATTTATTATAATGAATGTTTGTTAGTTTTATGCTAAATTGGTTGTGTTTTGGGCTTGGGTTGATGATTGTGCTCCTCAATTGAAGAATATTTCTATTTAGGAAATATTGGGGTTTTAGGGGAGATGCTGTCCAAATTTCTTCAAAACCCATGTTTTTGTTTTGACCATAACTTGGTTATCACTCATCCGAATTGAGTGATTCAAATACCTGGGTGAACTAGACTCATAGGAGAACATATCTCCTTGAAATATGTATATCCAAATTCCAAATCCTTTAGGCTCATAAATTAATCCAAAGTGGAGTAGCACGCATGGTGTGCAGCAGGCCGGGTGGCACTGTTCCTTCAAGCAGATTTTCTGGTTGTGTTCTCCAACTTCAGACGGCCATAACTTCTTTGTCCGAAGTCCCTTTTGGGTGTTCTTGGACTGTATGAAAATCCCTTTGAGTCTAAAATCCACCCATATATAGCAATACAACGAACTCAGTTATGTCGAAAATGACGAGAAAAGCATTGGAAGCGGCTTTGCTGGTTGGCGCACAGTTTTCTGGTTTGTGTCACTCCAACTTAGTTGACCATAACTTCTTCGTCCGAAGTCTTTTTTGGGTGTTCTTGGACTCTATGGAAAGCCCTTTGAGTCTCGAATCCACCCATATATAGTGTGATACCATATTGAGTTTATACTACATCCGAAAATGACTAAAAATAGTGGCTGCTGCCCTTGCTCTGCTGCTGCAGTGCTACCAAGTTGCTGATTTTCTTCATGGCTTGCAACTTGCATAACTCGCCGTTAGGAGTCCGTTATCGGTGTTCTTGGACTACATGGAAAACCCTTTGATCTAGAAATCCGCTTCCATATATAGCTTAATCGCGACTTGAACTCAGATTATATCAAGAAAATGACAAGAGAAAACAGTAGATTTTCAGTGGATTTGTGCACGGATTTTCTAGTTTGTGTCCGACTTGGACGGCCATAACTTCTTCGTCCGAAGTCCTTTTTTGGTGTTCTTGGACTCTATGGAAAGCCCTTTGAGTCTCGAATCCACCCATATATATAGTGATACCAAATTGAGTTTATAATACATCCAAAAATGACTAAAAATAGTGGATGTTGCTGCTGCTGCTGCAAGTACTGCAAGTTGCTGATTTTCTTCATGGCTTGCAACGTATCGCATAATAAGTTAGGATTAGTTATGGGTGTTCTTGGCTACATGGAAAGCTCTTTAATTTCAAGATCAGTCATATATAGATGTATCTGTTGGAACTCAGATTATGTCCAAAAAAGACAAAAACCAGTAGGCCTGCTGAATTTGAGCACGGATTTTCTGGTTGTCTCTCCAACTCTGACGGCCGTAACCGTCCGAGAAGTCCTTTTGGGTGTTCTTGGACTCTATGGAAAGACCTTTGAGTCACCAAATCCACCCATATATAGCGTGATACCATATTGAGTTTATACATCCGAAATGACTAAAAATAGTGAAAACATAGCACTTAACACCAGGAGTGCTGCAAGTTGCTAATTTTCTTCATGGCTTGCAACTTGCATAACTCCTTTGTTAGGATTCCGTTATGGGAATTCTTGGACTCTATGGAATGCTTATTGAGTTTAGAATCTAACCATATGCTATTTAATGGCATTTGGTGCCCACATCTTGTCTGAAAATTGAATTGTTGTATCAAGTGTACTAATCGCTTGGTCAAAGTTTTTAGGAATACATAACATGAATATATGATTTGATGAAGGATATGAATATATATGATGGAAATACATGAGACTAGGAATATATATGGATACATGAATGGATAGAGGTATACATAATAGAAATATAGAAAATACATGAATAGCTAAATCTTGATAGAAATGCATAAATGATATAAAGGGATATGAATAGATAAAGACATATGAATATATAAAGACATACATGAACATAGGAATACAAGAATGCATAGATGCATATAGGATATATGATAAGATCACATATATGATATGAAGACATGACTAAATGAAAAAAAAAGATATGAATATATGTATTGCAAAGAAATATGAGAACAATAATATGAAGCTACAGATATGAGAACGAATTCAAATTAAAGTAATGATAGTAATATCGCATATAATTAGCGGATAACAATAATTATTGAAATATGAGATATGCGAAAATAGAATAAAACACTTGATTATCTTGCTTAAAACACAGTAGAGGAATAGATGGGCATGCTATTAGGGAAAAAAACAAGTCTGCGGCATCTTGATCGGTTAATGCTGTTTGGGTCATTCACAGGCGCCTTCGGGCCCATATAGATGGTCATTGTCTCGTACAATGAAATACTTATTATCAGGCCCTTATAGACCTTTGTTTATTCTGGTGAAGTACGGCGCCTTCGGGCCTTATAGTTTCCTTTATCCACTTCTAAGGTTTATACGGGGCATGAAGCATAAAGCAGATGACAAGTATCTGGTCCCTGAGAAGTAAGTGCCCAATGACCACGAAATGTATATGATAGATAAAGTATATGAAAATCATATGAAAGTACCGTATATGAAAAGCACAGTATATGAAAATCATAGGAAAGTATAATACATGAGAATGTCAAGATGAAAATATAAGGAAGTACAAGAATATAGATGAAAGTATATGACAAAATCACATGGCTACTGAATGACAAACAGGACGAAATTCCCTCTCGAATACGCTATAGGTGAATGTGATTCTAGTCAAAGTGACTCATATTATTAAATGTGAAATACGGTACTCTTGAATGACAAACGGATGAGAAGTTCCTCGAGATACGTCGTGAATGTCAATTCTATAGTCGAGTGAAAATACAAATGCAAAGTAGCATTGATACAAGATCGACATAAGAAAGTATATGACAGTACACGAAAAGTATATGAACAAGTACGGAGTACATAAAGAGAAGTAATATGAAAGATAAGGAAAGCAATTATATGAACAGTACATGATAATAGTACATGAAAATAGAACATAACAAATGGTATAGTATATAACCATGAAAGTAATATATGAATATGACTAAGATATGCACTGAATAGGAGATGTAATATGAACCATTAGAAAGGTAATAGATCAAATGATAAGTATTAGAATAAGAAATAAATGATATGAAATGTTATATGTCAAACGAAAGCATATGAAAGTATAGTACATAAAAAGTACCAGATGAAAGCATACAAAAGTACCGTATATGAAAAGTATAAGAATGTAGATAAAAGTATAGGGTAGTATAAGATAGGTTATATGAAAGTATATGAGATATGAAAGTATATGATACATGCACAGTATACGAACATGAAAGGAAATAAACATGAAAGTATAAAAACTTGCAAAGAACATAATCAAAAATAATATGAAATAGATCAAATTATACGATATAAGCAAATGAAAAGAAATAGGCAAATTATAACTAATGATGGGCTAAGGAATGATATGATATATGCACATGTTTGAACCACATGAAAGGCATTAGACAAGATGATAAGTGTTGAAGTCCTTAAGTATATGATCTTTGTATGAGTATAAAGAATGTATTACATTAAACTACTGATGATCATGTTATTAATTAGATCCATGTATATGTTTCCCACTAAGCATAAAGCATACGGGTTTCCAATCCGTGTGGTACTCTTGAAGACAAGGATAGAGGACATGACATCTCCACATCGAATTTGAGTAGGCCGAAGCTGAGCTAGGTGCTCACCTTTCTCCATGATCCTCTTTGTATTTTTGGAATAGGTATAAGTTTTGTATATTGAGAGAAGTAATCGGACTCGGTGTATAGAACATGAATACCACTCGATGTAGGTGCTCACCACCTTTGTTCCATAATCTACGATTTTCATTGGACGGATATATGTATAGTTTTGTAATAGTGAAATTGTAATAAAATACAAATCAAGGGCCCGAAGTATATGTGTATAGAATATAATGAATGTCACTATGGTGGTATGTATAATGTATATGTAAAGATTTTTTTTTGTTATTACAAGAAATTCCCCAGATATGAATGAGAAAGCAGTACGGATGTCGGCTTTACGAGAAAGAAAAGGTTAAGAGTCCGGGGTCCAAAACGGTGTCGCGCACCCGTATTGCTAGGCTAGGGTGGGGGGCGTGACATGTCTCAAAATGTATTTCGATCTTTTCAAGATCAACCTCTATACCCTTCTCACTAACAGTAAAGCTGTCGGCAAGTTTCCCAGGAGATTTTTAAGGTGCACTTCTTGGGGTTGACCACCGACACGCGTGCGATCACGTAATCGAAGAACCTACATAAGGCTACTAGAGTGATGCCCTTTGTCTCGAGGATTTCTGCTATCATGTACGTCCACATATACCTCGACATCTACGTGCATCATGTCATGGAGCGGAGAGGTAGTAGCTCTCTAATAAGTGGCTCTGCATTCTTCTTGAATGGCATAACTTAGGTACTTGATAATTACCAGCTCGATAATTAAAGATGTCTTCTCCATATCCTCTGGAGCCATCATAATTTGATTATACCTAGAAAATCCATCCACGAAGGACAACATCAAATGTCCTGCAGTGCTGTCAACCAACATATCAATGTGTGGGAGGGGAAAATCATCCTTAGGACTAGCTTTGTTCAGATCACGAAAGTCACACACAAACTCACAACCTTGCCATCCTTTTGGGAATAAGGGCTGACATTAACTTGACCGCTTAGGATGCTCGACCCGCGACAAGAGCCCGACACTAAGTTGCTTAAATTTCTTCCTTAACACCAAACTCCATCGGTGTAGTCTCAGCAATTTCATAACTTGCCTAGCATGTGGTAGAATGGCCGGGTGATCTTTGCCTTTATAGAGAGTCGAGGCCCGACATGCCCTCGTATGACCATGCGAATACATCCAAGTATGACTGAAGCGAGGTTAATCAGTCTCTCTCATCAGAGATAGGGAATAGCCAATCTATTCTCCTAAGTGTCTGGTGTCTGAATCCTATCGACTCTGTCTTTTGATAATGGGTGTAACTTTCCTATCCTCTGTATCAGAATCACACTCTGAATGGCCACCAAGTGGGTCATCTGTGTCTCCCACATCATCAACATCATATATATGTGTTGTGGGTGATGATGGTGTAATCAAAGGAAAATGCTGTGACACAGGTAAATACTCAAAAATACTCATGTCATTATTACCATTAGAAAGCGTCATCAAGCGAGTTATGAGCCCCGAACATAGTGTCGAAAGAAAGGGTGGGTCCATGCGAGTCGGACGCTCCTCGCGAAAGCAGTATTATGAATAATATCAGTAGCAAAGTCCATCGTCATCATTTTATCTCTGCAAAAATCCCCGAACATATCAAAAATGGCGGGGCTGGGTGGGGTTTTCATCAATCACGACAGTGCGATCATGTCCATCGCGTCGGCGCGGGCATCATAAAGTGTCATATCCCTCAAATCAATGGCGAAACTCAAACATGTCAAAAGCGAGAATAGAGGCTCACGTGGGGGTTTGAGTGAGGGGATACTATCTATGCGATCATGTCCATCTCGTCTATCTTGATATCGGGAAAAGTCACTAAATGTTATCGTCCCGAATCCGCCCAGGTAGGTCGTAGTGAGGACCTCCATCGGAAAACACATAGAGAACACACTAGCTTGGCCTGGTGATGAGGTGCCTCAGTAGTCTCAGAACTAAAACACATATGTCCCAAGGCCTACTGGATGCCTTGGATCCCATTTGTCTCTAAATCATGTTCTGATCCTCTAATAAATTAGTCAGCCAACTTAAAGGTATACGGGCGGAGGGGATAATCGAATGGAACCCCAAACAGGTGAGCCCTCACCCTGTCCCAAAGCAGCCGCGCAATGTGACGTGCATCGTCCTCGGTAGGAGTGTGATTCGTGCCCCGCGGTGAAGTTTGAGCTAAATCAACAAAATTTATATACACTGAAGTTCCTACTCTTTGCGGTGGTGACTCTCTGCGAGTATAGTGGTCTAAGGGTCGAACACGGGGATGGGTTTTTCATCCCTAGGAATGATTTGCATAAGTGCAAGAAGGTAAGGCTTTCTATTTGGACTTTTTGGATTTTTCAAAAACAGTGTGATGAGTTTGAAAATTGATTAACTGTAAAAGCTGAAAATGAAGTGTGAAAAGTTAACTTTGAAGATTTAGGTCACTAACTTGGTAACTTAGGGCCAAGCTGGCGTCCTCGGGACATCCTCGCGTTATGACAAGCAACCTATAGTCGACTACAGCCAGGATCTATGTTTAACTAGCAAGCCTCACCTAAAAACAACTCCTATTTGAGTTGACACGGTGGCACATGCATCTATGGCCTCTGCGGTTTGAAACCACCCAACACATTAAACATCATTTCGGTGGCTCAGTAAAGACCATCTAAAAACCACGGTGCATCCCAGCAATAAGTATACCTTTATCCTAAAGCTGTGGAGAGTATTGGCGAATCAATAACATTAAGTGCTATTCAACCCCTAATTTGAGAAGATGAGGCCATAAACACAGTACACCATGGCTTTAACACAAAGAGGACAACATAAATATACTTGGCTACGAGCTAGCTTCCTTCTCTTCCAAAGAAGGAGCAGCGACATCTCTTGGTTGTCATCCTCGAGGGGTGTTTGGCGACCGAGGAAGAATAAGGGAAAAGGAGAGAAGGAAAGAAAAACCTAACTAAAATGAGGACTTTATTTACAAAAATGAAAACTTACAAATTTCTCCTTCCCAAATTGTTGCTTGAGGAGTTCTGAAAAGGGAGGGGCTTATAGGCCACCTAAATACATGAAAATACCATAAAGCCTAACAATTTGGCTAAGTTAAAGGACAAGAGAGTAATACACAATTTGAAGTCGGTTGGCATTAATTACAAAAACATGGCGAAAGTGAATTTCGCTAGGACTGCGAAAATTTTAAACTGGAAGTAAGCGAAATCACCATGCATAAGCGAAAATAGAAAATTTCGCTAGGCTTAGCAATTTCGCTAGCTAAGCGGGGAAATTTAGCTAGCAGCGGAATTTATGTGGTAGCGAAAACGCATGAAATTTCGCTAGGAGCGGTGCCTAAGCGAAACCACGGTATCTAGCGAAGGGGTGGTAATTTCGGCTGGGTTGCGAGTTTTGCGATCGACGAAATTTTCGCGATCTTAGCGGAATTCTGGGATTTCAGCGTCTTCCTTTGCATTGCTTCACGTCCTCCTGCGCATCGATTTCCATGCTTTGCCTTCATTCTTTCTTTGATTTTTGGTCGATTGATGGTTGTGATTGGGATCAATCTTATTGATTCATCATTTGACTACGATATTGAACTCGAAGTGCGCCGAACTGCCGAAACAGCAAAAAATAACCTCCCAGCAGGCATAAGTGATGCAGAAGACTTGAACACTTCAATTGGGGAAAAAAAGAAAACGCGAACATTTATATTTGAAAAGAAAACTTTATTTTGAATATGTGACATGATTAGTGCTTGTAGCACTCAAAAACCTATCTAATATAGGGTTCAAAATAGCACTTTTTGGGTACTAATCACCCCAACCCAGCGTTGCTAGTCCCTTAGCAATGCAACAACAAAAAGGAGATGCATGTAGTGATTTTCAAGTAGTTTATGGGTTTATGTACATAATAAGCGATTACCTTAAAGCGAAAATGGACCTGAGTTTGAAAACCGACATGAAAGAGCCAAAACCATACAGAACAATTTTAGGTCAATATTGGTTCCATGATTCTCAACTTGAATTTCCCGAAATCTAATGGTTCTTTATATAACTGATTACGCTTGATAAATTGCAAATTTGTCCCTCTGACCTAACTTGATGACATGGCCTTAAGTTTGTTGGCTTGACCTAGATAGGATAGTTACGCACTTTCTTTATTCAACTACCTTTGGCAGGATGCAATGCTTAAAGTCGACTTCACCAAGAGTCAGGTGTAGCGAGGATTCACCCAGATGACTCCCGACCCGATTAAGGTTTAGGGCATCAAGCCAAAGGATCATGAGCCTGAGCTACAAAGGCTTCACCGGGACTCGAATGACTTGAAAATCAAGCACCTACAATTCGTTAGGCTCTACCTATCCACCCATGTAACGAACACTAAATCGATGACTCCCTGACGATTAAGGTTCGGGGCAGGGTTGAGCTTTCGCCGTACCACATAGGATAGTGCTTCGGGTTTTCAAAGTAGCTTCACGACTTTATTTTCTTTTTCTTCTTTTCTTTTTTTCTTTTTCTTTTGCTTTTCTTTTCTTTTCCTTTTGGGAAGACAACATTGGTCTTAGTATGGGTAACACAAACCTATCTAGGTTGCCAACATGCTTAAAGTAGGCTATCTGACGAAAGAGCAAACAAATTCACGACCCTATTGAAACAATGCAGGTGCAGTGTGTGAATTAGCATAAGGAGAAATTTTCAAGTTGAGCATCTTTGGAACTGGCCCGACCAAAGCGATTCAAGCATGGAATTTGCTCCCAACATAAAGGTGACAAACGGTGATTCAATTTTCAATAAGCCCGATTCAATTGTCCAGGTGGCAATTCAATTGTTCGATTGAAAGAAAAACAAATATACATGGTAAAGGCACAAAACATGGTATGCAAAGTTTGTATATATATATATCTTGAATAGCTTTGATATAGCCAAAGTGGCTAGTATGTCATATCAAGCTAAACATACAAAAATATCAACGCCTCTTGTCATTGTCATGAATCTAATCAAATTAGTGGCGGGTTGATAAAGCGGTAACTATACAAAAATCATAAAGAAACCTAACCACCTCGCTCTTTGTGGTGGTGAATTGGGTCCCCAATTTGCTCTTCTTCTTTATAGAACATCAAATAAGTACGTAATGCAATGGTGGGAACCTGCTCTCGATCGGGAACACGAGGAAGGCGAGTGTCATGATCTATTAGGCGTAGAGTGATACTTGGGCGACTCCCTCGATCTGAGCTGCAATAATAGTTGCTAGTGGCGGATGAAATCCATCGCACCGGCTATCTCTCTAGGTGGCATGGATGTCTCGTGAATAGTGTCTTTGGCGGAATAGGATGGGCAGTGTGTCGGTGCGGTGTTGATGTAGTCGAGGAGATGGAGGTGACATACGTGTGGCCCGGACTCCTACGTACCTCGGGCTCAGGGGCGGGCATATCATCTCGTGGGAGTCCTCAAACCTACGACCCGGTACCTCCTCCACAGTCACGCCGTGCGAGGTGAAAGAGACGAGACATAGTCATCACCCGCTCAGCAGCGGCCAGGAGGGCATCGGACCCTCGTCTGATCCACAGACTCATTGGAAATCCGGATCTTTCGAGAACATGGCAGAGGAGTCTCGGCATAAATAAGGGAAGGCTCTCTGCTCGTGCTAGGTCCTTCCGATGGACCTTCTCCTCGGCCTTTATAAAGAGGCCATCGCATTTCAGAGGGGCCCGGAACGAAATCCCGGATCAGGTAAAGAGCCTCGAGATGGCTCCCCTCCCTGCACATTATCTTTGCGAGAGGGAATAACATGTCTGAAATAGATGGTCGATCGGCGGCATGGCGACGCCTCCCGGTCAAATCTTTGGACCAGCGGTGGTGTCACGGCCCGGGTGCTCGGACCATCTCCCTATGAGGCGGGTGAGCACGCTCGGTAACCCTACGAGTTGCGGCGATCTGCGCGGGCCCGAATTTGCGTAATATCGCTTGCTCACGGAGTACGGAATGATCATCGATCTTGAAGCCCGAAGCTCAAGTGGACATTTGCTCCCAAGTCATCAGTGGTAAAGCGCAACACCACTCGTGGGTAATGTCTTACCGGTCGTAGAAAGGTAATAGTGAATACTCCTCGATCGACCTGGCTGGACTCGGTGTCGGGATCGCGACCCTCGGTCACGGGGACGTCGTAGTGCGACTCCTGATGGAACGGTCACGATGAGATTAAGTGCATTCCCGGAATGGGGTTCCACCCTAAACAATGGCCGTCGAATCCTCGAGGCTGGCGACAGCTGGGGTGATGAAGTCGCCTCGGCCGTGTGGTAGTGGCGGTGAGGTCGAAGAAGATGACTCTCACGGGCGATGTGCGGGCGGCAGAAGAAGTAGAGCCCTCCTAACTCTCCTCGGGGCACGAGGCGATGGAGCCGAGGTCTCATCCGGTGTACGATATCGTGAAATCCACAGGGCTCTTGGTCTTGCCTCGAGGATCGGTGATGAATCTTGGAGTCGGGGCCAGAGGCTGGGGTTGGGGCCTCTCGCTCGGGTGTACTAAACCTAACCAGCCGTGAGATCACGGGACCCACCCCCAAATGCTGAACCATCTGCGAAATCGAATACTACTACGGAAGAGGAACCTTTCCTTTGAAAATGTAACTAATGCTTGAATACACGGGCGAGGGCTCTGGCGGCCCGAATCACTCGAATGAATTAGATAGACTAGAGCTCATTTGCGGGTCCTGGCTCTATAATAGCGAATAAAACCGGTAGAGGATCAGCTGGCGAGCGGGGCAAAAATAGATGGACCCGAGACTCGAGGTCTGAGCCGCGATGAGGTGTGCCTTGAGCGTGAGCGAGCGCGTCAGCTAAAGTGACCGTGACCCGAGGCACGGCGGAAATTTGGGAAATGCGGGGGCATGCCTTTCTGACTCAAACTGAGGCGAAATCTGCGAGGGCTACGGTGTGGTCGGAGGGTGCTCTGGTGCGACGAGGATGGCGCGACGGTGACCCGAGGGCTCGATCGTGAGTGCGTGCTGTAGTCTGTCTGAGCGACGGTGGAGGCTCGGCCCAGGCTCAGTCGAGGTCTCGGTCAGTGAGGTGGGATCTGGGGAAAAGCGAGGATGTGTAGGGCTATAAGCGACCATTTTGCAGCGCTTGACTTTCGATCGAGCAGGCGCAAACTTCGCGTGCGCGTGTGACGGTGGCGAAGGTAGGAGACTCGGGAGGGCTTATTTGGGAAGGAGAATGTGGTAGCAAAATGGAGCCAAGGCCCTCCAGGTTTAAATAGGCGTTTGGCGTAGCGAAGGTCTCCTACACCGATTTCGCTATTTTTACTTAATTTAGCCCAATAGATTATTCCGCTTTGCATAGCAATTGATAGTTAAATATTGAAATTATAAGAAATAAAAATTATAATGACAATTATTGTATAAAGCTTATAATTAAAATTTAATACACAATACTATATGTATATAAACAAAAATTACTAAAAAAAAAAGAAAAAGCTAATTTAGGAAACTTACTAGCAATAGCGAAATTATCAAAATTAACTAGCAAGACAAAAGCAAAATTATGAAGCTGCGGTCGGTTTTTGAAAACACGGAACGATTCAAAATCTCAAAGTACTCGAGGAGGGTCGAGGAGAATGATCTCCTCGGCCCTATGATGATGCGGGTTGGCTCCGTGGGGTGTTGGAGTGTCGATTGTTGAAGTGGTCCTCAGCGGTGGCTTTTGAATTGACGATTGGCTTGGGTAGGTGTTGATAGCGGGACCAAAATTTCTTCATCTCCATGGTTGATTATTCCTGCAATTCACGAGCACTTTGTTTCACGCATTGACTGTTGGAAACCTTCACGGTTATATGATTTTCATTTTTCTAGCGACTCATGTTTGTTGTTCAAATGAAGATGTTTAACTCCCAGGTCATGTTACCAAGGTAGGATTGCATGACTCCATTCCGACAATTGATTGCATGGGCGTGGCAAAATGGTCTTCTAAGATGATTGGTACATGATTGGGTTCATTTGCAATTGGCTGGTGTAAACCTTCTGAAATCTTTTGGGTAGTAGAATTTGTCTGTTTTCATAATACATCCTCCAACTATCCCCTTAGGGATTTTCAACACGATCTGCTCCGGCCAATGAAAGTGTGATGTTGGTAGGTTTAAGTTCACTAAAACTGCGCTTGTATCACGAATACGGCGTTAGATTCTGTGGCTCCCCAAATCAAGCAATGTTTGTCATACGCTTCCACTTGTGTGAGCGAAATTGGCGGAGATCACGGATCTTGTATTTGAGGTATTTGCTTTGGATTATGGCATGACTTGCTCGGTGAAATGCCTTCTTCTGCAAATGCACAATCACTTCTTGGTGTGCGAATCTTTGAAAAATTTTATAAGCGGGGACTTGTTTGATTATGTCAAAGAGGTATGTTAACCTTAAGCACGCCCAGGACCTGCAAATGCCTTCTTTGAGATGCACCGCCTTCTTACCTCCCCTAAGTGCTTGTGGAAATGGAGGTGGTATGCGGTATTTCATTGAATCCTCCTTTAGGAGAATATGCCAGGCTATTGATTCTTCTGTGATTGGATTCTTGACGAGGGCTTTGGCGTGGGTTGATCAACCTCTTACTCCTCAAGGTAATTATAGCCTTAACTTCATCCATTCCTGAATTGTTGGATGACCCACATATTGAATACCCTCCAGGATTTGGAGAGTGTTTGTGATGGAAACCTCCCTTTATCTTGTACCTGCAACAGCTTGTTGATCTTGGTGATTAGATCTGGCGTGAGTTTGTCAATTTTAGTTTGAGATTGCTCTCAAGCCCATCTATTCTCTTATTGATGTACTACGATATCAATCCTTTGTGCAGTTGCACATTGATTCCCTTTGTTCCTCAGCAAAGTTGCCTTTTCAGGTGTGACATTCCTCTTTGGGAGAAAGGATGATGGTTTGTTGTATTTGTGAGGGGAACAAGCGAGGTTTGGCACGGGTACGGCGAGGGGTTGGGTCTCCATGAGAGTTAGGGTGATTCCTCCAGATTGGGTTGTAGGTGGCCACCATGGAGCATTGGATTGTTGTGGCTTGTATTGTCTACGAGTGTTTGCACATTCGACATCAAATCCTTCCAACTGCGGGGCCATAGGACATGGTTACTTTGGGTGCCTGAGGATTGAAATTGTGAGATTTGGATTGTGTGGGATTTCGGTAACTGCATGCACCTCTTAATTTGTTGCATCAACTCACTCAGCTTTCTGTGGGGTTTAAAATCCTACAGCTCTCATCTCTATTTCTTAAGCGTATACATCCCACCTTGGATTAACTGTGGGGTCTCATCCTTTCAATTCTCTAGGGAGTTCGGCTCCTTGACCCTTAGAAGTTTAAATACGTACTTTAAAAATCCATGGCTTGATCAGGTTCTTACTTGAAAGTCTCCCTCCACATGGTTTCAAAAGCTGCCTCGGCGGAGACACTTCCTGTAGAAGTGTGGTTCACCAACATCCAAGTATCAAACCCATGGTGTGGGCATGCACTTTATAGTCTCCATGAAATCTCTCCCAACCTTGATAAAACCTCTCACCATCTGATGCAAAGGTGTAAATTTGTCTCTTAGGTGTGATGCTATGGTAGAAGAACTTAACCGAAGTGCTGCGGCTGGCCAATTTCTAATGGTTCTAGGCCTCGATGAGTTTAGCCAAATCTTGGCCTTGTCCTTTAGGGTCGATGGAAATTCTTTCGAAGCTTTAGCAATCCTGTCCATCATACCTTCCTTAAAGGTAGTCTGAGCCTCCTCAAAATCCTAATGAGTGTATGGTTTTAGTTTTCCCATACCACCATGATATGTGGGGAGTAGGGTGCCAAATATGGCCCCTCTTGCTACATCTTCGACGGGAGAATGATACGGGGATGGGGCACTAACTCCTAGGAGGTGGATGTGATCCTAAATGGTTCTATAGAACATTTGGATTCATTGGGGTTAGAGACTCGTTTCTTAGGGTAGTGGATCCGTGGTATCGGTGTGGCTGCTTGACTTCCTTGGCCCAGGTCGAGGTTGTTGTCTTGATTCTATGGAGTCTTCACGAAGTTCCTCTGTCCAAGCCTTTGCATACACAAGCGTACACAAGTGAGACACAAAGAGCACAAACTGACTTGCGAAAAGGTTAGGGTTAGGCTAAAATAAAAAGCGTATATATAAAAAAAACAAAAGCGATTACGCAAAGTGATGAAAACTTTGGGTTCGCAGCCCCGGAGTTTCAAAAAAGGATTTAAAAGATTACCTTCACTTGTGATGTTGATCACAAAGTACACTTCAACTTATCATTCGTAGTTTGGCACCATCACAAAGCAGCGGCGCGATTGATTAAATTCCTTACGATGAAGGTGAGCTAAAATCGTGAAATTTATATACACTAAGTTCCCACTCTTGCCGTAGTCAGCTCACTGCGGTATAGTGAGTCTAAAGATTAATTTCTGAGATGAGTTTTCATCCTAGGAATGATTTATAAGATGCAAGAAGGTAAGGCTTTCTTTGGACTTTTGGATTTTTTCAAAAGCGATTGTGATGAGTTTGAAAATTGATTAGCTAACAAAGGCGAAATGAAGTGTGAAAAGTTAACTTTGAAGATTTAGGTCACTAACTTGGTAACTTAGGGCAAACAAGCGTCCTCGGGTTTTATCCTCGCGTTATGACAAGCGACCTATGGTGAAACCACGGCCCAGGTATCTATGTTTAACTATGAGCCTCACACAAAACAACCCTATTTGAGTTGGCCACAATTAACATGCATCACATGGCCTCTCTGATTTGAAACCCAACATTAAACATCATTTCAGTGGCTCGTAAAGACCATCTAAAAAACCACAGTGCATCTAGCAGCTAAGTATACTTTGTATCTAAAGCATGGAGAGTATTAGCGAATGAGCTAACATTAAATGCTATTGACACAATTTGAGAAGATGAGGGCATCAAACACGGAGTACACCGCCAGCTTTTAACACAAGAGGACAACATGCATATGCCCCACTATAAGCTTCTTCCTTATCTTCCAAAGAAAGGAGGCAACTGAGCATCTCTTGAGTTGGCCTCATCTCAGAGGGTGTTTGGCGGCCAGAAAATAAAGGAAAAATGAGAGAGAGAGAAAAGCAAAACCACTAACTAAATACGAGACTTTGTTACAAAAATGAAAACTTACAAAATTTCTCCTTCCCGAATTGTTGCTTAGGGTTACAAGGGAGGGGCTTATATGAGCCACCTCGATACATGAAAATACCATAAAGCACAACGATTTGGCTAAGTTAAAGAGACAAGAATGTCATAGAGATTTGAAGTCGGTTGGCATTAATTATAATAAAGCATGACGACGTGAATTTATTAGGGCGAAGAATTTCGCTAGGTAGCGAAATCACCATGCATAGCGAAAATAGAAAATTTAAGCTAAGGCAGCAATTTTAAGCTAGCTAAGCGAAATTTATTCTTTTAGAAATTTATGTGAGTAAAGCGAAACATGAAATTCGCTAGGAGCGATTGCCTAAGCGAAAACAGCAGTATCTAGCGAAAATTGGTAATTTCGCTAAAGGTTGCGAGGTACCGCTAAGGTTGCTAAATTTTACGCCAATCCCGACAGAGTACGCAATCTTAAGCGGAAATTCTGGGATTTCTTGATCTTCCTTTGCATTGCTTCTGTCCTCTATTGCATCGATTTCCATCACTTTGCCTTCATTCTTTCTTTGATTTTTGGTCTGATTGATGGTTATTGATTGGGATCAATCTTCGTGATTCATCATTTGACTCGTGTGGTGACTCCCGAAGTGCGAAGCACATGAAACAGCGAAAATAACCCCTCAAAATAAGTGATACTAAGAACTTGAACACTTCAATTGGCATAAATGACATGATTAGTGCGCAAAAAGCACTCAAAACCTATCTAATATAGGGTTCAAAATAGCACTTTTTGGGTACTAATCAGAGTGTAACCTAACCCATAGGGTATGTAATGATCAACTGTAAAAGTAAACTCACGCAGCCCCTACTGGCAATAACCCAACCCCAAGCCAGGCATATAGGACATGTCTCTCATCATACTAAGTACCAAAGTGTTGTTGTGCTGATCGAAAGACATAAGCACCAAGTCTCTGCTGTCATCCTCTAAACTAACAACCTGAACCTCATCGAAAGTAAACCCTGTCAAATGTAGAACATCCTCACTGTGGCTGATATGTAACATGGACTCGGACTAAGTAACAACATCTTTGTTAGATTGTATCGTGATAATGCGCCCCTCGTGTATGAACTTCAACTTCTGATGAAGGAATATGGTATAGTACCGCCTCATGAATTCAAGGGCGGCCAAAAAGCAGGTTAAGGATGACTCGATCCTTAAAACCTGAAATAGTATGGAGTATTTGACTGGCCCAATCATGACATGTGTATTGAGTATGCCCATAACTATCCTCTGAGTCCCATTCAGAAGCTCTAACAGTCTATGAAGAAGGCCCAAAATTAGTTGGCGGAAGTAAGTGCAATGCGCGGTAACTAGCAGACCAGGCGTTCAAAGGTGAAGCCAGTTGTCAGATCGACGAGGCGACACCGACGACCTGAACAAGCAACATCAATGCATAAGGGTCGAACATGATCTGACCCCTCGGGCGGTAAATCGTCATCAGAAAACGCAATGCATGTAGCTTTGTCGGCTATCAAAAAGTGAATAAGCCCCTCGGGGGTAGTGGTAGTGTCAAGCGTGATCGACCTAAGTGCTCACGATCCAATCGTCTCTATGAGTAATGGATGAAATTCAATAGGCTGAAATGGATATACGAGTAATCTCATCATCCCCTCTCTCGGACGATCCTAATGATGTGCCGCGAAATGGCTCATTAACTGTGGAGGTTGAGCAACCTCCTTAATTTTGTGTAACAATTTGAACATCCTTGTGAATGTGCCCATACTCCCTTCGTGAATAAACGGCGGTCTCACAGCGAACATGATGCAAGTATGAAACATACTATTTAGGAACTCATCCGGGGATAAGTCCGAATGGCCTAAGGATTTGCTAGCTAGACATGTATCCACTAAAATCTAAGTCTGTGTATAAATTGATTGGCTATGGAGCCTCTCCATCCCATCCCATCATGAATATCTCGTCTCCTGAAAACTCAACCAAATGTACAGCTCTCGTGGGTGGAGGTACAGCCCTAGAGTCATGAGTGGGGAGTGGGTCTATAGTCACTGCAGGGCGTCCTAAATCAACCAAACCTTGATCAATCAAGTCATGAATGGAGTGTCTCAGCATCGCACAATTGTCTATATCATGGCCTGCTCTTTGATGGTAGGCACAGTGAAGATCTGTCCTGAATCCTGGTGGGGTAGACTATGGTGGTGGTCTAGGTGGTAGTGGAGCAATCAAACCCCCTTCAACCAATCTCTAAAATGCTTAGCTTAGTGGCATCCCGAGCTATGTAAACTGCCTAGCCGGCCTCGATGGAGGCGATGCTCTATACTGCTGATGGTATTGTACAGGTGGCCTTTAAGGTACTTGTGTAGAATTAACTGGCTGTGGTGGTGGATGTAGATAATTAGGCCATGCCGGCCTATAGGGAGCAATTGGTCTATACTGATCCTGTTATACCATCTGGTAAGGAATATCTCGCAGTAATCGGCCTATGAGACCGTGGTCGACAGAAACCTCGTGGCTCGATGTGTGTACCACAAGACCAATATCTCGATGATCTGGGCTCGACCCTGCTTCCCTTTGAATTGAGGGAAGAGTTCGCCCATAATCCTTCTAACTATGCTCTCTCAATGCCATAGAGTGGCTTGAACTAATGTGATCCAAAGTCCGTCTCTGTGGAAATCGTGACGAGATGCCTAGGAAAATCTGGCCGAGGCTGTGCATAATCATGTCGATCTCGGACAAGGCCTGAGGGTCTATCTATAATCTCTGCGGTTATCTTCTCCTCCAACGGGAGATAAATGAAGTGGATCGACCTATCTCGACCCTTCCCTCGAGTGGTCTCCAACTCCCTCCGGGATACGTCTACTACAGTATTAAAAGAATACTGTATGATAAACTCCTGTCCCAAATCAGCCCATGTCCTACATCTTGAAGGGTCCAATGAGGCAAACCAACGTTGAGCGGCACCACTCAGTGACAAAGGGAATAGCATAATCATTTGTGCCTCATCCAGTCTATGCCCGCGTAACAGCGTTGTATAACTGTAAGTGAATACGAGGGCACCCTATACCCGTGCATCTCTTAATGTCCGGCATGCGGAACTCAACTAGCAAGGCTGCCACTGGAAGGTCATCATATCTGTCCCAACCTATAACTCCATCAGAAACAAGCAGAGACTTTATCCTCTGCTCAATTCTATCAATACGGGCCTAAGTGTCATCAATAATCTGTGCAGGGGCTACTACATAATGTGGTGTGGTCTCAATCTGACCGTGCAGTACAAATGCTCCAACCCGTGGGGCTGATTGAACAGGTGGTGGTGGTGGAGTGGAACTATATAGTCCTACGGTACAGTGGGTCCAGATGATGGTGGTGGTGGTGGAGTTACAAAGAGCCATGCGAGAAGTTCCCAGACCAAGAATGGTCAGTCTCGATGCCCATCAACTTTCCGGTCTGGCCTCCCAATATGGCATCCCAGAGAGATGTCATGGTATCGATAATCTCAGCCAATTGGTCAACGGTAGCATACTGAGGGTCCATATCTCTATGATCTAATATCTGCTCTAATTGACTATGTGAATCTAATCCTCTAACAAGTCTACCTTCGATCCAGATTCAAGCTCGGGAACCCAGGTTGGTCTCAATCAACAATCCTTCAAAAGGAAAAGGGTATGTCAATCCCCGTGACTATCAATCCTGAAATCAAACCAGTAATGTATGACTAAAATCCTCCGAGAGAATGAACTGACATGTAATGTCAAAAGCTAAATTGATATATGGCTTCACAGGCAGGAACGGGATTCTGACATGGTGATACCTCAAGGGTAATGTAGCTCAAAAGCTAACAATAGGAAAATGTGAGTCCTAAAGCTGATTTATCGCATTCCGCATTCCGGGATACGTAACTCCAAGATCCCAACCAATAATCAAAATGACACACTGGCCACTCATGTATCCATGAAATCCAAATTTGTGGCTATATTAAGTCTTCATTTCTCGGATATCCGTCATCTCCATAGTGCTTCCAAACATCAATATAGCCCTACGCTAGACCCTACTCCAAACTCCTAGCTTGGTCAAAGGCAAACAATTAGGATTGACTTCCAAGCAACTCAAGCAATCTATGAGGAATAGTCAACCAAGACTAGTGATTCGAAAACAAGGGGATATAAGCGCACCCCCACAAACACAAACAAATCAAGCAATCATGCAAGAGAGAGGGTAGCCATGCAACAAACAATCATGCACAAAGAGCAAGCCTACCACATAATTTACACACAATCTAACCATCTATGCCAATCATAAACATATAACTAGGTACCAATCAACCATAAGCAAGCATGCTAGAATCCAACAGGTGAACACACAAGCACAAACAAACCACAAGTGTATGCCAAATACCAACCAGGTAAGTGATCATCAGTCATTTGTGTAGCCTAAGTGTCTACTAGTCAATGAACCATGTGCTCTAATATACCTAACTCAAATTCAAGCTTGACCCCCTTATGAAAATGGGGGAGATTCTAGTTCGTTCTCAACAATCACAATTTGTGGACCTACTGATCCATCGCCCGCGCCGACCGCTATTAATAGAAAAGTGAGTCGATTGAGCTTTGAAAATTCCGTCCCGGTGCTGAAGAACGCTTTTTTTTTTTTGAGTCGCCACTCTACTTTTTATTTTTATTTATTACTGTGGAAAATCAAGTAAGAACAAAAACCCTCATCGACCCTACAAATGTGAAAAACGGTCCACAAAAACTAGATTTCTAGGTTCGCCGATCAAGTTACCTATTGAGAAGGTACCTCATGCAAGGTAGCACTCTAGGCCTTAATCCCGATTCTCTAAATGAATCGGGTACATGGAGCCGATGAGCGCCTAAACACCATGCCATACCCGCGGTTCGTTCACTGCTAGCTTAATTTTTACGCTTAAATACGCATTTCTATAGCCCGATATCTGATTTCTGCATTTTGGTGTGAACAAAGCAGTGGAATGGGCAAAGCATGAGATCATTTTAGAGCAGCAGGAGCGTATGCGTAGTCGGGCAGAACGCCGCGACGTCCCAATCGCGACGCCCCAACGTCGCAACGCTTCGTCAACGGAATGAAGTCAACAAGAGGCCAACGCCAAGACAGCCTTCAACGCCGCGACGCCTCAACGCCGCGACCGCCAATGCGAATTCTCGTGATCAAACATCATTATGCCACATGGACTTAAATCGAGGGGAGGAGGAGAATACGCATCGACGAGGCACTGGAAGAGAGCAACAAATAACCGCATCATCGAGAAGACACTGCTTTGTATTCTCTTCTTTCTAAAAGACTCGATGATTTATAGATTGATTAAGTGTATAGCCAAGTCCAGTATGTTCTAGATTCACATCTAGGTTTTGTCGAACCCGGCCACGACGCAGATGGATTAAGATTTTTATTTTATATTATTTAGTTGGTTCATGACTTGTTAGTATCCTCGGTCTATATCTATGAATTATATACATGTGATGTCCCACAACATTGCATGATTTTGCCGGTGCATCCGAGATCGAGAGATGAGACGCCTGTGGATCGACACAGAGCGACTCCCACAGACCCGATAAATGCAGGATATCCCGATCCCGAGGGGCGGCGACATGTTAGAACATTTGCTGCCGAGCATTGGGTTGGGGTAGAGATACTCAACCTTGCTAGCGTAGATACAGGCGGATTAGCGACCTTGAGAGAGGTGACGCCCAGAACATCCGTTCCGTCATCCAGGTTGTCGCAATTAACTCAATGGTGTCCCATATCCATCGTGGCGTATATACTCGTTCATAAACACAAGAGCTATCATGAGTAACATTAAAGCCCATCCCATGATTAGTTATCAACACCAAAGCTGAGCGCCCAGATAAGATCCAAGTTGAACCCGAGGCAAACCCCTCCCAAAACTGAGTGATCCGATTGGTATATCAGGTTGATATTGAGGTTGACGGTACTGCACTACATAAGATATTACAGATTCGCGCTCACCTGAAACAAAGTTTGGTCGCCAGTCGGAAGAAGTTTTAGCGTTTGATTACGACAAATGGCATTTAGATATCACTTAGAACAGTTTATTTACTGTAACAGATTTCGCTTCAAAGATCAAAAACAGTTATAAGAGTGAGCGCAGATTTTATCAGTCATCTTACATCCGCTGATCCTTGTTCAAATAACCTTACAATCATTATCAGGAACCAGAACAACGAAATAATGAACTGGTTATTCAAATAAACACAGTTAAAGATTCAGCCATGAGAAAATTGAGAGTCATAAAAGGAACTTGAATGGGAATAACGTGAGAATTCATGCATCCCGTGCTTCCGCAGCGCACGGCGATCCATCTGCACTCGTATAAAGAGTCGTTCCCCGTCACCTGTATTAGTTCATACGCCAACCAGATCGACCGAGCCCGCAAAGAATCTTTAGTTGAACAAGTATCCCCATGACGTCGTGAACATCCGTTAACACCCAACAGAATCCTGGCAGATTTTCCGACTAATTTCCCCCGGGTTCCACATCATCGTCGCCAACGGAGTCACCGGGGTGAGGTACCAAAGCCGTATATTTCGTCTTACTCCCACCCAGTGATGGGAGTCAAACAGCCCCAGGCAGCTCTGTCCAACTGATCCAGTCACTCCAAAACAATGACTTAAAAGAATCCTTCATCTCAAAGTTCCTCCCACTGCAAAAAAACCCACATCAAAGTAAAAGATCCATCATTTCATTAATCAGAGGGAGAGGAACTCAAGTATGGTTACTGGAGGATCACCAAATCTGTCAGGAAGGCTCAATGGATCTCACTGACCACCTGATGACAAGTCCACACTTGTAATGGTCCTGAGGAACTCATCACAGAATGCAGTGATCGAAGCTCTAGTGATAAAGTTAACAGCACCACCACCACAAATATGAAACTCCAAAGAGGTGTCACTGATACTCTGTCCAGCAGCCTATGATAAGACTCATGATACCAAGAAGGTCATATGACAGATAACGAGGTTCTCACAATCTGATATCAGCCTGCACACTACCAAACAACAAACCATCAGGTACAGTGTTACGCCAGCAACATATGGAACAACCCAGCGAGTCAATAATCAGTTAGCGATGATGCGAATACATGAATGCCACTGATCAACAAGAGAAGACCCGTGATGTGTTTCGAGGTTTTAATCGTGAGTCACCACAAGAATATGGTCGTTGTGGGGCAACAACTATCGGAATCCAAAATCAAGGCCAAGGCGCAATACTGTAATACCATCACCGTGTTATGACGGAGGAACAATCAGAACAATATGCCACCATTCCGAGTAAGCGAACCCCTTCCAGAGAAAAATGCACTTTTGAACAAGCTCACAAGAATGCTCTCACTCTCGCAAGTGAGCATACCGCTCTTTATGAACGAGACAAAGGCATTATGCAACACCAAGCCACCCACCGAACAATCAAGGAAGACAACTGAGAAATACCCAGTGCATGGGCCGCAAACGGCCAATCTATCACGTAAAGGCAATGTTCCCAACAAGCAACTCATAAGTGAACCTCGAGACGAGAGGGGAATGAACATGTAAAAGTAGTCACGTTGAGAAGTGGTAAAGAATCAAGCAGACAGGCAACCCCCAAATGACAGAGGAGGGAAATCGAGGAAGTCATCCGCATCGCCGACGATAATACGCAGTAGGGAACAACCCCAAGAGAAACAACTCTGGTGGAGAAGAAACTCCGCAAAGAAAGGATTGTCCACAACCCATAGCCCCAATCCGTATCCCCAAATACGCCTAAAGAAGATAAGCCGGATAAGCGCTTCACCAAGTTTATGGAAGTATTCAAGAAACCGTGACATCAACATTTCGCTTGTTGATGTTTTCTTTGGAACAAATGCCGTTATGTCAAATTTATGAAGGACATCTTGTCACAGAAGAGAAGACTGGCATATTTCAAAATAGTTAACCTAACTCGAGGAACGTAGCTGGGCCCATCCTTCGTAGGAAGCCGCCCGCAAAAAGCCAAGACTCCAGGCGCTTCACTCATCCTCGCACCCACCCGGGAAAGCCATCTTCAGAGCAGTTTCAGGTGATTTAGCGCCGCATTAACTTCATGCCCCTATCCATATTTGGGATGTTCGGGGGGGTCAGTGAAGCTCACCCAACTACAGTCACACTCCAGCTAGCACACAAGTCCTTAAAGCATCCAAGAGGGGTGATAGAAGATGCCTTAGTGAAGGTTGACAAGTTCATCTTTCCCAAGATATTTCATTTATTAGATATGGGAAGAAGATAAAGAAATACCCATAATTCGGGTGTATATTTCTCGTGAACTGCAGCAATGATCGAATGCTCGTAAGGAGATTTAAATTAGAGTAAAGATGAAGTCAAGTTCAACGTGTTCGAAGCTGTGAGACATCCGGCAGAGAGTGATACATCCGGCAGAGAGTGATACATGCTTTATGACAAAGACCGTAGAGGCTATAGTGTCTAGCCAAAGTGGTCTCACTGATCCTTTGGAGGCTAGCCTAGTACAAGTTATTCAAAGAATCTGGGCGAAGAGGCAGAGGAGTATGTAAAATGGATGGATTCCTTCGAACCCAATAGAAGGAAATATTTTGAATCTCTAGGTGAAAATACTAAAACGCCAGTGCCATCTGTTGAACAACCACCCAAGATGGAACAAAAGCCATTACCTACCCATTTGAAGTATGCTTATCTGGGGACGACCTCCACCTTACCAGTGATTATTTTTGCGTCCCTGACAGCAATAGAGGAAGATAAGTTATTGAGGGTACTTAGAGAGCACAAAAATGCGCCTGACTCGCCCGCCGATTTAAAAGGGATTCGCCCCTTCTATGTGCATGCATCGAATTTTGTCGGGAAGATGGTCATAAGCCTTTAGTGGAAGCACGTATGGTGTCGAATCCAACTATGAAAGCAGGTAAACCGCAAGGAGTGTATAAAGTGGCTAGATAATGGGTTATTTACCCTATTTCCGACAAAGCAGTATGGGTAAGTCCTAAGATGTGTAGTACTAAAAGGGAGGAACAATCGCTATAAGTAACCCGAGAATAACATTATCGCTTTTCTAGAACAAATAATGACCGAGAATTTGTATCGACCATCGAAACTAAATAAGCGCTACCTCAAAAGATCATTTCATTTCCGCTTTCTCTCGATCGATGTTTGATCGATTAGCGTGACACGGTCATTTATCGCTTGATGACATTCCCGCCACAATCAGATTGCTATACCAAGACAGGGAAGACGACATCTCACATGTCCCTATGGTACATCTCGCATTCAGCGATGCCCTTTCGCCGTGCAATGTGCCGCACATTCCAACACCAGACATGATGGCCATATTCTCCGATATGGTTGAAAAACAATCGAGGTCTCATGGATGATTTTTCCGTCTTCGAAGCCCTTCGACAATCGGCCTGCAGAATCTGAGGCCTGTTGATCAAATGCGAGGAGACCAAGCTTGTAATTAATCGGGAGAAGTGCCACTTTATGGTACAAGAGGGCATTGTACTGGGCATCGGATTTCATAGCAGGAATAGAGGTAGACAAAGCAAAGATTGAAGCACCGAGAAATTGGCTCACCCTCATCCTAAAGGATAGTTTTTAGCGTCACGGATTCTATAGATGCTTCATCAAAGACTTTTCTCAGATTGCAAAGTCGTTGTCTAATTTACTGGTCCAAAGGACACCATTTGAGTTTGATGCACAATGTATGTGCGCATTTTCGCCTCAAAGATAAATCTGCATCTGGCCCTATCAGAATAAAGACCGCATCACCTTCCATTCGAAAGCCAATACGTGACGCAAGTGACTATGCGCGATTGAGCAACGTTAGCGTAAAAGAGAAAGAATATTCCAGGTGATCTACTATGCTAGCCGAACCTTGAATGATGCCCAGCTGAACTATTCCACCACTGAAAAAGAACTATTAGCCACTGGCTTTACTACAGCCCAGTTTTATTCGACGACAACAAGGTAGTCATTCACACCGACCATTCCGCCATAAAATACTTGATGATCAAAAAGGACGCTAAACCCGCACTAATCCCCGTGGTTCTTCTTGGCCGCAAGAATTTGATTTAGAGATTAAGACAAAGAAGTAACCCGAGAACCCTAGTCAGATCATCTTATCACTTGCTAAGGGGCAAGTGATGAGGTCCATGTGAATAACCCACTTCCCGATGAGCAGCCTAGCTATTGAAGACAAAAGGGTGGTTCCATGGTTTGCCGATTACGTGAATTATTTGGTACAAGGTGATCCCCTCCAAAATTTAGCTATCAACGTAAAAGAGGTTCTTCACACACTTGAAAACACTACTATCAAGAGGAACCTATTCTATACAAAGCCAGGTCGCACCGCTTTATCGCAGATGTGTGCCCGAAGATGAAATGAACAGTATTCTGAACCACTGCCACACTTTACCATGTGGGGGGCATTTCGGCGCCCAGAGAACAACAACCAAGGTACTTCAATCAGGCTTCTACTGGCCTAGCTTATTCAAGGATGCTCATCAATTCGTCTCCACTTGTGACAAATGCCAACGAATAGGGGGCATTTCTAGAAAGGACAAACCACCCATGCACACAATTCTGGAAGTAGAGCTGTTTGATTTATGGGGGATGGATTTCATGGGTTCATTTCTCCCTTCTTTTAATAACATGTACATCTTGCTGGCAGTAGATTACGTCTCTAAGTGGGTTGAAGCAATACCGACCCGCACTAATGATGCTAAGGTAGTGGCCCAATTTCTTCGCAGCCACATATTCTCACTCGCTCAAGACTTCGAGCACCGACATGTGATAACTGCAGACTCATTTCTCGCGGATAAGATGGTTGACAAAGTCTTGCATTGAAGTATGGAGTGCGACATCGCACAACCCTCATACCACCCACGTAATGTGGCAAGGTGAGGTGGAATGAATCAAGAAATCAAGTCCATTCGAGAAAACAAATACGCCTCCGTGAAGGACCGGTAAAAAGATCGAGGATGCACTCGGGCATGCATCAACATTTAAAAACACCATTGAATATGTCACCATTTCGACTGTTTATAGAAAGCATGCCACCCACGGCGGAATCGAGCATCGAGCCTACCGGGCAATTTACACCGAACATGGACAAGACATTAGTCGAGAGAACTTGATAAGTAAATTAACTCGTTTTTTAAAGCAAAAAAGGTGAATGATACTAGTTTCAGTTTCACTCACCGCGGACAAGTATTACCCACCTCTTATTCGCAATCTCATCTAGGAGCCAACATGAATTATTCACTGAATATTTTACATTAAAAGCTCTTTTAAATTAAAGATGATTGAAAGCAAATGACAAACACTTGTTCAAACGATTTGCTAGACTCTTAGCTTGCATTTATGATCATCAAGCACAACGGTACCGAGGGATTTCTAGTTCACGCTGTCATAAGATACAAACTAAGGTTCCAGCAAGATTTCCGCAAAGTGCTGAAGATCGTACAATCCCGCGAAGCACAAAAGAGGAATTGAAAGGCTAATTTTTTGCCGAGGTGGCTTCACCATTAGAACCCCATCATAGGAGTTTAGAACTTCATTGAAACTAGAAATCGATTCATATTTGATAAGAACTACTTATAAAGGAGACTTGAGAAATAAAACTTTAATTGCAAGATTAGGAAATCAAAAGCACAAAATACCGTAAGAAAATACCGAGTTATATGAACCAACTGAAAGATTACACGTAATCAAAACCGTAACCAAGAAAACTAAGTCTCTCTCCCTCTTACTCTATGAACCCTAGCAAAAGTATGAGAAAAACACTCCCACTCCCTAAAACCAAACCCTAGAATCACAAGCTGCTCCTCTCTACCCTTCCTTTGGCTTAAATACCCTTTTCCTTTGTGATCTCGAAGTTGTGGTCGAAGGACGAGCGCATTCGCACCCAGATTGAACGGTCAAATCTAGCAATACATGTTGCACTGGCACTACCGCGTGGCATCGGTACCAAAAGGTTACTGGTGATTTTCTGCTTTGGGGTACCGGTACCAGTTTGCTTGGTACCGGTACTAATAGGCTACTGCATGTGGGTACCGATACCACTGTCTCTGCAAATGCTCCCCCTCACCGTAGCACTTCTCGGGACCTCTTGACAGCAGCTACCATCAACCGCAATGACTACATTCATTCTCTAGACACTAACTCCTACAAAAAGTGTGCACGGAACTCGAAAAACCTGCATAAGCACAAAAACAAGAGAACGATCAAAGGCACCTATTCTTACACAAAATGAGAGCAAAATATGAGCTGAGGGTATTAAAATCCAATATAAATGTTGCCCTTTTATGCATTCAACACACCCCCCAACCTACATCTTGCTAGTCCCTAGCAAGATTTAAACTAGTAACACTTACTGATTATGAGTTTCAACAAAATACGCTAGGCACAACTTCAGCAAAGGCAAGCTTCCCATCTGGCAAAATTGAGCATAATGCTTTTTAATCCTGACAAAGTATGCAACCGTCTGAACTCAAATGAAACCATGGTCTCAAAGTAATGGACATAATAACAAACTATTACAAAACCGAGATATTCATATAAGGGACCATGGAATTGGGAAAATACGGGTTGGAATGAGATCGCTAAACTGAGATGAACTATATTATCAAGGTAAACAATTTAACATTACCAAGCAACTAGTATGCATAAAAGTCAAAGAGGAACAACCAACATAACTAAAATCAAAAAGGTCTTTCAAGCTTGTAATAACCATGGGTTACACAAATAGGGCTTATATGAACAAAATGGGTGTTGGCATGACGTGGCTGAGGTCTCTACCCAATTGCCAACACCACCCTATTCTAACCCTCCATGCTACTACTCAACATCCTCCCCATCATCAGTCAAAGAGAATGCGTCCTCATCAACACAATCGTCGAGCTCATCAAAATCACTATCCAAGTCAGAGGCATCATCTCCTACGCCAGGCCTCCTAGATGTGACTTCGCCCTGAGGCTCGTGGGTCCAGCTTGTTTCGCTTCCCAATATGCACTTGAACCAACCCTTGATTCTATGCTCCATCCTTTTCTAAGGGGATGTACTCATCAATCCATGAGCTAATGATGAAGAAGCCCCAAAAATAGCCGAAGGAGCATGTGAAGACTGAGGCTTTGTAGACGCAACTTAGCTTTTTGCTTCGTTGTCTGGATTTGCCCTGGGCCTAGGAAGAATTCTTTTTCTCTCTAACTACCCTTATCCCCGCAGCCTTCCACAAGATTTAACTAAAGCCTGAATGGATATGCCTATTTTCAGTCTGGGACCTCGTAAAGTCCCTCATAACACACCACTACCAAGGCATAATCAATGATTTTTCCAAATATCAATTTGCTACAAACCGGATTTCTTCCTTTCAACTTCTCTTTTCCTTCATCTCAATCATATTGTGAATAGATTTTGTTCATTAATGCATACTGCTCGAGCTTCCCGGAACGAACCTCGCATTACAAACCCCCATAAAACTTGGTTAGTGCAGCATGGCCCAAGAACGACCAAGGCCAAACTTTGTACTACCCCGAGAGGGTAAGGCCTGCCACGCGCGCGTGGCAACATTCCTGATTCTCAAATTGGAATAAAATTCCTCGACCATGGCCTGTGAAATACCTTTACCTCTTTCACAAACAAAGAGCAATTCGCTTCCCAACAATTTAGCTCCTGATAGAATGGGTGAACAAGAACGTGTCAACTTTCACACCCCGCTCACAATGAAAACCCCTATTTTCAATTGATTAGCCCCACTCTTCCGTCGGACTCAAGACTCGCAAACATGATTCAACTCCTCTCACCTCGCCTCCAATGCCTCCCTCGTCTCGGGATGAGGAATCTCTTCGCTTTCCCTTTCTTTCTTTGCTGGTCTCGCTGCATCGGCTGCTTTTTCACCCGCCGCCTCCATAGAAGAGCTAGAGCTCCTCGCTCTTCCAATGTCTTCGATCTACCATAGATATGGCATAAATGGGGTGAATGGCAGCAAACATGGCCCAAACACACAAAACGATATCCCAACAAACTCCATCTCTCACCAAGACGGCTTATCCCATCTGGGCCAACAAGATCTTCCTCCCCATACCATCAGCAGATGCCCTAATCCACCAAGAACACAAGACCACCAACCCAAGCCACCCAAACAAATCCATGTGGACACAATGAAATACCATAAAAAAAATGCTCTCAAAATGAGGAGCGCTTACCACTTCAGGCGATTTAATCGAGGAGGATCCAGACGTAAAGATGGAACATCGTATGGGATGCGATCTCTAGTTTGCTCGTGTAAAGAGGGAAAAGCAATAGGTTTGATCTTATATAGAGCTGTATAGGATATGAAAAGGGGCCAAATTTGGGAAGAAAAACCCACTTGGGGTCCATTTTACGCCGACTAAGAATGGAGCCGCAGTGGTACTAGTACCAAACGGGTACCCGCCTTTTGTGGGTGGTACTCGGTATCGGCTTGGTGGTACCAAAGCATCACCTGTCCTTTTTTTTTTTTTTTTTTTTTTAGAAACAGCAGTGCCAATATAAAGAACTTTTCCCAAATGCCCCCATCTCTGGTTCCACTTAATGCCCATTTCTTTCCCTGCTCATACTTCTCCTCCCTATACCTGACTTGTGTTCACAAACTTCAAAATTGTAGGACATGCTCTTGATATGGGGCCCATCAGATTTCTCAGACACGATTCTATAACTGGAACCAATTGGCATTCAAGGTCAAGATGGAAAAGGTAACTCAATATGATTTCGATGTGTAACACAGAAATGATGGCCTAAAATCATCTTCCATCTATGCATGGATGTTCCTCAGAGAATATGATGCATGTAGTTCACAAGGAATTATAAAATGATGCACAGGCTGAAGCAATAACAGGCAAAACATGAGCTTGAAGGTAAAAGTCAACGGGCAAAGTGGGTTTGCGGTAGGACTAGAATGTAATCGGGGTGATAAGGTCCCAAATATGAACAAAAAATTTTGTGCATGCTTGTTATTATGTAGGTGCATTGAGACTATGTGGAGTGCATACATGAGGTCATGCGGCTGCATACATCACAAATCAAGTACTATACCCAAAATAGCCGCAAATCGAAAATTTTGCCATACACTGAACATGTAGCATGCGCATAATTGGTTCCAACTAGTGTATGCCCATGCCCACCCCCACGAAAGAAATAGGCATCGCTTCAATGCAATACGTGACACCCTAAACTCATGAAAGCGTAGGTTTTTGATAAACATGGATGGTCACTATGGTTTTTTTTTTTTTTTGTTATTTGAAAATAAAAGCAGACTAACGAAAGAAAGAAGGAAGAAATGCAAGAAAGAAAACAAAAACTTATATACAACAAGATAAGATAGAAATTACTCTGAAGGAGCATCCTGGTAGAGCTCTGATCTACCACTCCTCACTCTCACTCCTCCCACTCAATAAAGTTTTCGGTGAATGGCTTTAAGCTGGCCATTGACTTTAAAGGATTTCCCATTTTCCCATTCTCAATTTCCACTCGCACCATATGGGTAAACTACCTTGACAACGAATCCGCCACCATCTGTGAACTAAGTTTTCTCCCTAGAAACATGTGCAAACGAGAGCTGTATAAGAATACTCGTGAGGTTCAAAAGTCTTCCGAACAAGTGGTCTTGCCATGGAATGCCAGCCTCCTGCCAGGAATTTAGGAGCTCTCATATGATTCACGCCGCAATTCATCAAGCTCGTTCATCTGCAGCAGTCGCTGTTTACCTGCCTGAGCCAAATCAAAATTAAGAGTTTTAATGTGGTCTAATATGCCCTGCGGTTCCATTTCTCGCCTACAGATGATGTGCCTTACCATAAACAAGCCTATAGGAGACATACCAAGAATGGTCTTAAAAGTTAGCATCAGGGCCCAAAGAGCACTGCAAGTCTGCGACCAATCTCATGATTCGGCTACCGTTTTTTCCAAATATGTTTGATCTCCCTATCGCTAATTCTACCACCATTGGTTTGTGGGTGGTATCGTGGAAACTTTAGGTGTGACTCGTACTTTTCAACAAATTCTCAAAAGATCGATTACAAAAATGGAGCCCACTATCACTAATGATTGCACGAGGCAATCTTAAAGCAAGAGAAATGCGGTTCTTTACAAATTTCAAACAACTCAGGTCATTAGTTCTCGTTGGAATGGCTCCACCCACTCTTCAATACATACCAACTGCTAACAAATGTAAAGGTACTCCACAAGAGGGGGAAAAGGCCCCATGTAGTCTATACCCCAAAGAATCGGAAACACCCCAATGATTAAAATAGGGGTAAGAGGCATCATGTTCCTTCAGGACTCTCCTAATTGTCGCACACAAGTTTTCAGAAAATTCAAAGCAATCTTTAAAAGCTGGGCTAGTAAAACCAAATTGCTAGATTTTGTTGGGGAGAAATGCCCTTCAATAAGCTTATGGCAAAAGGTGAGCACCTAATTTGATTTTCATTGGGTACACACCTTCTCATCAATCGTTGACAAAAAGATTTAAACAAATATGGGTCATCAAAATAATATTTTTAATGTCCACTAAAAATTTCTCTTTTTGAGGGGTCCATTGGGGGTGGACCCTGTCCTATCACTGTGATAGTTTACAATGTCTCCGCATACCACGGGCAATGAACAAGAGCAAAAAGTCGTTTATCAGAAAATCAAGCCGCCATGGGCAAGCCGTGAGAAGTGGATTTCGAAACTAACCGAGACAGGTGGTCAGCTACCACATTCTCAACTCCCTTCTTATCCTTAATAATCAGGTTAAATTCTTGGCACAGTAGGAGCCACCTAGTCAAACGAGGCTTAGTATCCTGCTTTGATAGCAAATACTTCAGCGTTGCATGATCCGTGAAAATGGTTACAGGAGACCCTACAATGCATGACCTGAACTTTTCTAGGGCAAATACTACAGCCAAAAACTCTTTTTCCGTGGTTTTGTAGTTAGATTGAGCGGAGTCTAACGTTTTGCTGGCATAGTAGATCATAAAAGCCTTTTTATCTTCCCTTTGTCCTAAACAGCCCTATGAGATAATCATTTCAGTACCACACATGATCTCAAAAGGGAGTTCCCAATTGGGAGATCGTGATGATAGGAGGAGACACTCAACGATAGCTCAAGTTTATTAAAGGCGGCCTCGCAAGCCTGTGACCACGCAAAAGGGACATCCTTGGCAAGCAAATTGCATAAGGGACGGGCTATGGCACTAAAATCTTTTATGAATCTCCTATAAAATCCAGCATGACCTAAGAACGACCGTATATCTTTAACACACTTAGGAGTAGGTAAGTTAGAGATCAACTCGACTTTGGCCTTGTCTACCTCGATTCCTTGTTTTGATACTATATGGCCTAGGACAATCCCTTGTGTCACCATAAAGTGACACTTTTCCCAATTCAACACTAACTTTTTCTCCTGACATCTCTCCAATACTCCATTGTGAGATTCTCCGTACATCCCTCATATGAGTCTCCAAATACGAGAAGTCATCCATGAAAATCTCCAGCCATGAGTTCTATCATATCACCGGTGTCCATCATGCACCACTAGAAGGTTCCTGGTGCATTACATAATCCAAAGGGCATTTTCCTAAAGGCAAATGTGCCAAAAGGACAAGTGAACGTGGTTTTCTCTTGATCTTCTAAAGATATCTCAATTTGATTGTATCCCGAATACCCATCGAGAAAACAATTCATGCTCTACAACTCTCTCCAACATTTGATCCACAAAAGGTAGAGGGAAATGATCTTTCCTAGTACCCGCATTGAGTTTCCTATAGTCTATGCACACCCTCCAACCTGAGGTGACTCAAGTGGGAATTAGCTCATTGTTTTCATTTGCTACCACAGTGACTCTAGATTTCTTAGGATTTTAGGTCAGCTGAACCCACTGAGATTCGTAATGGGGTAAATAACACCTACATCCAAAGAGTTTTAACACTCCTTTCTTGACCACTTCTTTCAGAGTGGGTTCAAACATCGCCGTGGTCAGTTTGAGAGGGTTTAACATCCTTCCATCCATGGTGCAGTAAGGGCTAATTTCTGATATCTAATTGTCCATCCTATGGCGGTTCTATGGGTTCTCAATACATTCCAAAGCTTATTTTCTTTGATCCGACTTCTAAAGGAGAACATATGATTACCATGCAGTGCTTCTTCTACTCCTAAAATGCATATTCGAGATGTGATGGTAAGGGTTTCAACTCAAGTTTAGGTGGTTCCTCTTCCGAAGGTAACATCATCCCTCCATTGTGGCAATGGTTCAAACTTAGGTGCTCCACCATTTGCTTCTAATACCTCACTCGTGTCTAATTATGGAGGTGAACTTTGACCTTTATGTGGTCACCTCCTCAACCCAACTTGAAGTCAGCTAGACAATCCAGCTTATGAGGATCCCGGGATAAAACATTATCTACGTATTTGGCACTGGCCAGAGTCTATCATATTTACTTCCTACAAACGCCTTCCTCATCCCCCATTCCTTGATAACATTGAAGATATTCAAATTAATAAATTAAGTGCTGCTACTAAACGATAGTGTAATTAGTCCTCCCTACAAGCAGTATAATGAAGTAGCGTGAGGCCAAGAATGGTCTACAAGAATCACTAGAACCCAGTCCCTGTCACCACAGGTTGAGTGTCAAGAACAACAAAGTCCATAGGGAAGTAGAACTTGTCCACTTGCACCAATACATCCTTCACTATCCCTCTAGGAATTTTCACACTACGGTCAGCTAGCTGGAGGGTGATATTGGTTGGTTCTAATTCTCCTAACCCTAGCTCAACATAAACCGAGTAAGGCAATAAGTTAACACTTGCCCCCAAATCCACTAGAGCATGTCCTAACTTTGAGTTCCCTACCACTATGGAAATAGTGGGACTTCCTGGGTCTTTGTATTTTGGGGGCAAATTGTTTTGGATCAAGGAGGTGGATTGTTCAGTCATAAATGCTTCCTTGTTGACACCTAGTTTTCTTTTTACAATACACAAATCCTTCAGAAACTTGGCATATGACGAGATCTGCTTAATGGCATCTAATAAAGGAATGTTTAACTTCACCTGTTTGAACAACTCATAGATTTCAGAATGATTGTTCACTTTCTTTGGGGCTCTTAACCTATGAGGGTATGGAGCAGGAGGGACATGAGGGGCCTTGTCTTGTTCTGGCTCACCATCAAGAACATCTGCTCTAGGATCATGAGGCTTGTCAAACATCTCATCATCCCCAACCGGTTCATTTTGAAAATCTTGTTTTGGTTCCTTAGGTTGAATGGTTTTGTCAATTACCTTACCACTTCGAAGAGTGGTGACGGCCTTGCAATGTTCGAATGTTCCATCACTTGGACCTGAGACTCCAACACTATTTTGACTCGGGGATTTTGGATTGTTTGAGAAGGAGTTTTTCTTGCTGAAAATTTCATGTAAGAAGTTAGCTTAGTGGATTGGGACCTCACATCATTCAAGGCAAACAGTAACTCGTTGTTGGTGGATTGTTGGGTTTGGGATTTAATCAAGGTCAAGCAATATCCTCCAAACTTTTATGGAGGTTGATAAGGCTAAGGATTTGGATTCCTTGATTTGACGGATGGAACCTTGGTTAAGGTTCACAGAAACTTTCGAAAGGACCTCGATTCTCGAACTGAGGGGCTTGGTTTGAAAAAACCTTGCCTGATAGTTGGGGCCTGGTTGTTTGGCAAGTTGTGGGCCTCTCATTTCCAACTAAAATTCATGCTTACCCTAATCTTGGATTATACGCTAATATGGAGAATTAAAGGGCTTCCTTTGGTAGTTACATTAGTCATTTCTATTCGATTTCTCCTTAACTCGAGGAAGGTTAGTAAGTGCTTAATAGTGTTGAGTGTGGAGTCATCGCAAATGATGACTAATTCCTCCACTCTAGATCCCTGCTATAGGCACTGGAGGGTACTTGAGGCACACTAGTTACCTCATTCACTTTTTCAATTCTATAGCCTCCAACTTCCCTCGTTGTTGGCTATTTTGTCATAGTCATCATTCTCTAAGATGGATCTCCACCGTAGGTGTACTATGCACTTTAAAGATCTAAGGAGGTGTTAGTCTCCCCATGTTCGAAAGCATTTTCGCTATGGTATCAAAGAATTGAATTGCCTCGCATCTTTTCTCATAAAACTCTCCCCGCATTACCATCAATTGGATGTATTGTTTGTTATTCAAGGATAATCCTTGGTTAAAATACGCATAGATTTGCCCAACATCTAACCCATGATGAGGAATAGCATGGAGGAGGTCCTTATATCTTTCCCATACCACAGCAAAAGGTTCACCTCGCTTTAAAATTTGGATTGCTCGCATGAGTGCATTGGCACGCGCGGAGGGAAAATTTATTGGCTGCAAATTCATTTTACGCCTTCCCTGTGTAAAGATTGAATCACGCAGTTTAACGAAACCATATTTCGCCTTTTCCTAAGAGAAAATACAGTGAATAACACCATGCAAATTATATGGAGGGGTCGATCCGGTAGAGAGGAACGCACTGCACACATCCTCAAAGTCTCTCATGAATGAGTAGGGGTTCTCAGACCGAATTTTCAGACACAAAGTGGAGAAGGCAAATCATCTCCGACTTACGAGGAATTGGTTAGCCTCTTCTGTGCAAGCAAATACATGAATCTTGCTGTGGTTCTCATGTTGCGTAATCTCCTGAGAGTTATTTCCACATTAGGTAAAGGTGCAGGGGGAGCCCGATATTCGTTTCGCTGGAAATTAGCATTTCCCCCTCTCACCGCCGGACCCGACTCCGAATTTCGACCTCACAAAGTTTGTCAATGAGGGTGTCGCGATCGGTTTGGTACCATTTGTAAAAATCGGTCCTTCATCAAAGAAAAGGGCTTCCACAACCCCGACGACTTCTTTCGCAAGACCATTGTGAATAAGGGATGGCGGGCACTATGCCAACTGCACCCGGCCCAACCGCGACGAAAGTGTGGTACGAGAATTCCTACGTCAACCTCGGGCCTCCCATGTCGCCAAAGGTCCCGGTGCGTGGTGTGTTGCGGGACTTCAAACACAGAGTCTATCAACCACCCTATAATCTTGACCTGGGCCCCGAGTTTTGATCGGCTCTATGAGCGCCACTACCCCGAGGTCCTCTTAGGTCCACCAACGCAAGGTGGTGAGTGGAAGCTCACAGCTAAGGCACACTGCACTTCAAGGCCAAACATTTGGCCTATATTCTGCTAAGGAATCACTTCATCACGCATCTCATTCCGACAAAGAACGGAGTGGAAGTGGATCGCTTGCTGCTCGCCAACTGGCGCTAATGTCCTGACATACCCTTCGATGTCAAGTGTGCTATCGAGGATGCCATCCTCCATAACCGAGACGTGAAAATGAACCTAGGGCACCCCTTTCTCATATACGGCCTATGCAAGCGAGCCAGGGTGCCCTTAGAGGACAATGAGGCGTGGATACACCCCATTAAAGCAATAATGGTCAAGCGTGACATACCGGGTGTACCACAGCCTAAGAAAATGTACGACTCGGGAAATGAACCCTCAGACGAGGATGAGCTTCAAGAATATCAGGCTCGTTTTGGCCTCTCGGGCGATCTGCAGGGTGACATTGGGTCGTCCTCCACTTACCCACCAACGCCACAGCCAGCCTCGGCCACGGCCCCATCCAGTCCCAACCCCGATCTAGAGGACCCGATGCTCACCCTCACTAACCGCTTCGACGCTTTCTGGGACGAGACCCAGGAGCACCGCGTCCTCATCACCCAGGATATGGAGGCCCTCCGCGCTGACATGCGCACCGGGCCCTAGCTAACTACAGCGACTCATTCTCCGAATCAGCAAATCCTCCAGACTAGCCTCGCCCAGCCTCGTCCTCCACTGTACCACCACCGCACAAATTAAGAATGACACGGCCGATCATCAGTGGAAGCTTCCTTCACCCTCTCTTGTTCTTTTTCTAGCCGGGGACACTGACACATCCTCGGTTTGGGGGTGTAGGTAGTGATCGGGTTTTTGTTCGGTGGGCATAGTTTTGTGATGGGTTATTTTATTTTGGTATTCCTACTTTAGTTTAGGTTAGTTTATGTTTGTTTATTTTAGTATGCCAAGTCATGTGTTTAGTTTATGTACAAACATGCTTGAGAGTGTTTAGGTAGTGTGTGCATGTTGCCATGCTTGAGAGTCAAGGACCTCTTTTGACCGAGTCCACAATCATCATGTACAAACATAGTATAAATCCAGAAGGGATTCGTAGGGTGTTAGATGCTTGAGAATTTTAGGATGACTAGGTAAGGAGGCAAAGTGAATCACCTCCGGGATATTCAAGAAACTGTTTCTCAATGAACCTATCACACTCACACACAAATGACCTCTAGGGTATGCCTAGGTGCCGAGCCCAGCTACTAAAGTTCAACAAAACCCCTGAGCCCTAAACACCAAAGGATGGGACACCCTAAATAAAAAGAGGATTGCCCGAGCTCCTGCAAAAAAAAAAAAAAAAAAAAAAAAAAGAGAAAAAGAGAAGAACCATAGGAATAGAATAAGTGGGATCTTCTAATCGGAATCCCGGGCACAGTCCGAGAGGCCTTTCAAAGCCAATGCCCTGAGCTAACTAGCCGGATCCACTGGATTTCACCGCCTGCTACAGGATGTATGATGGAAGTTTCCCACAACTTAAGGCCCTTAGGTTTAGTTGAGTGTTCGGGGTGATGTTCGAGGGGAACTGAATGCCCGGTGCCCTTAACCAACTGGTGGGGAGTCACCAACTAATCTCCGCTACATGAACACTTAGCATAAACTTACGGGCACTAGTTTTTTTTTTTCTTCTTCTTTTATGCGTAGGTATGTTAATGAATGCAAACGGTGCGTTCCTATCCTTCCGTAGTTAGATTCTCACAACTAGGTGAGTTGAACTCAAGTTTAGGGGCATCGGAACCAAGGTATACACTAGAGGTTATTTATTCAATGCACATAGGGTCCTTGAGAAAGGCTATTGAATACCTCGGAGGTTGAGGCGCTTATCAACTGCACCGAGTTCAAACGAATTCTTTCGAAAGTCGAACACCCTTACGGATCCCCTGAAATTCAAACAAAGAGGCACGAGTTGTGAGTCGGTCTATTTTGATCCTTCATCTGTCAGCATGTGCATCACAATCCTAGTGTTAGGTTATAGTATGTAGGTTGTGTGTCCGGTTTAGAGTTAGTTCTTGCTTAGGGACAATGATGAGTATCTTAAATACTCATTTTATCCCTATGCTTTAGTTATTTTTTTCTAGTGTTTTTTATGTTAAATAAGTGCCCTAATGCTCTAAAAGTTCATACTTATGATCAGGTCATCCATTTGATGGAATTGTGCAAAATTGGTGGAAAAACTAATACAGAAGCAAATTTACTGTGATTGACGTTTTCGTGATACTACATGAACTCCAATTGAAGCAAGATTTATATGTATGAATTTCAACTTCAAGAGATTTCAGGGATACTAAGAACACAAAATTGAAGTTCGAACAAAGAAGTTATGCAAGTTCCAAAACTTGGAAGAAAATCAGTAAACATTGCAGCACCTTCAAGCAGGAGAGCTACTGTATTTTGACGTTTTCAGAAATCATATGAGCTCATATTGCATCGCCATATGGATAGATTTTACACTTCAAGAGCTTTCAATCGGTACCAAGAATACTCAAACGGAGTTCCTCGTATGACAAAGTTATGACTCCACGGCTGGTTAAAAACAGATCAGAAAGAACGTCGCGATGTTGAGTAACCAACGTCGCACGCTATGTGAGAGTCGGCAGGGGAAACGACGTCGCGACGTTGCCAAACGACGTCGCGACGTTAGGGGTCGATTTGGATGGATTTTTAGCCCATTTGAGCCCATAATGGAGATTAGTGCTCAAACCATAGGATCGAGAGGAGGACGATTTTGAACGGTTTTTTGACGTTTTTGAAAGGAGAAGCCCTCTTTGGTGGAAACACCCTAGGGCACACATCTTGAAGGGAAAAGCTTGGAAATGAAGGAAGAAGATTGAAGAAGAGGAGATGGGGCTCTTCACTCAAAATCGCTTTTATTTTCATCCTCTCTTTTTTCTCTTTCTTTTGATGGTTTTCCACATAGAGATGTTCTAGGTTTCTGCTCTAGGGTTTTGTCAAAACCTTAACTCGCGCACTTGTGAATTTTAGGGAGCTTAGTTTAATTTTCATTTTTATTTAATATAAGTATGATTTTTATCGATTTGATTTATTTTTAAAAATAATTACATGTTAGGCTCGCTAACTTTGGCACCCATTGCTAGGAGTCCGAGATCGTAGAGATGATGACTCCTAGGACATGAATAAAGCAACAATTGGTCAATCCGGGAATGTAGATATCTCAGTTCCAACTCGTGGCACAGGGCTTCATACATTTAAGCGTTTCGGAGTCGAGGGGTCAAGGCAGAGATGCAATACACCCACTGGCGAGATAGGCAGATATATCTCGAGAGAGAATATCTTGTAGGCATGATCAACCCGCTTAGCGTAAATCATATGAAATATTAAATAAATAACTTATTTAGGTTAAAATTCATCATGCGACAGGAAGGCAAAACCCTAGTTTTCATAATTAATTGATTTAGCAAATAATATAGATTAGTTTTTCTTTTATTAATCCAATTCATTATTTATTTTAGTCCGTATAATATTTAAAGCGTAGTCAAGATCAAAGACACTTCTCCGTGCGGATCGATATTCGTACTTAGGTAATAATTATATTACGGAGGCGATTTATTTACTCGCGCACATAGGCATACACATTTATACACACCACGCTTTCGGCCTATCAAGTTTTTGGCGCGGTTGCCGGGGAGAAGTTTTTGTTTTGATATTGACAACAACGCACTAGATATTACTTTGGATCAATTTTTTTTTTATTTAATACATTTTTTTTTTTTTTATTTTACCCATTTTACATCTGTGCTTGTTACTTGGTCTCTACTATTTGTTTGTGGTTTCAGGAGGTTAATTTGCATTCATACGAAGATAGGGTCAAGGTGAACTAGTTCCTTTTGATCCCGAGCTAGAGAGAACCGCAAACATACGACTTAGAGAGCAAAGAGAAGCAATGTTTCAATCACAATGGATCCGACCATCGAGCTGGACAAATGCATTGGCTGACCTTGAGCAACAAATCTCAGAATGCTAAGAACAACATGAGCATCAAAGAAGAGTGACAACTCGGGCGCGAGTCATGTGTGCAACCATATATCAATGGATTATGCTCATCATGGAGGTACCCTATACTTGGAGTTAAATCATAATTTTGGATGGAGCCACTAAACCCAAACACCTCATGGAATACAAGCTATGACACTCTTCAATCTCCACAAGTCCAAAGATCAAGCCTAGAAGAAGCTATGGATGAATTAAGAAGAACTCGTTTATTTATCGATTAGTGCCTGTGCGCTATTTTGAAACCTATTTATTATAGGTTTTGAGTGCTTTGGTGTACTAATCATGCTAATTAACCCGATTTGCACACATTGCTGTCCCTACTATTTTAATGATCGATTTTGTGGCAAATTTTGCGTTTTTATGAGCTAATTATGCCAAAATTGCTGAGTCGAATCTGGGGCTACCGAAGAATTCAAGCTTCAAACTCAACATTGCAGATCAAAGATCAGAAGGAAAGAAGAGCAAATGTTAAGAAAAACACCACTGCAGGAAAGCTTCTCCCGCGAGCACCGCTCCACCACCTCCAACACCTGCCTCTCGCTTACCCGCCTCGCTCACGCTACACCCCGTTTGCTTTTGCTTTGGTTTCCATTTTACCCCCCGTAATAACCTTCCGATTTTGGTTTGTTTTGTAACTTCCCTTACACTGAGCATCTATATAAGTCTCAGTTTGTACAAATCACTGCATCGAATTCCTGATATACAAAGTAAGCCGGGAGGCCTCAAGAGCCTTTCCCTTTTCTTCTTTCTTTCCATTTTTTCTCGGCTACAAACACTCCTCCGAGGATGACAACTCAGAGGGATGCCTGGCTAGACCTCTTCCTCCTTGGAAGAGGACGGCCGCTATTAGGTGGAGGTAACTCACGGTTCTGCTTTTAACGCATCATTTATGGTTGTTTGTGTTCCCTATCACTTAGGTTAAAATCTCTTACATGCTCTTCTTTAATGTGTATTCGGGCAAGCTTGGGTTCATTGATACTTTCACTAGATCCATTGAGGCTCGCTTAGTTGTCTCCGCTAGTTATCGTGGAGTAGGGTTTTAGAGATGTGTTTTCACTGTTAGGAGCATGCAGCCCATTTAAATGCTATGTTTCAAAAGGGAAAATCATAGGGTTTAGTTTCTTCAAAGCCAATAAGATCCTGGGCCGAAAGACTATACGTCATGCTCCCAACGAGGAAAATACCCAGACATGTGGTTACTTTGAAGCTCCCAAACCAAAGGGCCTAACACTTCAAGGGGTCTCTATTTACATTTCTTTTCGTTTTAGTTTCACAAAGAACACCCAAACCCCCCTGCTTTTACTACTTCAACCTTAAAAATCCAAATTTAATCTACCAATTTGCCTTCACTATTAGTCATTTGTACGAAGAAAACTCCATCCCGTGTTCGAATTTAGACTACTATATCAAGAAGAGTTTGACTACGCAAAGAGGAGGAGTATAGGATATAAATTCTTTGTTGATTCTGAATCACCCTACCGTGGCACGAATCATTTACTATGGTAATAACTCACTTTTCAAGATCGATGGATGAAATTGACTACTTCCTGGGTCAGGTTGCCTCGCCTTTAATCCAAATGAGATAAGTCAACCCCACATGAGAGAATGACAGTTAGAGGCAAAGATTAATTGAAATGAAAAGAGTTCATGCCGAATGTGTGACATCTCAAGTCTAATTCATGGAATTGGATAAGGGCTAATGTTCAAATCCAAAGTATACAATTCATTCGATAGTTTGGAAAGAAGAGATGGCTCCAATGGCCACTTCCCCGTACTCAACTTACATTTGAGAAAGAACAACCTAAAGATGAGGAGAGTAAGAGTATAGAAGAACGCTAGTGGCAAAATATAAGGAATGAACAAGAGAATATGGCTACAATGTCCTCAAGGACAACATGAGAGTTCACCATCTACTGGGGTGAATACAAAAGAAGAAAATCGAGCTATAATGAAGAAATCACTTCAACAGGTAATGAAGAACTTGAGAAGCTTCAAAAGGCGGAGGATGATGATGCAACTTTGAAAGACTTAGTTGAAAAGGAGGAAAAGAGTCAACTTCTCCGAATCATATGAAAAGGTAAAAAGAGGAGGCTGCGCAGACTTTTCCGAGATGACTTTATGGGGTGAGATGCATGAAGAATTGAAAATGAGAAGACGATCCCAAATTCGAGGTGGATGAGTACATCATCTTATTTCCCCACAATGAATTGAGAGGAACCATTGTAAACAAAAAAATTAAAAAATAGAAAATCAAATAAATAATAAGATTGTGGAAGACCATGTGCCTGCCATCGACGAGCACAACTATCGCCTCTTAGAGAAGGATGGAGGCAAGAAACACCAACCCATCCGTAGTTGGTAGAGTCTAGCTGACTCTAGAAAACGGAGCTTCTTGGGAGGCAACCCAAGTTTAATAAGTTTCCTTTTCCTTTACTTTTTTTACTTACTTTTGAGTTTGTTTCAACAAATTTTCTTGTTCGATCTTATGTTTCTTAGTGTTGTTTTTCAGGTTTTTGGAGTTTGAAGTTGGCTATGGAGGCGGGGAATCTTGAAAAGTGGAAGTTTATGGTATCTTGGAGGTTCAAAGAACAAAAATTGAACAAGGAAATCAGTTTCTAACATCCTCCTCATTTCATTCCATATATGCTTCCTATTTTCAAGCCTCTCATTCGGGACTTAAGGTCTAACCCTCTAACACCGCTTTAAGGTCCAAAGCGAGGCCATATTCATTGGAGCAACTTCCCAGAGACTTGATCAACCTCAGGAGTACTCATTATCCATTCTTTTTGTTTCACATTGAGGACAATGTTCATTTCAAGTTTGGGGGGTGAATTCAAGAAATCATTAAGAAAAAAAAAAATTTTCCAAAATCCAACTTTTGTATCTCCTTACCTGTTTTAGTTAGTTGTTTGGTTGTTAGTTGCATGTGCTTTTCTTATTCTTATTTTATTTATTTGTGTCTCATATGAGTGAGTTTGATGCCTTGTTGGCTAGTAGAAGGCTTCATTTTGAACACAACCATTCAAAATGCCAAGTGTAAAGAGGACTAGGACCTTAGGGTTTCAAAATGATCCGAATTGTGTACTTGCTTGGTATAGGTGACTTAGCTTAGTCACTCTTCCATTGTGCTACAAGAAGCTATTTCTCAAGGAATCTATCACACACACACTTTGGTCTCCTTGTATACCTTGGTCCCTGACTTTGCCTTGAATTCAACTAACCTTGGGGATTCTAACCATCTAAGTGGGATGGACACCCAATCAAAAGAGGATTGCCATTGAGCCCTAACTAAAAAGAAAAAAAAATGAAATAAACAATAGAAAAGGGAAAGAAAAAAAGAAAAAAAAAAAAAGTCAAAAAAATAGGCTTGTGAATTAGAATAAGTGGATCATCCAATCGGAATCCCGGGCACAGTCCGAGGGGCCTTTCAAAGCCTAATGCCCTAATCCAACTGGCCGGGAGTTATTGACTTCACTGCCCGCTACATGGGACAAAAGATAGATCCTTCCCACAACCTAGGGCCTTTGAGTTTGGTTGAGTGTTCGGGGTGAAGTTTGAAGGGAATTTAATGCCTGGTGCCCTTAACCAATTGGTGGGGAGTCACCATTGGATCCCCGCTACAGGAACACTCATCTAAAACTTCTTGGCACTAATTCTCCTTCATTTTTTAGGTATTTAGGAAATTTTTAAGTATTTTGGTATGAATAAAAAGGGTGTGTTCTTATCCTTTCTTAGTTCGCTTCTTCCAAATAGGTGAGTTGAGCTTTGGAAAGTTTAGTGCTAGGACCTTGCTATATTACTCTGAAGATCAAGCATCACCTACACTTAGTTTCCTTTGGAAAGGTCACTCATGACTTGGGGGTTGATTTGTTTGCTTACTATGCTGTTTTGCCATGTTCCTTAGAAAGTTTAAAAGTTTAAGGATCCTAAATTTTGGTTGAAAAGGCTAATATTGCTAAATTGTGTTTATAGTGATTCTTCCATTTGGAATCAAGGTTATCATACTCATCTCATTATTTTAGTTCATGTCATTTTCAATTTTTGTTTTATTTTGAGTAGGTCTCTTGCTTGGGGACAAGCAAGAATTTAAGTTTGGGGGTGTGATGAGTATCTTAAATACTCATTTTATCCCTATGCTTTAGTTATTTTTTCTAGTTTTTTTTATGTTAAATAAGTGCCCTAATGCTCTAAAACTTCATACTTATGATCAGGTCATCCATTTGATGGAATTGTGCAAAATTGGTGGAAAAACTACTACAGAAGCAGCTACTGTATTTGACGTTTTCAGATATCATATGAACTCCAATTGAAGCAAGATTTATATGGGTAATTTAAACTTCAAGAGCTTTCCAGGCTACCAAGAACGACAAAAATTGGAGTTCAACAAAGAAGTTATGCAAGTTCCAAAACTTGGAAGAAAATCAGCAAACATTGCAGCACCTTCAGCAGAAGAGGCTACTGTATTTTGACGTTTTCAGAAATCATATGAGCTCATATTGCATCAAGTTATAATGAATGAATTCTACACTTCAAGAGTTTTCCAACGGTACCAAGAAATACCTAAATCGGAGTTTGTATGACAAAGTTACGACCTTACGGTCGAGCAAAAAACAGGGGACTGCAGCAACGTCGCGACGTTGAGAACCAACGTCGCGACGTTGCCAAACGACGTCGAGACGTTAGGGGTCGATTTTGGATGGATTTTTAGCCCATTTTGAACCCATAATGGAGGATTTAAAATCTCAAACCATATGGATCGAGAGGGAGGACGATTTTGAACGGTTTTTTGGACGTTTTTGAAAGGGAGAAGCCCTCTCTTTGGGTGAAAACACCCTGAAAGTCACATCTTGAAGGGTGTTTCTGAAGAATAAATAAAGATTAAGAAAGGATGAGATGGGGCCACCAAAATAGTTTATTTCATCCTCTCTTTTTTTCTCTTTTCGATGGTTCCTTTCCCACATTGAGATGTTCTAGGTTTCGTCTAGGCTTTAATAAAACCTAATCGTACTGCAACATTTAAAGCTACTTTTCATTTTTATTTAATATATACAGATTTTTATCGACTCTGCTTTATTTCGCAATAATTACATGTTGTGGTTTGGGCCAAACTTTGGCATGCCATTACTAGAGTCTGAGATCGAGAGATGATGACCCTTAGGACATGAATAAATCAACAATTGGTCAATCTGGGAATAGAGATATCTCTTGTGTTCCAAATCAGCATTAGTGGTTTATACATTTAAGCCGCTTTAGCCGAGGGCCAAGGCGAGATGCAATACACCTTGCCTGGCGATAGGCGTATATATCTCTCGAGAGAGAATATCTTGTAGGCAGTGTGTAATGATCAACCCGCTAACGTTAAATCATATGAAATATTAAATAAATAACTTATTGAAATAAAATTCATCAAGTGTGACAGTGAAGGAAAACCCTAGTTTTCATAATTAATGTATTTGTGCAAATATAGGATTAGTTTTTCTTTTATTAATCGACCATTACGATTTTAGGTCCAAGATAATATTTAAAGCGTAAAGTCGTGACTAAAGACACTTCTCCTCGTGGATCGACATCCGTGCTTAGGTACAATATATTACTTGAGGCGACGCGTGCACTTGGCATTGCCAGGCGCACACATTTATACACACCACGCTCGGCCTATCGATACAAGAAGCTAAGCTCGGGGGGGTGTGATGAGTGCCTAAAACACTCATGCCATACCCACGCCCTCGCCTTGGCGCCTTTAGCTTAATTTTACAGTTAAATACGTATTTCTATAGCCCGATATCTTATTCTTGCATTTTGTGTGAAGCAATGTGGAACGGGCGCTTTTGAGATCATTTTGTTAGAGCAAAAGTGCGTAGTTGGCAGAACGCTGCGCGTACTTCGGGCCAACGAATGAAAGTCAACAAGCGCCAAACTGGCCATGACGCTCGCGAATTCGTATCAAAATAGTCATTAAAAGCATACGACAAATTCCAGGAGGAGGAGAATACGACGTAATGGGCACGGAAAGGAGAGCAAGAATAATCTAGACTACTGAGAAGATAATTTGCTTTTGTATTCTCTTCTTTTCTAAAAGACTGCTGATGATTTATAGATTGATTAAGTGTATAGCCAAGTCCAGTATGTTCTAGATTCACATCTAGGGTTTTGTTGAACCCTGTCACGATTGCATGGATTAAGATTTTGATTTTATATTATTCAGCTTATTCATGACTCGTTAAGATTCCGTCTATATCTATGAATTATATACATGTGATTTCTGGCCAACATTGGCATGATTTTGCTCGGTATCCGAGATCGAGAGATGAGGACGCCCAGGGATCTAAATAGAGCGACCCTCGGTCAATTTGGTAAATAGAGATATCCCGATCCCGAGGGTGGCGATTAAGTTTAGAACATTTAAGTGTTTCGAGGCATTGGGTTGGGGTAGAGATACACTCAACCCTGCTAGCGAGATAGGCGGATACACCTCGAGAGAGGGTATCTCGTAGGCACGATCACCCCGTCATCAACAAGTCGCGAATGGAATGAATAGTAATTTCTCGAGGTAGTAATCCATCAGAAGTGGCAGGGGGAGACATAGCCCTAGTCTCTACAATACAGTTATTTACTAAGATAATTTAGTTTAGTTTAATCTCACACATTAGTTAATTTGTCACTCAAAGCTTACGTCCAGATAATATCCAAAGGCTAAACTCAGTAGGCAATGCACTTCTCCCCGTGGACCGATATCCGTACTTAAGTACATCAGACATTTGATACGACACGCAGACTTGCCACATAGGCGCATACATTTTACATTACATCACGCTTCTACCTATCAGATACACAGCCAAAGATCAATCGATCACTAGGGCTAAACAGATGACCCCGAATCATATCAACCTACTCAGTATCTAACATGCATAAACACTTGACCAAACAAAAACAATGCGCGCACTGCGGGTCCCTATCCAAGCACCGCATGCGAGGTCACTAACAAGCCAAATGCACCACAAATATCAAAGTCCAAACACCATAATGCGATATAAATGCAAACATTAAAGCCTAGCAACGACTGCGGGTCCCTACCATGCGTTGGTGATATGGTTAGTTAATAAATGACAAACACATCGTATGCATCCATGATCAAATAACCAAATTTCGTTCAAATGGAAGTGAATGCGGAAACAGATCTCAGATGTTTGTTTGTTTCATACTCTCCAAATGACAATCCACTAACCACAATCACTCAACACAATCAAACTCACCTTAACCCCAAGTGTCCTAACTCCAGAGCAGGTCCTCTCTAATTCAAGTTAGGGCTCATGACCCCAAATATGGTCTATAACTAATAGTGCAAACGGGCTTGAGCCTCAAGGGATTCGGGCTTGAAAAGTGCTAAAATAGGGGGGATGCCCATAAGCTGTCCTGCACAACCAATTGAACTAGTTCTCAACCGGTCCAACCGGTTGACACAAATTCTTAAATTTAACCAAAATACTCTTTAATGAATAAGGAATCTAACAAAACAAATGATGCATGATTCTGAGCCCGAATGAGGGATAACCGACTGAAACAAACCAAGGTGCCCTAACTGTTATCCCTAAAAAAAAAAAACCTAATGATTTGATTGATCTAGTTCCCCAACAGGCTGAGCCGGTTGAGAAGAAATCTCAAATTTTTTATAACATTCCTCATAGAGGAACCCAAAAAATCAACAGTATACAATTCCGACTCTAGATGAGTGAGAACCGGTCCAAACAAGGCAAAGTGCCCTAACTGCTATTCCGGAAAAAAGAACCTAATGAACAGGCTGATCCGGTTTCCCAACCGATTTAGCTGGTTGAGAGAAGTTCTCAAAAATTTTCAAAATCTTCCTCATAGAGTCAGGAATCCAAAAAAAACAAATGGAGTACAATTCCGACTTCGAATGACTGAGAACTGACACAAACGATGCATAGTACCCTAACTGTTGTTTCGGAAAATATAACTTAATGAACTGTGCCTAATCCGGCCTAAACCGGTCACCGCTGAGAGAAGTTCTCACCCCGTCGTGATCTTTCTCATTGAGTCAAGAATCCAATAAAATAAATGAAGTGCAATTCTGACTCTGAATGACTGAGAACTAACACAAACAATGCCTAGTGCTCTAAAATGAGGCTGCAAACATCAAAGGCAAAGACAAGCGCAAAAAAAAATGGGAGAAGCATACAACTTTTTTACTTGTAGGATTCACGGCTATCCCCGCCCCCCTTTTTCTTCTTTCTTTTTTTGCTTCCAAATCCCGATATCCACTCCTTCAAATATGTAGGAAGTCCTCTTCAAAATGAGAGAGACTACGCCCACCCGGATCTAGAGAATCTCTCTTTCTTTTTCTTTCTTTCTCCTCTCTTCTTTTCCTTCCTTTTTTTTTTCTTCTCCTTCACGTTTCTTTGCTTCTATTTTTCCTTCATAAACATCTAAGCTTACTCCATTTTGTACACCTTCAGTCCTGGGAATTCCCTCAATTAGTCTCGGACTTCCCCAGCTCCATAAACACACCTTTATTCATGAGGTCAAAAGCTAGACACATTTATCCCTTTGCTTAACCACCAAGAATCCAAATGAACTCAAGATGGGTTTCAAGAAACCCACAAAATGGCCCACAATTGGGCCCAAACCATGCCTAGGACTGATCTGGAGCTTATGGGCCCAAACCAAGTAGGATTTGGGCTCTAAAATCACCAAAATCAGTGCTCCAAGCAAGTTGGCCTGACGAACCGGATGTACAATTCCCAACAGGTTGATCCGATTGAGAAAAAATATGAAAATTTGAAAGAATTTTACTTGAAGAGTAAGGAATCCAAAAAAATAAACAGTGAATGACTTCAAGTTTGGATGAGGGGGATATGACCAAAACAAGATCAGTGCTCGAATTTGAACACCTTTCGAATAATAGACTTGATCGAAATCCGTTGAAGCTGGACGGTTTCCAGCAGTCAATCTGGTTGATCAAAATTCTCAAATTTTATCAGATTTCTTCAATAGTGAATCCAACAAAGAAATGATGCATGATTTAGTTCGGATGAGGGAGATATGGTCGAAACAAGCCGAGTGCTCCTAATTCGACATACTCGATAAACTACAGTTGAGTTAAAACTAGGGGCCCCACTTGCTTCCTATGGCATGATGCCAATAACTAAAAAAAAAGAAGCCACAATCACACTCCGAAGTGAACTACATACCCACTCAATGGACCACATACAAGCCCACCCGATGCTCGGAGACCGGCTAAGCCTAAAAGGGCCCTAATGGTGCTATATGAGAACGATGGGTGAGTGTGACACCCATAGAATAAATGCAAGTGTTGAGGGACAAAATTGAGGGTCTAAAGTCCGTAAAGGACAATTAGCAAATGAGTCTAATATGCGCCTGAAGCGTGGGAGACCTATTAGCTCAAAGGATATATAACTCCTTGGAAGAAGAGAACACTAATGAGATCAAATTGATACCCGTGAAGAGGTACGTGATAAACAAAAGGCCCTTGTAGAGACATATGATAAACAAAAAGTCCTTGAAGAGGTATATGATGAAAAAGAGGCCCCTAGAGAGGAATATATTGAACAAGAAACCGTTAAAAAGGTTTGAGATAAAGAAACAGCCCCTGAAAAGGCATAGGTACTTGAAAATTATGAGATCTCAATGAGTTATATGCACAAGGGATATAAATGGGATCAAAATGATATTGTTATCAATAATATTTTTGCTTCCCAAGTGGCCTTCGACATCATAAGAAATGATGAGGATCCTAAACCATAAAATGTGGAAGGATGTCTGTAACACCCTGAAATACACCCTAGTCGTTTTCAATGTGTTTAGGGTATTTTTTAGGTATAATTTGAATTTTTCGTAATTATTATTTGCTAAGTAAGAAAATTTCAAAACCCGGAATTTGTACAAGATACAAGGATAAAAGTGAAATTTGTCAAAACAAGATAGAAGTCATAAGATAATAAGATTATATACCAAAGTGGAATAATGGAAAGATGTGGTGTAAATAGAAAGGAACTTGAGGACCAAAGTGCAATAAAGAGGAATTATACCAAATAAGACCCATTTAGAGTCTCTTATTTGGGCATTTGGAGAGCAAAACGTGAAGGAGAGAAGAAGAGAGAAAGGAAGAGAAGAAGAAGAAGAAGAAGAAGAAGAAGAAGAGAAAGGTATGGAAACTAGGATTTTATATGGAAATTATGGTTTTGTATGGATTTATGACTTTAAGTATGGATTTGTATGGATTGCTATGGCTTTTGTATGGAGAATAGTTGGTTCCATTTTCTAGGGTTTAGTTAGGAATTTATCCTAACCCTAGATTTGTTGAGAGTTGGGTTGGTAAAAGCCAAGTTTGTATAAGATGAGTATGGAATCCCCCCTTGAGTATGGATTCTTGGTTTAAGATCCATGGATACATGTTTGGGTGTTAAGAAGTTAACCTAACTTATAAGGATTTGAGTTTGGGTTTGGAAAAAACCTAATTAATCTCTATGTTTGGTTTTGGTTGGGTTAGAACACACTTGGGAGATGTTTTTCTGGAGAATATACAAGTTTTCTTTTGATTTTGGTTGGATTTCTGGAAAAATGGGTGAAATCATGCAAATTTAGGCAAACTGTCGGGGTCCTACGTCACGGCATAAGGACCCTATGTAGCAGCGTATGCCCGCCGGCGTGCATCTCTGCAGCGGCATGGGCGGAAGGGAGGATTTTTGGCCAACCTGGTATGTCGCAACGTGCTTGGTGCTCTGTGACCTGACGTATCTTGTTCTGAAATGGAAATTTCTATGTTTTGTTTGTTTTGTTTTCCTTATCGATTTGTTTAATGGACTAATGAGGACCACATAAGTGTATGAAAGGGTTCATTCATGTTTGTAAAATGAGAAAAATTAGGCCGTACCTGGAATCCACGAGGCATGGCAGCATAATGCCCTATGATAAGATAGTAGGTTCACGAACACATATCATTGTAGGACTGCACTGCAGGCCGGATATTGAATGACCACAACACTTACATTATGTAGCGAAACGTCTCGATCAATGCTTTTGGCACTCCTGGCAGGTGCTGCATACGTTACATGGGCGGGCATGTCTGCGATGGGTGCCCGGCACTCCTTTGTGCTCACGACACCTCGATGCTTGTCACAGTACCTCGGGTGCTATTGTGATGTGTCTACTCATTTCTTGTATTCTTGGTCTAGGTATTCAACGAGTTCTATGATAAGAGTTTGAATAATGAATAAAGGTTAAAGCATAAGCTCTTTGTAGGCACCTCACGGTACCTCAGAGTATAAGTATAAACTTTGTAACTCCCTACATGAGATCACGGAAAGTCTATTTATAAGTCTAGAGAATATATATTAGTTTGCTATATGAATTCATGCAAATTCTTATATCTACTACTATATATTTGTTACTGTTATATGCCTACTGTAAAAGAGTATTAATGCATGTGTATACGTATAAGTCATATGTTTCCCACTAAGCGTTAAGCTTAGCACGGGTTTTAATCAATGTAGGTATAGAGGAGGACGTCCGCGATCTTCCGTATTCTGCTAGGCCAGCACACTTGTAGAGGTCCATCACTAGTAGGTTTCGCACTTTGATTATGTAAATGTAAATGTACAGTTTTTGTATATGTATATGTAAATGGGACTGTATGTATTGACATTGTAAACACCACTACGGTGGTAGTTTTATTTTTGTATATTTGGATATGATATTTTGATTCAGTTATAAGACTTGGACCCACAGTGTAAAAGCAAGTAAGAGTCAGTGCCAGTTCTCACCGCAGCCGTCCGCTAGGAGGTGGGCGTGACAATGTCGACATAGAAATGATTGGTCAAAATGGAAAGAAGTTATGCAAGCAGAATTAAACTTGTTGATGAGACAAGATGTGAAGACCCGGGTAAAGTGAAATGATAGATTCCCGTTACATTATAGGTTGTAAGCCTGGGAATTTCTCTAAATCTCGGATGACGACACGGACCATACCATTGAGCTCGTCTCATGAAGTCTAGTTGTGTAGTCGAATTACGTCAAATTTTGGGATAGTCGGAATTTCACGTATCTCGAGGTGAAGTGAACAAACGACATGGTAACACATGACACGAGGACAAACAAGTGGACACTTGGCACATGGGAAGCCAAGTGTCATATTCTTGTCATACATGAACTAAGTGGGAGAAAAGTTGCATGAGAAACACATGGCATGGTGATTGCCATGTGTCAAGATGATTGAGAAAGGTCGATGGGGAGGAGGAGAAAAGATAGAAAGAAGAGAAAGAAAAGATAGAAAGAAGGGAAATAAAAGAGGAAGAAAAGAGAAAGAAAAAGAAAAGAAAATTGGAGGAAAGGAGGTCCAGCTTCTACTAGTCTCTAGTATTCGAACAACGAGAGGTTTAAAGGGTCAATAAGTGAGATAGTCTGCACTCCAATAGGTATGGGTTCTCTCCTACTCTGGTTATTCTTTGTTTAAAGGTCATTTAATGGCCATGAGGTATAGCCCCAACAATGGGGCTGGTGCAAGAACAGTTGTGATCAAATTGTTGATGATTTACGGACCAGTTTCTAGGTCGCTATGTTTCAGGCTGAGTTTTGGAGCAGGTTGTATTCTTCCGGAAAATATGGGATTTGAGTGTGATGATTTTATGGCGTGCCATTTTTGGATATAGATTGACATGCTGAACTGCACATGTTGTTTCCGGGTCAATGCATGAAGATCCAGTTTGTGTGTCGTTGCTTGATTGAATGACATGCAGGTTGTGTGAAAATCAGGTTGATATATGCTTACTTGAGGTATTAACATGGGTTATATGATGGATGTAAATTATATACAATATATATAATTCTCTATGAATTGTAAATGTTGCATGTAGCTCTCATTATGCATGTAACATGAAAGAACATGCAGTGGCATTTCTGCATTGCATATGCACGGGGACATTGCATGAAACGGGTGTGAGTGCATGGCATGAATTAGCACTGTGTTTGGTGTTTAAATGGTGGGCTCTGTCAAAGGGACAACGTCCTAGATTCACATAATTTAAATTGTGTGTCGAGTAGTAACAAGAAGGGATAGACACCCCCCCTTTGGTGAAAAACCTGCATCCTTGGTTAGAGATATGTATCCAACAGTAAAAGCCTGTGAACATTTCGAAAGGCGCACGACGCCTGCTGTGAGACCCCGGAAAGTTCGTTACCCACAAAAGACACATGGCTTTTGAATAAAGCAGTTTATCGGAGGTTGTCCAATGAGTTAAATTATAAAACAAAAATTTTTTGTTTCGAATGAAGGTTTTCATACATGGCATATCCATGTATGAGGGAGTCAGTGAAGGCTCGGGATATTGGCATGACATGTGAACATTCATGTGGAAATGTATATGTTATTGCTCAATGTGTTTGTAAATGTTGAATCATGGCATTGCATGTGCACTTAGGTGGGGAGTAGCCCTTGTAGAATATTTCCTCTACTAGGCATTGCTCACCTCGTCGTGGGAAAATATTTCAGGTACTGGAGGTACACCAGGAGATGGAACTCATTTGAGACTTTAGTGGTGAAAGTAAGTTATGACTCTATTATGTATTTGTAGAGTCACGGGCTGATCCGTCAGGTTTACATTTAAGTAAGAGAAAGGAGTTATGATGAAACTCGTTTGATTTGTTCAACATAGTTTTGCAAGTCTTTCCCAGGTTTTATATTGCCTTAATTATGCAGAGGTTACTATGTTGAATTTATTATGTTCTGGAAAAGAGTTGGAGGTGCAGGAAATGCTAGAAAGGCTATTGCATGTTTGAGCAGGTTCTAGGTCGCGACAAGAGTTCCTGGTCGTGACAAAGTTTTTTTTTTATGGTTCTATGTCGCGACAGGGTATTTTTATATGTCGCGATAGAGTTTGGTCAGGACCAATGGATTCTATGTCACGATAGGGTATTTTTATGTCGCGACAGAGTTTGGCCAAGACCAAGGGATTCTATGTCGCAACAGGGTATTTTTATGTCATGAAAAAGTTTGGTTAAGGCGAAGAGATTTTGTGTCGCAACAAAGAATTTGATGTCGCGACAAAGAATTTGATGTCGCGACAGAGTTGCCTGAAGTTGTGTCGTGACAGGGTATGTTTTACGTTGCGACAGAGACTTATAGAACATGAGGTTCTTCCATGTCGTGACATAGTGTTCTATGTCATGACAGTAAGGCGTGCCTTGCGACAAGGCTAGGCGCACATGACAAAGGTGCTCTGTCGAGACAGTGAAGCACTGCGCTGCATCGCGACAAGGCTAGGCACGCACGACAGGGATGCTCTATCGCAACAGAGGATTCTTTGTTGTGACAGAGGATTCTCTACCACGACAAACTTTATACAGTGGTAAAAAAAAAAAAAAGTAGTACCCTCGGGACTGGGGCGTCACACGAGATGTTTTTTGACCTGTAGTTCAAACACCTAAAGGTGTAAAGCCTGTTGTGTATAAATGGGTATTTGTATGAAAGCGCAATGAAAATAATGAGACCATAAGATATAAAGCGTGATTAGTAGTGTAAGGTTTCTCGTAGAGACTTAGTATTGACTATGAAGAAACATATTCTCCTGTTATGGGCATGCAATCACTTTCGCTTTTTAATAAGCTTAGCAATCTCTTAAGGACTGGATATGAGTCTCATTGATATCATTACAGCTTATCTATATGGATCCATAGATAATGACATATATATGAAAATCCCTTAAGGATTTAAATTGCCTACATAAAATAATATAAAGTCTCGTAGTACATGCTCAATCAAATTACAATGATTTCTATATGGATCGAAACAATGTCAGAGGCATCGTCACGCCGATTCCCTCGCTGGCGAGACGAAGGGCCAGTATCTTGGGACTCTTTACTTTCTTTTCCAGGACATTGGTAGGTCCCGAGTCTTATAAGCTGAATCAAAATATCATCTGAGGTCTGAAATAAAACTACCACCGTAGTGGTTTTTATAGTGTCAATACATATAGTTAAGGTCCTTGTTACATATACATATACAAAACTGTACATTTACATTTACACATATTCGGAGCCTTGAAACCTCGTGTGGTGAACCCTACGAGTGTCTTTGAGCTGAGGCGAATCACGAGAAGATCGCGGACATCCTCCTCTGTACCTACACGGATTAAAAACCTGTGCTAAGCTTTATGCTTAGTGGGAAACATATGACTTTTATATGTACACATGCATTGATACTCTTGTACAATAAGCATATAACAATAACATATATGCGATGGATATCGGGATTTGCTCGGGAACTCGTATAAGCAGGCTTATGGGACTTATACTTATATAGATCTTGGTAGGAATTACCGGCTTATATATATAGATCTCAGGTAGGAGTTCTGAGCTATACTTGTATGGAAATTGCGAAGTGGGTACTACAGATCTTATACTTGTACCGAAGTACCCGTAGGTACTACATAGCTTACTCTTTAACCTTATTCGTTATTCAGACTCTTATCATATAACTGTTGGATTGCCTAGACCATTAATAAGAAATGAGTAGGACCACGGCCTGATAAGTACCCGAAGGTCTGATGTGATGCTGAGTGCTTGAGTAGCACAAAGCGGGAGTGTCGAGACCTTTGATCGGAGGTGTCTTCCCACGTAATAGAAGTGTCTTAGCATTAAGCGGGTGCGAAGTAACGTCGGATCTTGCTGCCCATGTAACATAAATTGTCGTGGCAGCGGGAGTGACGATCGAGGAACATGCCTGCCCACGTAATAGAAGTGTCGTGTCATTCAATATCTGGTCTTAGGCATTCCTGATATAATAATCGAGGAACAGGATATTATCATAGAGGCATTTAGTGCGCCATCATCGAACTGTAGGGACCTGAAGACGAGAAGCTCATGAGGCGAGAGTGCGATATAATTTTTCCTTTACATTAGAAACATGAATGGACCCTTTCATACACTTATAGGGTCCTCATTTGTCCAATAGACAAGTCCACAGAACAACGGAAAAATGAAACATAACAAACCTGATCGAATTTTCCCACGTTGTTATTGCGACGAAGCTAAAGGCGGGCAGGCGAGACTAACCTTCCCTCTCGGCCTCGTGATGTGGGACAAAACATGTTTGCACATTTATGCATTAGTTATGCATGCAAGATTATAACGTTATCGAAGGGACTGCTATCTAAAATCGGCAAATCGCCATGGAAGCTTATTTGTGACCAAAATGCACTGGAAATTGCAGGTATTATTTGGAGGACTGTTAGCTAATCCCCGACAGCGGTACCATCAACTTGTTGACATCATCTTATCATAACCAAAATCTCTTAGAGTAGAAGACAATTTAATTTATTGGTTTTGGTCTGAAATTCTGCAAGTGCACAGGTTGACAAGTAATAAAATGGACTTAAGTCCAGATATCGATCCACGAGAGATCTCGAATTTTTTCATCCCAAAACACCACGACTACTCGAAGTTAATACTATTTGGACCATAAATTGATATGGGTGTCCAGCATGAAGCTGGGAAATTAACTAGTTCAAAGAGAAATGAACATTCAAATGAACTGAAATAAAACAAATGAAGGAAAATAAATTCCTATAAAAAGAAATGAATCCTTTGAGAGCAGGAGTTATCATAGGAAGACACATCAAGAAACGGTCGTAGTGAGCGATCAATTCACAATATTTCATCTTGAATAAATTTCTTGATTATCTCAAGTTTCAAAATACATCGAGGCATTGTAGATCAATTTGGATCTCTCCACGCTCCAACATTTCGTTATCTCTTTCTTCTGATTCTCTCGAATTCACAGGGAGCAGTAACTACTTTGCAAGAACTTCAGCAAAATTTGGGTATTTTCTTTTGCAATACTTAAATACCCATTTATGGGCATGCACCTTAGCTCCCGAGTTATCGGTCGAGCGAGGATATCTGACTTCCAAATTACTCTTCCTCGAAATTAAAATAGATCGACCTTTCCTTGATTAGATCTCGGTAACACTGGGATTGGCCTCACTATCCGAGAGATTGAGTGAAATCTCACCTTTGTTTAAAATAGATAAGTCGTTCAACTCGTTCTTGAAGGCTTCAAAGTAGAGAAGAGGATTTATCTAAGTGAACTTACAAAACTCAGGATCCCCTAATGGCGAGTTAGTACCTTGAAGAGTATACACATTACTCGGGATTGTCTTCCTGTGTCACTCGGAGGACCTCCTTGAAATCGAGTAATGGCGCAATTCTTAACGGGTATGATGGCGATATTCAGATCGAAATCAATAAACCCGTAATCTAGGAGTAAATTCGTAAGCCCGAAATGAAACGAAGATATACCAAATTACTACAGGAAGATCAAGTTCTGGCTACAAACGTTTACTAAATGGAAGATGGGTTCCTCGATTCTTTGAATCACACGAGCCCGGCATCCTTACGATCAAAAGAATAAGCGCAGTCGAAACTGAAATAATCGAATCCCAGAAATTTGTCTGGACTTCGATGCATTCCAGGTAGTAATTTGAAAAGAAATTGAATTCTGTATTCGACAATAGCGATAACATTCGAGATCGAAAAATAATAAAAACGAAAAAAAGCGAGACAAACATACATCTAAAATGAAAAGAAAAGAAAAGAAAGAAGAAAAGAAAAGAAAAGAAAATAAAAGTGAAGCCTAGGCTACCCGTATCTACTCCTTTGATGCGCCTGGAGCTTGCTTTATAATGCAGGTAGGCTGGCATTATTTATAGGGTTTTCGATTTGGGCCCTAATCCAATATAACCTGCGTGGATTCCCAATTGCGGGCTAAAGTTCTTTACTCCGGTTGACTCAGAGTTCTCTTTGTCGCGACATGTCGAACTCATCCAGCGACATCGACTTAAAGTACGCGCTTCCTATGAGCTGGTACGTTCGGGTTGTCCGCGACACCAAGCATGCCGCCTTGGGTTTTAGGTTGATCGCTTGTAATTAGCCAGCGACATCATGGCCTTGTCGTGACATCCACATTCTAATCCTTTCGCGAGTCTTCAATGGTTTATTTCACGATGTACGACATCGGGATATTTGGCACTCATGACATGGGCTCGAGTCTCCTGCACCCTTCCGGATTATCATGATGTCGCGAGCCTCAATTTTCTTGTGTCGCGACATCATAATGGTCTTGTTTCCTTGGGCGGATTGGATGACGTCAGAACATCATGTTTGACCGCTTTGGTTGAATATATCTTGATATCACGACTTCCAGCGACAAGTCTGCTGTAACAACCGGTTGTTCTTAATTATCGCGACATCAGTCTTCTTAATCGCGACATGACCTTATCTTAGCATAGGTTGCAATGGTTGTTGATGTCGCGACTTAATAGTTTGTCGGCGTCATCACTCTTTAATTTCTGCTCTTTCTTGTTTGCCTATCTTTGCGATCACTGTCGCGACTGCATCAAATTCTTTTCAATCTTCTGATGTCGACTTTAGAGCCCCGGGTATGCGAGACCCACAAGCGCGTAGTGACTCGACCCGAGTTGCTTTGTTACGCTCTTGCCATTCATTGCATTTTATCCTTATTTATGCATTTTTCTACTGCTTTTTCTTCTTTCTTGCTTCCTTCCTGCTAATGACAAATTGGTGAGTTTCTTCATAATTATGTATATTAATTATTCAATTTTAACTGAAAATCAAACAGAAAAATGGACTAAAAAGAGATGACTTTTAAGCTAAGTAAACTCCCCCAAACTTAATTTTGCTTGTCACCGACAAAGAAAAAGAAAGATTTGTTTGTCCTCGAGCAAAAGGACATTTTCTGTTTTGTTTAAGTATTCTATTCAAATTTTTTTTTTTTTTTTGAATCCTGGAATTAAAAAATATCCTTTATTATTTTAAAATTCAGTTTTAAAATACAGGAATAGAGCATGGTATACCTGTGCAAAATCACACGATAAACTAATGTATGTAAAGTTCATTATTCAAGTCTTGTTTTGTGTGTGTGTGCGGGTCAGCAATCCTTCTCAATTTGTATAAGATTTAGTGATCTCTGGGAGGTTTTCCATTGTTTATTAAGTCCCATATCTTTGGTTTTTCATATTGATCTCCACACTAATGTAGAGTGATTCCAACCTTCAAAATCAATCGGAGTCTTTTGGGCTTGCCAATGTGTTAGGCTTGAGTAAAGGGTAGGATGGATGGAATTTTAAGTTTGAGATTACCCAAACTCTTTTCTTTTTCTCCTCAATGCTATTTCCTCCCCTTGTAATTCCCCAGACTCCCCAGGCTTCATGTTTGGGATACTACCTTAATTTCTTCTTTTCAAAGGCTGTATGCTCCCAATTCTCTTTTGTAATTTTAGCAGGAAATTTTCTCTCCAATCACCCTTCAGGAATTGTGCTTTGTTTTTGTCTTTTTAGGCTTTCTAACACTCTTAGCGAACTTTGGGTTAGTAGCTCCCATACCAGATGGTATTAGGGTACTAGGTGTTGAAACACCCCTAAGAACTTAATTGTTCAAGAGAGTTAGGCCTCAAGACAAAAACTATTCTTTTTAGCTTTCTTTCCTTTTGTATTTTCCTGTCTTAGATCTTTCTTCCTTCACCTCCTCTGTACATCTCTTTAGCTTTTCCCAAATCAAACTCCCCCAAACTTTATCTCTTTCCTCTCCTTTTTTTTGAGTTCTTGAGTCATCCCATAGGTTCTTTCTTTGGAAGATTAGTGATAAAGGATGGCTTGGGCTTTCAGCTGGATTATTCGAAAGCTTATGGAATATCTTGGCTCAAATTAGGGGACTAGGTGTGCAAAAGCATATACATAATGGTGGCGAAAAGCTCAAAGCCCATTCGAGAATAACCTGTATGTTTCATATCAGTTGTTTTATTTGGTTGTAGTACCCAATCAATCAATCGCGACAGAGTTCTGGACTATGGATTTATAATTACCAGTTACAAAATTTTTCCTGATTTCAGTGAATTTAAGAAGATGTTTATTGGCGGAGATGTATTATTTCTTTCAGAACTTTGTTTTTATTCTTTATCTGTTTATTTTAATTTGATCAGATTATTGCTTTAGTAATACAATGATTTATACAATAATATAAAGGTGGGACATCAGATAGACACTCTGATTCAGTTTGTAAAAGAAAAAATATTTGTTCATTTCTTTTCGGATAAATTGAGCAGACGAGAAATATTGATTTCTAACGAGAAAATAAACTAGCGAAACCTGAGCCACCATTCATGATCAACCAAGTTGTAATTCAACGAAATTTTATTCAAATATCAAAAGGACTTCGATATTACAAAGGCTGTTTCAATTACAAACATTTTTCTAAGTTCGAGAAAAACTCTATTTCTGCTCTAAATCCTATCTCTTCTCCGAGTTTGATAGCTTGAAATTTGGCTCACGGTTATGAGCTCCTCGAGAGAGTGATTCGGCCGTTAACGGTCGTTCAACAATTAAGGGCTGCTTCTCCCTTTCTTTAGGAGCTTCTTGATTTGATGGATTCTAACTAATCCATATTCCCTTCCATCGGCTCTCACAGGATGAAACCCGTTTTATGGAACAAACTTGATGGAAATTTGGTTTGTTTTCGACTCCACTCATTCAATAAGCGATGTTTACCCCTCGGACGCTCCTTTCACTCTCATTCTCCCTTCCCTTCATTCTTTCTGCTTGTTTCTAATTCCTTGTTCTTCCATCCCTTTTATAGTGAGGTGTGTCTCTTGGGAAGAACAAAGTCAATTATGATTTCCTTCAATTTCTATGGGAAGATTAAATGAGATTCATCGATTTATGTCCCTTTTTGTATTTTCAATCCAGATTTCGGCTTTTCCTGGAGAATTTGGAACGTTTTTCTTGAATGCCTTAATTTTCCTCTGATTATATCTTCAATGAGGATATTCCTGAGTTGAATTAGATCAAAAGATGGATTTACGATTTTACCATGTTATTTACTATTTATTCTCGCATAAATTGAATGAAACTAGACACTGGGTTTAATGTTTTGACATTGCCTTTTGAAGTTAATACATTAACTAATGGGCAATAAATCAAAACATTATTTCTTCAGATATCCACGACTTGACTTTTATGTTTTGACTGAAAATCTAAGTCACGACAGAATGTTCTTCTATTCTTAAACTGCCTTGGTGACTAAATTTTGTCTTTTGACTTCCCCTTTTCCACTTATTATTCTTCACCTCCCACATTCTTGGTTAGCCACTCTCGGGCAGGTGTTGTGTCCCGGGACAAGCCGGTCGGTCAATTTTCAGCGATATCTCGGTTATTCAATGTCACTCGAAATAAATACAACTCACATTTATTTTTATCATGCGAAATTGACAATTTCTATTATTTCTCATATTCAATAGTTAAGCATTCCATGCAGATAAAAATAAATTCTGAGCTTGCAATCATGCTACTTCAAATATAAAATCTAACAATTATTTCAACTCAAATGCAATTAAAATAAAGGTAGGGAAGAGTGAGAAACTCCCTTTTTGTTCCTAGTCATGTAATTTCGACTTTCCTCATCGATTTTAGGGTTAACGCTTTACGTGCAATCTTCATTCTTTTCAGCGACTACTAGCCGTTTTAGCTTTTAGGTTGGACTTCCTTTCATTCAACCCAATGTATCAATGCATCGACTTGGCCTCTATAGACAATTTGTCCATCACATTCCTTTTGCTCTCTTCGACTCGCCATTTCTCTGAATTAGATAGGCTAATGTTGTATTCGCAGATCTTTCTGTCGGCCTTCATGTTCTCACTTTCCCCATGTTTGGAATTAGTAATTTCCCTTCTTTGTTCAGAGAGTGATGGGGTAAGAATTTCTTTGAAATAAGCTCTCATCTGACTCCTTCCATGTGTTAACGGTCATATGAGTAGGGAGTTAAACCATGTTGCAGCCACTATCTCGTAAAGAGAATGGGAACAAGCACAGGTGAACTCAATTTCTGGCTCCACACCATTCAATTTAGACTGAATTTGCTATTCTCGAAATCGCCCCAAGTGTTCATTAGGATTTTTTTTTTTTTTTTTTTCGGTGGAATGACCAGCGAATTGGTTCTGTTGGACCATGGTTATCAGTGCAGTTTCGAGCTCAAAATCGTAGCATTGATTGCTGGCTGTTCTATTGCTAAATATTTATTGTGGATGAATGAATTCCATAAATTCTCCATAGTGTCATGCTCCTTGAGGTCTTTTGCTGCACATTCCTGGTTGGCTCACATTATTGTGTTTAATCCTTTATACGCATCACAGTTGTATGAGTTTGTCTTCACCACCCACGCATGAAATCAAAGTACACTCATTTTGTGTATTTGGGGCGGATCGTGCAGTTAGCTGTCGATAACATTTTCAATATGGTTTTTATTAAAAGGTGTGTTAGTTTAAAAGAAAGAAAAAACGAAAGAAAAGAAAACTTTAAAAAAGAGAGTCCTTTGCTTGAAGAAAAGCTATTTTTGTTCTTTTTTCTTTTAAAAATGTCCAGAATTAGTAAACAGCGGCGTATAAAACTTGATGACCGGACCAAAACATGTTGCACATTTATGCATTAGTTATGCATGCAAGATTATAACGTTATCACTGAAGGACTACTATCTAATCCCCAGCAAAATCGCCATAAAACTTGTTGTGACCAAATACATATACAAATTTATGACACACTATTTAGAAGGATATTAACTAATCCCATTAGCAGTGCCATCAACTTGTTTGACATCCCATACTATCATAACCAAAAATCTCTTAAGTAGAACAATTTAATTTATTGGTTTGATGCGAAGTGCCTGCAAGTGCGAATTAGACAAGTAATAAAATGGACTTAAGTCGGATATCGATCCACGGAGATCTCAAGAATTTTCATCAACTTCTGCGACTACTCGAAAGTTAATACTATTTGGACCATAAGGTGATATGGGTGTCGACATGAAGGTAGAAATTAACTAGTTCAAAGAAATGAACATTCAAATGGTAAAAATAAAACAAATGAAGAAAATGATTCCTATAAAAGAGTAAGAATCTTTGTGATTATCATGGAAGACACATCAAAGCAGTCATAGTGAGCGATCAATTCACAATGGTTCATCTTGAATAAATTTCTTGATTATCTCAAGTTTCAAAATCGTCCGAGGCATTTTTGTAGTGCAGTGGATCTCTCCGGCTCCCGTTGTTATCTCTTTCTTCCCGATTCTCGGGTCTGAGAGCGAGATAACTACTTTTAATAAGAACTTCCCTTAAGCTAAGGTATTTTTCTTTTGCAATACTTCATACCCGTTTATGGAATTGTACACATAGCTCCCAAGTTATCGGTCAAGCAAGGATATACAACTTCCATTACTCTTCCTCTCGAAATTAAAATAGATCCAACCTTTCCATGATTAGATCTAAAGTAACGGGATTGGCCTCACTATCAGATTGAGGTGAAATCTACTGCTTGTTTAAATATAGATAAATTAGTTCAGCTGGATTTCTTGACTATAAGTGAGGGAAGAGGATTTATCTAAGTGAACACAAAGCTCAAGATCCTAATGGCGGGTTAAGTACCTTCAAAAGTATACATTACTCCAGGATTGTCTTCCTGGCTGTCCTCGAGGAGGACCTCCTTGAGGAAATCGGAGTAATGACGCAATTCTTACTTGGGTATAGTAAAGGCGATATTCAGATCAAAATCAATAAACCCTGTCACGAAGTAAATTCGTAAACGAAATGAACAAGATCTTTTGCAAAATTACCTACGAGAAGATCCAATTCGACTACAACGTTTACTAAATGGAAGTAGGTTCCTCAATTCTTGAATCTGCAGACGGCATCAGCCGATCAAAAGAATACTTGCAATTGGCCCCAAAATAATGTCGAATCCCCGAAATTTGTCGAACCCGATGCATTCGGGTAGTAATTTAGAAAAATTGATTAATATTCGACGGCCAAAGCAGTAACATTCAGATCCAAAAATATAATACAACGAAAAAATGAGACAAACATGCTGCAAATAAAGAAAATAAAAGAAAGAAAGAAAGAAAATAAAATAAAGTGAAGCTAGGCTACCCGGATCTCTCCTTTGATGCGCCTCCCAGAGCTTGCTTTACTGTGCAGGTAATTTGGCATTATTATAGGGTTTTCGGTTGGGCCTAATCCCAATATAACTTCTTTGTGGATTTGAGGAGTAGCGGGCCCGATTCTTTGCTCCCGATTCTGGAGCCTCAGTTCTCTTTGTCGCGACATCAGGAACTCATGTCGCGACCATGGCTTGGATTCACACTTCCTATGAGCGGTGATTCGGGTTGTCACGACACCAATCTTATGCCCTTGCGGAGTTTCGAGTTGATCGCTTGTGATGCCCAGACATCATGGCCTTGTCGTGACATCCATTCTAATCCTTCACGGAGTCTTGATAGTTGTTCCGATGCCATGCTTATCGGGATGTTGTCGCGACATGGGCTCAGTCTCCTGCACCCTTCACTGGTTATCATGATGTCGCGACCTCAGTTTTCTTGTCGCGACATCACTTAATGATCTTTGTTTCCTTGAGCGGGTGTCCCACACGATGTCGTGACATCAACCTCGTAGTTTGAACCCGCCCGAGTTGATCCTCCTCTTGATGTCACGACTTGACATTAAGTCTACGCACCTTAACAGCAGGTTGTTCTTGGTATGCGACATCGATCTTCTGTGTGACACTGACCTTATGCTCTTCATGAGTTGCAATGGTTATTGTTGATGATCATCGACTTAATAGTTTGTCGGCGTCATCACTCTTTAATTTACGCGCTCTTTCTTGATTTGCCTATCTTTGCGATCCACTGTCGCGACACCGTAAATTCTCTTTAATCTTCGATGTCGCGACTTTCGGCCCCGGGTTGTGCGGACCCACAAGCTTTGCATCAATGGCCTGGCCCGATTTGCTTTCACATTCTGCTCACCGCCATTCATTTGCATTTTATCACTTATTTACGCATTTTCTCTTGCTTTTTCTTCTTTTTCTTGCTTCCTTCTGCTAATACAAATTGGTGAGTTTCTTCATAATTCTGTATATTAATTATTCAATTTTTCCGTGAAAATTCTGGGTGTGTCTTCTAACTCCACCAAAACCGTGATAGAGTAACTAGGGCTTTTCCAAACCCTAACTCAAATCCCTTTCAGAGTACAGTTAACTTCCTAACACCATATATGTGGTCTGTAAGGTACCTAAACAGAATCTAAGACAAAGCTCTGCCTGGTTCTAAAAAACGAGTTTCCAACCAATCTTCACAATCTAGGGTTATGATGAATTCTTAATTCAAACCCTAGAATCCGACAGTTTGTTATCCATATGAACTCTAGCTTCCATACTCACTGTCACAAATCCATACACAAATGGGCCTTCCATACTCTTTCCTTCTCTTCTTCTTTTCTTCTTTCTTTCTCCACTCTTCTTCACGCTTGATCTCAAAAAGCTCCAAAATGTGAGAGAGACCAAAATCTTATTTGGTCTCATTTCATAAGGCCTTGCTCGCTACCAAAAATGCAGAGGCAGACACATTAATTTTGACTTAAGTTTCATTTTATCGCACTTTGGTCCTTCAACTTTTCATTTGCTCCACAAGTTAAGTGTTATTTCTATACATCCATAACTTATCTATAGACTTCATAAGAACCCACATTTAATAAATTTATAGTAGTAGTTTTGTCCTTATGTCTTGTAAGTAATTTTCTGTGTTTCGTAAATTTCTCATCAGGGAAATTAATTACTTAAAAATTTAAATTATACTTTTACAAATACTCATATAACACATGCCAAAAAACCACTTAGGTATATTTAGTGTTACAAGAACATATGGTACAATCGCCTTATACTACAAGAAAAATGGTCATTGTTGACATATATTACCTTGACATAAGGCAATATATGTCAATACTTTTTATTTAAATGGGTATCTATGACATATAAAACTTAGTTAAAAGGAATAATGACATATATGAATTTTATTCAGTATTTCATGACATATGATAATGCAACTTCGACAAATATAACTGGCATAGAATACTTATAAATTACACATATTCATATGTCAAGAAATCTAAATAAAAGCAATAATGAATACATATGATACAATAACCTTGATAGAAAAAAATTAAAAGTCAATATATATATAAGTCAAATACTTTAAAGAACATAGTCAGTAAAAGTTATCTTAACAAATAATTTACAAGCCTAATATAAACTTATTTTCTGCAATTCATACATACAGAGTTTCATTATAATATACAGTGTCCCTACTTAATTCTATTTTAGCTCTTTACCTGCACTCCCAGATTCAAACTCTCTTTTTTTCTTCAAAACAGAGATACGAACTCAAGACTAGAGATCATGTATTTTTCTCTTCACTCCTGTCTTCTTTCTTTCCGGCCATACCTTCTTTCTTTACCCCTTTCAACACAGAAACAGCAATGTCACGTCACAATTCTGAATCAATACTACAAGTCCTCTGGTGAAATCCTTAATAGTCACGAGTCACATCCTTTAAACTTCACTGCTTCCTCCAAGAAGCATCTCCTGAGCATACTTTCTCAACCCAAAGGAATTCCCTCTATCACTTCACAAACACTCATCCCACCGCCAAATTATGAGAACCCTTTTCGGGGATAAGGTGAGAGATACGGTAATCTAATGATATATGAGCCTCATAAATTTACTATGAAAACTCCATTTAACACTTTCTCCAATGATGCGTCTGGGCCACGCCGACACCATCATCGGGGTAAGAGCATTATCCTAGTGCAGCGAGAGACACTCTACCCTCTCCGTAAAGTAATGCATTTATTGAAGCATTCATGAGTTTTTTGTTTTCAATTTTTCCTCCATGGAAGTCTCACGAGCTCACAGAATTTGGGAGAGTGGATCGACATTCAAGCATTTTCTCAATATTGGTCCCTTTTATAACAACTTAGATGGTCAGGCCGTCTTGAAGGCTTAAGCTATCTCGTTGAAGGAAGGACATTATCCATAGTACCTCCCTAGCGCTTATCCCTCGGCTCGGGCGTATCGATGCACGGGGATGCCGCCGTTCACAATCATCCGCCAATAAATAGTCACTCGCGGCTGGGCACTTCCTAAGTCACCTTCAACCCCATGTGGTACCAGCGCGAACTTCAGCGTAAGCGAAAATCCGTGGCAAGACCCAAACAAGATCTGCGATCAGAATATTTCATCCTTTTATATGAAAATGCATATAAAGCATGTCACACAATAATCTTAAAATAAATTTATAGAATCGCTTAAACCGTTTTCCTAGCTGACACAAATTAAATTCACGCGCCCACCGACCGCACCAGACCTGGTACAACACATAAAATTTAGATCGAATTTGTGGGGATTTTTAATCACTTTAAATCCTTTCGCACAGAAAAACACATTCCATATACCTCTATTTTCAACGGGATACTTTTAATATCCACAACCATATATTTATGTATGTATGAAAATATGATCTTATTACTTATTCACATTCATTAATATAAGAAGTATGCATTATATCTTTCTGGGAAAATGCTATAACTATACTTTGCAGAAAATATTTATACGTAACTTGCATTTTCTATGCCCTTTCCAAATCATTTAAAATATTTATGTCGAAAGTTCACTTTATCTTTTTGGAAGAGGAAAACCAATGTAAAGTACTTCCATAATAAAAAAAAAAAATTAAAATATAAGCTTCTTACGAAGATCTTTACTTGATTTCAATGCAAAGTAAATACATGATACTATGCGCAGAATGAAGTGTATGCATGAGATATATTTACTTATACTCAAAGACGACCACGATGACTCCGTGCTCGGGCGTCTTTGATCTTACTCATTCACCCGGCACTGCCAGTGTGATAAAACGAGACGCCGCTAAGTGACTTCCATGCCAGGTTTTCTTCTGGTGTGCGATTTATCTCATTTAATCAAACACAAAATATGTATCTTTCAAAACAATATCATTTTGGCACATTTTCAATGACAAATAATGTAATAAAACACATATATTCTTTCGTATTCAAAACTCAAATTATGCATTTCAATATTATACTTATAAGTTTGCTCTTTAAACGAATTTAACCAGATTTTCTACTATGATAAGATATTCACCGCATATAAATTCCGTCACTGGCCGCATGCCCCAGAGGTGGCATTTAATGACAAGCACTTGCCACAGCTTCGGGCCGACTCAAGATTATTTACAAATTCACTTTATGTACACTACCGATATTCTCCTCCCACAACCATATGGATTGGTGGCTATGCCACTGTAAAATCACATTTCGCTCAAGTAGCATTCAATACATTAACCCTTATTATATACCAATCTTATCCTCTTAACTCCTAATATGACTCGACAAGCCCTCTTGTTAGGCATTTAATACTCGCCATAGTAAATTACAATATCGATATTATTATATACCCCACAAAATCATACATTATTTTGACTTCATGGTTTCTTGGCAATCCAATCAATTTCCAATCACTTAAAAACAAATTTGTTTATGGTTAAAAACAAAGCACATAGTTTTTCCATAATATTTCGATTATTGACAATCACAAATTTGGGTCAAGAAAAGAAATGAGAAGAACAAACCAAAAAGGTTGTCGCCCTTGACTCATCCTGGAATCCCGATCTTTACCTAGGTTTCTCATCATCACTAACTCCTAAATGTCCATTCACAAATGGAGAAAAAACATCACCGGCAGAGCACTGCCAGTGTTTTTGGTTAGGGGTTGATTTCTCACATAATACACCTTCACTTGTAAAATCTTCGTAGGGTCAAATGGTTATACGCACCCAACGCCCTTCTGTCCATTGTTTATAAATCCATTTTATTCGCAGGTAAACTGACCATGCACCAAGCATCGAAACTCAAGATGTGCTCTAAACAACCTAGACTACTCCATTTTCAAAACATAACCAGAATTTCCCCGAAAACAGAGCTTCACTTTGACAAATTTCTGGATCCAATGGGGTCTAAATTTAAATACACTCATTTCAAGAAAATTTGTTCTCCTAGAAGTCTGAAGGCATTCGTGAATTTGAATCACTCATTTAGATGAGGAAACTTAATGCCATATGGCCTAAATACCAAAACACCAAAATCGGTGACTTTCTCAAACCGTAAATTCTTCGACTCGCCTTCCAAAACAGAGCTTGTTTTGACATATTTCTGGGTCCATCAACCAAATTTGAATATACCTATTTCACAACACCTCTGAAATCACACCTCCTAAATGAAACTGCCCACTGATAAGCAATAAAAATTAAAAAACATGGGTTTCGGGAAAGCTAATGTGCCAGCTCCCTAAACCACAACACTTTATAAAATTCCTCAAAACCAATCCTAATCAAAGAAAAAAGGCTTCTTCAACTCCAACTCAAACATATATATACAAAATTAGGGTTTTACCAAACACAAACACAATCAAAGAGGGATTTAGGAGGGTTCCTAACCTTGATCTTCTTGATCTTCACTAGCTTTCTCTTCTTCCTTCTTCTTTCCTTTCTTGATCACATAGAACCTTGAACAAAATTGAGTAAATCAAACCAAATTTGGATTCATCCCCACAAGCACCGTGGCCTAAGCTCCCAAACCAAAACATTTCTTCCCCACTTTACAAGACAAGATTTGGTCTTATCTCATTCATGTATAAGGCAGTATTCAAAGAATTTTATGTCTCCACTTTTGTGCATTAAAGCCCTTCATTTCTATTTCATTTTCACAACAACTTATCACATTTCTACTTTGGCATATACTTTTCTTCATTTATGACCTTTGGGTCCCCATTTGACAATTACTATTTTGACTTTGACTCTTGTATTAATTCCGGTTTTATTTTTTTTATTTTTTTCACTTAGCATTTAAATTCCGAAAAATTCAAATTTAAATTATGTTATACCCTAAACATATCATTAAACTACTAGGGACATTAGATTTTCGTCACTAATGCTAATTCTCTACTTCAAAACCTCTATTTTATCACTTAAAACCAATAAAATGTCGAATAAATAAAATAAAGATTATAATAACGAAAAATGTTATAAGTAAAATAATAAAGCAGGCTATTTTGGAGGCATTCTGAGATATTGTCATACGGGGGACTAGAATGCAGTTGGGTATAGGTGGCGAGAGAGAGGACTAGGCTATTCACACAAATGGTAGTCTTCAGTATAAGGGACGGGTTGTGGTTCCCCAGTTGGCAAATCTGAGATAGGAGATCCTTAGGGAGTTCCATTGTTCTCATTTTGTTGTGCACCTAGGTGGCACGAAGATGTACCATGATCTTCGTCGCCAGTATTACTGGAGTGGGATGAAGAAGCATGTTGGGGACTTTGTTCGACGAGGTCTCACGTGTCATCAAGTAAAGGCTGAGCACCGAGGCAGCGGATTACACTCCGGCCATTGAAATTGGCTAGTGGAGTGGAAACATGTCTGTGGACTTTGTGACTCACTTGCCACGAACATCGCGACAGCATGACACGGTGTGGGTGATATTGGACCGGCTTACTAAGTTGGCACATTTCTTAGCTGTGCGGAAGACCTTCGCTGGAGAATTATGGGGTATTTGCCGGGAAGTTGTTGGTGTAGGGTACGATTATCTATTAACCGGATCGAGATCCTAAGTTTACGGCTCATTTCTGGGAGAGTTTCCAGCGAGCCATGGGGACACGATTGATGATGAGCATTGTTTTCATCCGCAAACGAGGCGGTCGGTCGGGGATCATCCGGACTTTAGAGCATTCTAGCGAGCATGTGTCACTTAATCTCAATTGGCCCAGGGAAGGCATTTACCCATAGTGGAATTTGCCTCTGACAATGGTGTGAGCATACATACGGCACCCTATGAGGCACTCTATGGGAGGCCTTGTCGATCTCTTGTTTGTTGGACGAAGGTGGGAGAGAAAGCCACTACGGGTTAGTTTTATTAGAACACCTCCCAGAAGGTGGATTTGATCTGATTATCTTCTCCCGACGGAGCGGAGCGCAAAAGCTCTGTGATAGACGGCGTGACTCTAAAGTTTGAAATGGGGGATCATGTCTTCTTATGCCTAAGAGAGAAGTGGTCAGGTTCAACAAGCGGGGAAAGCTATCGCCAAGATTTATCGGACCCTTCGAGGTACTCGAGAGGGTAGGTACAATTTCTTACCAGTTAGCGTTCTTGCTAAAGCTTATCAAATTTCTTTGATTATATGTCTCCTATAGAGTACCACTCCATATTCCTACTCACTTAAAATGGATCGAGAGCTGAGCTTATTGTGTTGATCTGTCTGAGACCTTGAATGGAGCAGTCAGTATCCTTGGATAGCTAAGATCAGGTTGAGAAAGCGGCGTGAATATTGATGTGTGCAGCCTTCAAGAGTGGAGGGGCAACATGGGAAGCAGAGACCTTCCATGTGCCGAATTATCCTTTCTTATTCGAGAATGAAGGTATATTCTTAGTCATTTGGCATTAAATGACTATTTCATATGCATGTGATTGGATGTGTATGTGTGTGTGAATTTCGGGGACAAAATTCTTTTAAGGGGGGAAGAATGTAAAACCCGAATAAATTTAAAATTTTTCCGAAAAAAGGCAAAACGGTAAATTGCCTCTACAATATAGGTTGCAAACCTGAAATTTTCTAGATTTCGAATGATGAAGCAGACCTCACCATTGGATTCGTCTTATGAAATCTAGTTACTCGGGCCAATTCGTCGGATTACGAAGACGATTAGATTTCACGTTTTTCGAGGCAATAGTATTTGGTGAAACCCAGCGAGGTTTAAGAAGATTTCGAAAGTTGGGTGATGGTGAAATAAGTTCAAATAGATAATTTGAACTTGAGCGAGACAGAAACTCATTGTTTGGGCGATAATGGGCCCAGAACAAGTGGGACATGTAATAACGTGAGCCACATAATTAATATAAATAGGAAAAAAATCTTATTTTTTGGAAAATATCTCAGTAAGTTTTGAAACAGTAGAGAGGAGGAGAGAAAGCCAGATTTTTCAGCCCGGTGACTCACGGGGTTTTTTCGTTCGGAAGTCGTCGAGCCCAGAGTTAAAGTTCTTACCGCTCAGAGGCTGAGGCATAAGCCACGAAAGGAGGGATTTCACCAGAAGATCCTAAAGAGTTTGGAGGAGTTGAAGATTCGAGGTTAGGAAGTGTTTTGAGGCTTCCTACAATTTCTACTATGTTTCAAGAGGGAGGGATTCTTCCTATTTTGGTTTTATTCCTACCTTTAGGCTGAATTGGGATTGTTTTGAAGTTGATTTTGGGCTGATTTTGGGACCGTTTTTGTGTCGTGATATGGCATGTTTTGTGGCTTTAATTAGGACGGTTTTGTGGTTTTACTTGGGACGGGGTTAGGGAATGTTTAAGGAGTTGTTTTGGGTCAAAATTTGGGTGTCCTGATAGCTGTAATGTTCTGTTGAGAGGCTATTATGTGGCTAGGCTTGAGAATTTTAGCTCTCGGGTGCATTATTCACGTGGGTTTGGCGCGATTACAAGCCCCACCCACACACCTCCAAGCTTCGAGCTTCATCTGACCATATCTTTCTTGTCAGAACTGCAGGTCTGGGTTATGGAACTCTATGGGAAAGCTCTTTGGTCTAGAATCTAATATAATTCCGGTGATTGCATTTGAATTTTCGTGTCTTTGAAAGACAGTTGCTTTGCTTCAAGTGTACTAATTTCTTGGTGAGTTGATGTGATGGAAATGTTAATGATACAATATATTGACATTGGTGTATGTTTATTTGGTAATTATATGCATATTGATATAATTACCCATGGTACATGATAAATTGTATGACTTAAGTGTCCATATGGAATTCATTACATATGTGGCATGACATTGACACACAATGGTGCATCACATTATCTATGCATAGGAAACATCGCATTTCATGGGTGTGAGTGCATGGTTGAAATCAATCACCACATTGGGTGATTGAGGGGTGGGCTCAATGCCATTGAACGAAGTCCAATAGAGTCGCACGGTTGCATGAAACGGAAAACTTGTGTCGAGTAATAGCAAGCAGGGATAGATACCCCCTCGAGTAAAAGACCCCGGTAGTTATGGTTAGACATGATCCCCAACGGTGAAAGCCCGTGAAAGTGTTGGAAGGCGTGTGAAGCCTACGATGGGACCTTGAAAATTCACTACCCACAAAAAGACACATGGTTTTGAAAACAAAAAGGTCATTCAATATATGACATCCAAAAAGGTTTTATTTATAAACAAAATCCAATTTTGTTTCAAAATGATCATTGGATGGAATTCATCGATCGACAGTTTATCACCTGGCATTGCATTGTTGTGTGGTGGGAGTCGATAATGACTCGGGACATGGTGCATGGGTGAGTCTCATCTCATTTCATGGCATGACATGTAGAGTTCCAACCTAGGATTGCATAATCTTGTTGGAATTGTGGTGTGAAATGTGTTGTGAACATTGCATGTGCACTTAGGTGGGGAGTAGCCTCTGTAGGAATTATTCTCTGCAGGCGTGGCCTCGCCTATCTGAGGAAAAACATTTTAGGTGCGGGACCAATGTGGGTCTGGGCGGTTCTCATCCGGAGTCGCGAGAGTGAAGAAAACCGACATGTGGCTTTGAGGATTTTTTTTGTAAAACCTGTTGAGAAAACGAGCTTGACATGTATTTTTGGTATAAAAGAATTGTAATTAAAAGCATGTGAACTGTTTTTAATGTATGTATATCCTTGCATGTTTTTTAAGAATATGGATAAATGGGTCTTGGTAAATGGGACACAACGATTGTGATGTCAGTACATGATTATCCATTGGTGATTCAAGAATTTGAGTGGATGATCAATGTTACAGATACAGGATCACATAAACACTAATAATTAACATTTAATGAAATAAAAGTAAACATAATAACTTGTCCTACATAAGGTTGATTTGTGTAAGGAATCATCCAATAAGGCAAGAATCCTTTGTAATTGATTGTTAAATATTCATTTTTCCTACCAAAACAATATATTAAGAACTTGACTTTCATCTTCTTTGTTGTTTCCTATGTTTTAGGTAACTTGTTTATGATATATGAAAATTATTTGAAAATAAATAAACAAGTTTAAATTCTGAATAATTGAATAACATTAGTTTTAGAAAATTGGAATAAAGTTTCATTAATGTAAATCTAGTAATGGATTTTCGACTAAATGTCAAATTAGGGAACACTTTCTTCAATTAATTTAACTTTAATAAAACTTATGTATTTGAGCATGATTGTTAACTAATACGGCATTACCTTATCATGAATATTTACATAAAACATTTCTATCCTAAGAATCATTACAATTGATCAATGTTTATGTGCTTAATGGTAGGAAAATCAAACACCTTGCAATGCATCCTCAACCCACACTTTTAAAAAAAAAATTATGAATATTACATCTCAACTTGAAGCTTGGATTCTAACTAGAACCTTGTAACAATTGTGAATAAAATAGATATAATTTAATCAAGCTGTAATGATGAGATATGTTTTTATTTTTAATTTTTAATGAGATAAATGGTAGTATTTTCTTGAAAGCTCGATGATATGTTTATTTGATGAGATTAAATAGATTCTCACTCGGCTTTTACATTTATATCAAGATTTAAAGTTTTCATGTATTGAAATTTTGTTTGCAATGTAATTAATTCTTACTAATGGAATCATTTTGTAACTAACTTCTTTATATTGAGTTGACATACATTTTCAATTGTTGTTTATTATTACTTAATTCGCAATCATTTGGAAACTTGTAAGAAAAGTTATACATGTTTAGAAATGTTTCCACCAAGAAAAGACAAAGTTTAAGGTGCTTCACTAGGCTACATGATTAGTTTTAAATGTAAGGTATATATTGTAAGTTGATCATATTCTTTTGATTGCCATGTAGATGGATGAAATGGAAGAAAAAAAAAGAGAGAAAGTTACTTCATTGAAAGGTTAGAGGCCTTTGAAATCACGAAATTGCTAAAAAAGAGCGAAGGAGTGAAAATTGATATTCAATATAATGATGATGGTGAGGGAGTGGGGAGGGATATGTACAACTAATCATACTTGGATGTGTTGCTTACGAACCATGATTTGATTATATCATATCTTGATTGGAGGAGTGATGTCGGTGATTGAAGGGAGAAATTATGGGATTGTGTGAAGGTATATAGTAATCTTGTGAAATTATTTTTTTACATTTTGTGTATAGCTTGGCTGCTTGTGAGATAATTAAGATCTTCTTATATTGTAGGTGCATTCTTGGTTGTTGAATAGCAAAAACAACATCATATCATCCATAGGGACTTGCTTTGAATCATTCTAGGGCACATAGTCTAAGATTATATCTATTCTTATAAGGATAAGCCAGAGTACCTTTTGCAGCCACCAATTGAATATAATTACATTCCAATTGAAGATTAGAGAAAATTAGTTGCTATTAGGTTGTCAAAAGAGATTGAAAGTAAATCAAAAAAGGGAAAAGAAAAGAGGGCAAAAAACATTTATATTCACTGAGTGAGTAGGAAATGATATATCTGCGACTTCAAGAATAATTATGCGTGAATTAAGGTTATTTATTTAATTGGACTTTTGCTGCAAAATTTAATATTACCTGTTTTTATTTTGAAAGATGCAAAAGACAAGTTCAAAAACTATGATAGATGGATCATATGGAAGAATTTAGCAATAATGGAAAGATGATCATGATGATGTTACAAGGGGTTGTGTAAAATATTGTAGGATTATCGACTGTATATGTATATATTTAGTCAATTTCATTTGTTTCTGTGGTCATTCATTGTTCTCTATTTATATGACTCTTGACATCTTATATTTTTGAGATGGAGTAGTGAGGATGTTAAGGAAGATTACATGCGTGGTGAAAGATGTCTCATAGTAGGTGCTGCAAGAGCATCACAGACCGAGTTAAGGGTGGGAAAAAAGCTAAACATTCATCCTTTGTGCCCCTCAAATACCACAAGAAGATGAGAAAGGAGGGACAGGAGAAGTAGGACCTTGGAAGAGGGTGTGCTGAAAGCTAAAAAAAAAAAATAACCCCTCACACCCCACTTTGAAGTGAGGCAGCTAAACATAAAGAGCAATTGTTTAACATGAAATATGAGAAAAAAGACTCATTATGGTTGCTCTGTGGAGGACCCATCATCACAAGGGATTGTAAGCCTCAACTAACTTCAGTATATATGGTTTCCTGGTTAGTTTATAAAAATAGCCTTATATAAAATATCTTAAATCAAGATTAAGGATAATATTTTGTTTTGGGTTTATAAATGAAATTTAAATCTCTTCAAACTCAAGGAGACATTGTTGCATATGCAGACTTATTTTAAGATTTAAAAGTTTCATTGTTGGTTCAGCTCTGTGATGGTGAAATCTCCTCCTCTTGACGCAATGCATATTTAATTCACTTCTTTGTGTTAATAAGGGAGGTTGTTGGATATGTGGTTTGTGGCTACTTCATTCTGCGATGAATGGTAAATAGTTGGTGATATTGGTGTTTAGCAGGAAGATTTCCAGTTAATTGGCTCACACTCTTGGTTTTGTTTAATAAATGTCATGCATCTATTTATACATGTTTGGGATGTTGTTGGCAAAGGAAGAGAATAAAATGAAGAATCTGGCATCCCCGAATAAGTGAATGAAAATCCTAAGAGTATACAGTGTTTTTAAAGCAGTTTAAGTGGTTGCATAGTATTGGATGATACACTCAGCAGAAAAATGATATTTGTTCATTGAGGATGGTGTCAATCTTTGATTAGTAGCTCCACAAATTAATAATGGGATTCATTACTATTCGACTAGTGGCTCTATATTGGTGGACCTTATTTTTGTTCCATATTGTAGCGCCCGAATCCGGGAGTCTGATGATTACTGGTCAGTTATGCGCGTGTCTTACGTTTTAACATGTTTGTTAATCATTTTTATAACAATGTGGATGGTGGGGTTGGTGTGAATGCAGGTGCAATTGGTGCGAAAAGGGCAGTTGTTGGAAGCATTGGGCGAGAGGATGAAAGTGCATAAGATGGTTTAGAAAGCGTCGCGCGGCGGTTCAACCTCGCGACGTCTCACGTCATTGGCGCCCGTAAGTTGGTGGCTATAAAGTCAAAAAGCGCTTAGCGATTCTGCTGACGTCCTCAGCGTCCTTGGTCAGCCTGGGATACGTCTTCTCATCATTAAAAGCAAAAGAGGCGCGAGTGAGGCATCGGGATCGTCTGAACTAGGGCATGGAAATCGAGCAAGTGAGTGATCTGAGAAGGCAGTGGTGTATTTTCTTTTGGACATTAGATACGATGATTTACATATTACATATTGATATTCTCTTATTCAATGTTTCTAGTTTATACTAGTTGTTGGACCTGTCATTTGTGGATTAAAGACAATTATTTTATATTATTGAGTTGTTTATAATTTATTTAGCATACACTTTATATACGTTTAATCATTTTCCATGGAGATGTCTTGCCAACATAACATGACTATCTTTTGGAGATCGGAGATTCGAGATGAGGAGTACCAGGGATACATGTAGAAGCGACCTTCGGTTGATTCGGTAAATAGAATATTAGATCCGAGAAGGTGGCAGATAAGGTTAGAACATTTAAACATTTGAGTGTCGAGTTCAGGGTAGAGATACACTCCAACTCTACTAAGCGAGATAGGCGGATACACCTCGAGAGAGGAGGGTATTTCGTAAATAAGATCACTAACTGAATTTAATAAATCATAAATATTTGAATATCATCTTTGAAATAATCCGCCGAAAGTGTGGGAGACATAGCCTAGTCTATTTGATAATTCATTCAGATTAGTTAGTTTAGTTTAAATTCAGACTCTAGTACTCTTTACTAACATTTATAACTTGAGATAATATTCAAAAGCCCGATCTCTGTATTCAACAACACTTATCATTGGATCGATATTAGCTACCACAGTTATATATTACCCAGGCGCCTTTGCATGGCATGGCGTGCACATACACATCACACTTTCGGCTATCAAGTTTTAAACATTCTTGCAGGGGATAGTTGAGTGTGAAGATCAAACAATCAGATATTATTCCCAGTTTTGTTTTATTTGTTTTACAGTGCGACATTTGGTATTTTTGTTTCATGTGTGATTAGGTTAAGGTTTGGGGTGGTACATGGCGACGAGATCGGAGTTGACCCGACATCTGTTTGATCTGAGCGGAAAAGAGACTTTGCCAAGATGTGCAGGAACGAGAGCGGGAGCGGTTAGAAGTCTAAGCAGTAGGAAACAATGAAGAACGGGATCTTGGCGTTGGCGAAAACGAGCCCACGGAGGCCGAAATGGGAATAACGGAGAATTCGCACCAGTAGTTCGTGAGGATGATCCATTCATGTTGTTGAAGGTTGCCTTCAGTTCGGCGTATGGGAGGCCACCTGTTCAGGCAATAACTGATTCGGTGATGCTTCTGGTCTTGAACATCCCATTCCAGGTTTTCAAGTAGAATCAAATATGCATTTGACCCTGACTTTCTTGAAGTTTGTGTTGATCAGTACAATGGTCACGAAGAGGCCCATGGTTGAGATTATTCCCTCTCACTGGTGATAGAGCCCGAGCATTGATTATAGAGTCAAGCCTTGGGACCCATTCTTATGTGGAGCGATTTAGTGAAGAAATTCGACAGGTTCTTCCACCCTCGAAAATTGCACAACGTGAGATGTCTTTTGGACAACTAGAAGGAGAGAGAACTGTGGAGGCATGGGACGATTTCCTGAACTGCGAGAAAGTGCCCACATCACAGACTAACAAGATGGATGCAGGTCCTTACATTCTATAATGGGTAGAATGCTGACTAAACAGTGATTGATGCCTCGGCTGGAGGAGCACTAATGAAGAAAACCACGGACCAAGCTTATGAAATCTTGGAGAATCTGCGACTAATACCATCCCGGTGTAGCTGGGGAGAGACTACACGATGCTTCATGGGTGGCACGGACAATGAGGTTCTCAACAATCTGGTTAATCATGTTGCATAGCTAACTAAACAGTTGAATAGACAGCAAGGAACTGCGAATGCCATACAGACTAACCCATGGGAGTTGTGTGAAATATTTGGAGGACGCTTCAATATAGCATGATGCGGTCGAAGCCAAGCGGTAAAGCGGTGATGAAAGTGTGGGGTTCAATCCAGTGGAGTCACGTAGCAAAGAAGGGCGGTATCAAAGGCGTTGTAGAATCAATCAAGGCCCGGTGGCGTAATAAGTCGAATCAAACGGTCAGAACAATCAAGGTATGGATGAACAATCAAAACATGTATCAGCGGGTTTGCTTGAACCACCTCCCGAGAAAAAGGTGGACTTAGAACGACTACCACAATGACCTCCCTACTGCTTTATGAATGAGACAAAGAAGGAGAATATCGACAACGAGCCACCCAATTGAACAATCAAAGCGCGCGGGTTGAAACTTGGAATACAGATGATTGATGGCCCGATCTATTATTGAGAGAAAATGGCCGGGTTCCTTACCAAACAACAGAAGTGGGCCCAGAGGAGAGATGGGAATGAACATATTAAAGCGGTCACGCTAAAATTGGTAAAGAATTGGAGGCAGGAGCAACCGAGTTATAGGAGGTAGAGAATGAGAAGGTCATCCAGCGGTCGAATGGTGCGAGAGAGGAAACGACCTCGGGAACTCAGTGCGAAGGAAACCTGCGAAGTCGGGACCACAAATTCCATATCCACAATGTCTAAAAGCATAAGGCTGGATAAGCAGTTCACGAATTCATGGGAAGTATTCCGAAGCTGCACATCGATATCAGTTTGCGATGCTTTGGAACAGATGCCGAGTTATGTAAAATTTATGAAGGACATACTGTCTCAGAAGAGAAGATTGGCTGAAATTTGGCTTGATTAACCAAGCGAAGAATGTAGTGCCATATACTTAGGAGAAGGCACGCAAGCTAAAGACCCAGTGGTTTCTATCCATTTTTATTAGAATCATCTTTGAGAGAGCAACGTGTGATTTGGGTGCCGGCATTAATCTCATGCCTTGTCAATTTTGGCGTTTGGATTAGGTGAAGCTGTCGACTCTGAGTCCGCCCGGCAAACGGATCCTTGAAGCATCAGAGAGGGGTAATAGGAGTGATGTCTTAGTAAAGGTTGACAGAGTTTATCCTTCTGGCCGATTTCATTGTATTCATAGATATGGAAGAGATTAGGAAATACCCATGATCTTGGGTGAGCCGTTCCTTGTGGCGAAACAATGATTGATGTTCGAGAGGAGAATGGGAATTTGAGGTCGCGAGGAGGATGAAGTCATCAAGTTCAAGCGTGTTTCAGAAATTTGTGAGACATCCGGCGAAGAGTGATACATGTTTCATAGCGAGATAGTAGGGGCTGTAAGTGTCTAGCCAAAGTGGTCTCACAATGACGGATCCCAGCTGCGAGGCTAGCTGTCTGAGAATGATTGAAAATATGAGTGAAGAGCGGAGGGAATATGTAAAATGGATTGGATTCTTTTGCAGGGTTTGATAGAGAGAAATACTTGAATCCACAGGTGGAAGGAATTTAAGCATGAGTGCATCAGAGTTGAAACTGACCACAGTGAACAAAACCTCTACTAGCCATTTGGAAGTATGCATATCTTGGGGTAACATCCACCTTACCGATGATCATCTCGACATCCTTGGTAGAAGTAGAGGAGAAGTTGTGGGGTCCTTAGAGATCATAAAAATGCACTCGGATGGTCTCTCGTGATTTAAAGGTTCAGCCTTCCATGTGCAGCCATCATTTGCTTGAAGATGGTATAAACCATGGGGTGAGCGGAAGGAGGTTGAATCCAACAATGAAAATTCAAAGGAAGTATTGAAATGGCTTAATATTGGGGTAATTTCCTATTCGGAGCAGTGCATGGGTAGAAGTCGAGTTCAAGTAGTACTGAAGGGAGGAACAACTATCATAAGAGCCAGAATAACATGTCTTGCCTTCTCGAGCAGTTCTGGGTGGAGAGTTGTATTGATTATCGGGCGAGCAAGCCACTTCCCGAAAGATCATTTCCATTCTTGGTTTCTAGATCGGATCTTTGGATCGATTGGCCAGGTCATGAGTATTATTGCTTTTGGATGGATATTGACTCTGATCAAATTGCTATAGCCTGAAGATCGGGAAGGCGACATTCACATGCCTGTCGGACATTCGCGTCGAGGCGGATGCCCTTTGGGGTGTGCGATGCGCTAGGCTCGACAATGTATGATGTGGCCATATTCTGGGCATGGTTGAAGAAGACAATCAAATCTTCATGGATGATTTACCCGGTGTGGGAGATTCTGTTTGACAAGCTATGCGGAAAATTTGAGATCGATGTGTTGAGATCACGAGGAGACCCAATCTTGTACTCAATTTAGAAGTGCCATTTTATAGTCTGCAAAGAATATATGGGCATAAGTTCAGTGAGGAATGAGGTAAACCAGGCAAGGTGAAGCGAGTGAAGAATTACCTCCACCCTCATCGGGTAAAGGGAAAAGAAGTTTTGTTGCGTGGATTCTATCGGATTCATTAAAGACTTCTCTCGGATTGCCAAAACCATTGTCTAATCTCCTAGTTCAAGGGACCCCATTTGAGTTTGATGCCCAGTGTTTGCGCGCCTTTTCAGTAATAAAAGATAAATTGGTATCGGCTCCTATTGTGGTAGCTCCGGATTGGTCCTTTCCATTTGAACTTATGTGTGACGCAAGAGATTTTGCGATTGGAGCAATGTTAGGGCAGAAACGAGAGAAAATTTTCCAGGTAATCTATTATGCAAGCAGAACCTTGAATGATGCTCAGTTGAATTATGCCACTCAGAAAAAAGAACTTTTGGCTATTGTCTTTGCTTTGACAAATTCAGGCCTTATTTGATTGGTAACAAGGTCGTAGTTCCTATGATCATTATGATAAATACTTGATGACTAAAAGACGCGATCCCAGATTAATCGGGTGGGTTCTTTTCTTTATGAGAATTCGGCGTTGAAGTTAGGAAAGACAAGAAAGGCCTTTGAGAACCTAATTACTTGGATCATCTTTCACGTTGGAAGGCCCAGTGATGAGGTTCAAGTGTAGATAATTCCGGACGAGAAACTCTTAGCTATTGATATGAGAAGTGTGATGAGTTCCATAGTTTGCAGTTACGTAGATTATTTAGTGCAAGGTAGTCCCTCAGAAATTTAACTATCGAGAAAAAGGTTTTCGCACACTTGAAAGCTTATTTACTATTGGGAGGTAATCTCTGAACATTCTTTGGCAGACCAAGTGATCGGAGATGTGCGAAGATGAAATGAACGATACGAACGGCTGCCGCGCCACCATGTGGTGGACATTTTAATTGAAGGCGACGAGTGCTTCAATCGGGCTACTCTTGGCCTACCTTGTTAAAGATGCTCCATCATTTAGTATCCAAATGTGACGGATGTCAGCGAATGGGGGGCATTTCTGAAAGGGCGAACCACCCATGCATCCCAATTACAGGTAGAAATGTTTGACCTATGGGGATGGATTCCTTAGGACCATTTCCCCATCTTATAACAGCACATCTTCTTTGGCAATAGATTATGTATCTCGGGGTTGAAGCAGTTCGCCATACCATGATGCCAAGGTGGTGGCTCGATTTCTTCAATATATTCTCGATTTGGAAACCCCTCGGGCGATCACGAGATAAAGTACTAATTTTACGCAATAAGATGATTGACAGGATCTTGCAAAAGTATGGGGTGCGCCATCGCACATCCCTTGCATATCACGTAGTCAAATGGGTGGCGGTGTCAAATCGAAATTGGTCCGATGCGGAAGGCAGGTTAACGATTCAGGAAGGGTGGAGTGCAAGATTGATGATGCAACTGCAGGCGTACGAGCGACATTTAAAACACCCTTGGGCGTGTAGCCCTTTAAGAATTGTTTGTGACGGCTTTGTGCCATCTTTACAGTGGAATTAGAGGCATCGAGCCCTCTTTGAGCCTTCAGTTGAACCTTAGACGATTACACTAAGCCTGGGGTGAGAAGCGGCCCCGCTACATTTCAGGTGGCCCAGAGCGGGTCGGGAGCGGCTTATGAAAATGCCGCATTTACAAGGAAAGACAAAGTGCGGCTTGCGATAAACACATTACCAGGAAGGAATTCGAGGTGGGACAACAAGTCCTCTTGTTTAATTCCCATCTAAAACTCTTTCCTGGGAAATTGAAGTCTAGATGGTCCGGACCTTTCACAGTGACCAAGGTCTTTTCACATGGAGGGGCGGAGGTTACACATCCTGAGAAAGGAACATTCACAGTTACCACACAACGGTTGAAGCCGTATTTTGGGGGCGAGTTCCATGCAGATAAGCGGATCATTCCATTGGCCAGCGGAGCCTTGATGCTTGGTCATAAGAGCTCGGGTTCCCAGAAACACATTAGATTCAGAGTTTGTCGAATGCTGACATTAAACATAACGGCAACTGTAGGAAGCGACCCAAGTTTTCTTCTGGATTTTCCTTTATGGTTTAAATTTTATTATCTGCAGTATATTGGTTTTGTTTACGTCAGTAATCAGTCCCTTTTGGATGTCTCTGCTTTTCGGGACCCGCAGTAGAAAGTGAGGGAGGATCAGTTTAACAAGTTTAAGAAGTCAATTGCATGAAATTTCTCTTATCTTGAAGTAGTTCTTTGATTTAATTACATTTTGGGAGCTACGTGGCGTCGCGGCGTTAGCTCTCAGCACGTCGCGGCGTTGTTCCCCACCACCCTGCAGGCGTCGCGGCGTTGGGCTCCAGCGTCCCATTCGTTGGTTTGCCTCTGCGGAGCGTTGCGGCGTTGGATCAGCGTTAGCGTTAGTTTGTACCACTCTGCGGAGCGTCGCGGCGTTGGATCCCGGCGTCGCGACATTGAATCTCCCTCTGCAGAGCGTCGTGGCGTTGCCCGAAACGTCGCGGCCGTTGCTGCATTTAAGGCGAAATCACCTTCCTTTTTGCTCCTACCTTTTCCACTCCTTGCACGAACCACTAGTCACATGTGTGCCGCCCGGCACCATACCTTGCCCAGGAGTCCACACCACGTCGGTCGGAGGCCGGTGTTTTTCCTCAGGCACCTTCTGCGACTCGTAGTCACCATCCTTTACGAGCTCCAGTCCACTTGTCACTGCTCGCCGCGCCACACTCCCATTAGGTGTCCTCGCGCCCAGTGCAGTATCGACTTAGGTCCACAGTTCACTTTGGGTCTCTTTTGGGTTGGTAGGGTCCCATTTTAGATCACAGGTTTGAGTGCAGTGTGCGCTGGAGTTGGTCTTTGTTTCTAGTGCACTTTAGGTGTTTTGTCGCATTTAGCCCCAGTCCATTAGGGTGTGTTCTTGTTGGTCTTAGATTAGGTACACCATGTCCGTAAGGTCCTTCCCTCGTCTCAAGTATCCTTAATTCTTCCACTTTGATGTAAGCGAGGTAAAAGTTGCCTCTGGCGAAATTAAACGAGTGGGGATCCAGACCCCCGATTGTGATGTATCGCGGTTTGTCGATGAGATTATGCCGTCGGTTTAGCCGCAATCTGCGAAAACCGTTGTTTATTAAGAAGGGTTTCCACCACCTGATGATTTTATGAAGGCGATTGCGACGAGGATAGCGAGCACTTTGCGACCACGCCGTCCAGCTGCGATGAGTGTGATCACGAGAATTCATGATCTAGCCTCCGTGTCGTCGAGAAGGTCCCAGTGGGGGTGTGTTGGTGAACCGGTCTTGAGGGTCTATCAGCCATTTTATGATCTTGATCCTGTTCCCCGGGCCTTTTGATCGACTTCACGAGCGGCCGAGCTACCACGAGAGTCATTAGGGTCTTGAAAAAGCGGTGGGAGTAGTGGAAGGCACAACCATGAGGCAGCATGATCCATTTAGGCAGAAACATCGGCTATATCTAATCGGCATCACTTCATCCTGCGTCGCGTCTCGTTAGGCGGCGAGCGTGTGTGAAGTGAGAGCTATGGCGATGCCACACTCGATTATGCCATCGTCCGGGATGTATCCCTTTTGATGTTGGGCAAGAGTTATGGGGGCCTTAAATCCTCTTATAGCAAGGACATAAGATGAATTTGGAAGCACCACTTTCCTCATTTATGGCTTATGCGAAGCAGGCGAGGGTGCCCCTTGATGACAATGAAATTAGTTGCACCCAGTAAGCGATATCGGTTAAGAGGAACAAGCGGGTGTGTACCATGACACAGGGGACCCTCACCGGTGGTCGTAGGCCCTCAGACGAGGGCGAGCTTCATGACTTCTCCAGGCCGCTTTGGACTCCACAGGCCCGATCCACAAGGGGACATTAGGCCGATCCTCGTCTCACCCACCTCCACTTCCCACACTTTGGCCCGGCCCCGCGAAGCGACTCCTCAGTCCCTTTTAGGCCTCGAGACCGTGCTCTCCACTGCTTGAGCGCTTTGATGCATTACAGGGCGAGACCAGGCAGAGTCCTCTCACGGGATATGGAAGGCACTTGGCCCCAATATGCATACGATTTGACCCAGCTAGGCCATTATTCTTTAGCGGCAGTCCTCCGAGGCTCGACGCTGACTTTCTTGCCAATCCACCCGGTAGCTGTCGCGCCACCACAGTGACTGCCCAGATCCTGGGAGTTCCCTCACCTTTCTTATGTTATTTCATTGCCAGTGGGGACACTGCCCATTTTTGTTTGGGGGGGTGCGGGTGATGCTCGGGTTTTTCTGAGATTTGTTTCGTGTTTATTTGTGTTGTAGTTTATTTTCAGTTATGCATGTTAGTTTACATTTCTGTTTAGTTTCATTTACGTTTGCTCATCTTAGGATGTTAAGTTTTGTGTTTAGTCATGTTTGTGTTTTAGGTAGATCATATACATGCGTAGTGGTGTCGTGTTTAGGTAGTTTGTCAGTATTATTGATGCCATGCTTGAGAATAGGGGTCACTTTTGGCCAAGATCCACTATTGTCATGGAAGAAAAGTTCGGTGGATGTCACGAGATGATCGGGAATTAGGTTGAATAGGTGGGGAGGCATAGTGAATTACTCAGGTTATTGAAACCATTCTCCCGAGAACTATCACTCACACACAAATGATCTACAGTTTACACCTAATTTTAGCAGGCTACTAAGGTTCAACAAACCACAGGAGTCTAAGCACTAAAGAGATGGGACACGGAAGTGAATAAAGAGGATTGTAGGCCCCAAAATAAAAATAAAATAAAAAAATAAAAAAAAATAAATAGAAAAAGAAAAAAAAAGAAAAAAAAAAAGAAAATATATATATAGAGAGAGAGAGAGAGAGATAGAATAAATTAGGATCATCAGTCGGAATCCAGGCAGTCAGGGGCCTTTGAAGCCCAGTGCCACGAGCAGTGGGAGTCATTGACTTCTTTGCCGGAATTCTGAGAGACGAGGAAAGATGGAAGTTTCAGGTTTAGGGCCACTTAGGTTTAGTTGGAGTGTTCGGGGTGACGTTCGAGAGGCCCAGATGCGGTGCCCATATTGACGGTGGGGAGTCGCCATTTAATCCCCACGCCAGACATAAAAGCATAAAAACTACGGGCACTAAGTTTTGTCACATATTGAGTAGGTATATGAAATTCTGAAGCGGTGCGTTCAGATCCTTTTGTAGTTAAGATTTTTTTTCCCCAGTGGCGAGTTGAACTTCGAGTTTGGGCGTAGGAACCTAAGTGTACTGCTTTAGGGTCATTTATTTTGCCTTTTTATGGGGTCCTTGGGAAAGGTTATTGAATATCTCGGGCGGGGCACTAGTCAACTCATAGGAGTTCAGCCTAGTTCCTCGAAAGTTGAACACCTTTGCAATCACGTGAGACTTCAAGCGAGCGGCGGCGATTGTGAATCGGTCGATTTGATCCTTTATCTATCGACATGGGCATCGTTATCTTCGTGTTGGAATTGCATAGTATGTAGGTGTGTGTTCAATTTAGAGTGATTCTTGCTTGGGGACAAGCGAGAAGCTGGACTGGGGGTGTGATGAGTGCAAAATGCTCGGGTTATGCAAAGTACGTCTTCGTTTTTAGCATTATTTTACATTTAAATCACACGTATTTTTATAGCTGATATCGATTAGTGCGGTTGGTGTGAATGCGAGGTGCAGATTAGTGCGAAAGGGCGGTTGTTGGAAGCGATGCGGAGGCGGAGGATGAGTGCATAAAGATGGTTGGAAGCGTGCGGCGGTTGACATCGTGGCGATCCCAGCGTCGTGGCCTTGGCGTCGCGGCGTTGGGTCTGACTAATATAAAAGTCGACAAAGCGGAAGCGTGCGGCGTCTCAGCGTCGCGGCGTCGAGCGGATGCAATCTTCTCATCATTAAAGCAAAGAGCGCGAAGTCGAGGCATTGGGGGATAGTACGAACTAGAACACGAAAATCGAAGCGGTGACATTGATCTTGAAGAAAGCGTGATTTGTATTTTCCTTTTTTTTGGACGGTAGTGCGATGATGATTTACATATTACATAGTGATATTCTCTTGTCGGTATGTTCTAGATTTATACCTAGGGTGTTGTTGAACCCTGTCACATTTTCATGGATTAAAGATTAGTATTTTATATTATTCAAGTTGTTTATAATTTGTTAGCATCTGCTTTATATCTGTAAATCATTTACATGGAGATGTCTGACCAACATTAACATGACTATACTGGAGATCCGAGATTCGAGAGATGAGGATACCCAGGGATCTATGTAGAGCAGCTTTCGGTTGATTCGGTAAATAGAGATATTCCGATCCTGAAGGTGGCAATTAAGGTTAGAACATTTAAGCATTTCGGAGTATCGAGTTGGGGTAGAGATACGCTCCCGACTCTACTAAGCGAGATAGGCGGATACACCTCGAGAGAGGGTATTTAAATGAGCAGATCACCTAGCCATTAATAAATCATAAATAAACTGAATAATATCATCTAGAAATAATCCATAGTAGCGAGGAGACACTTATTACAATCTCCGACCGCGATAATTCATTCAGTTAGTTAGTTTAGTTTAAATTAGGGCCTTCAGTACTCTTTCTTAACATTTATAACGAGATAATATTCAAAGCCAATCTATGTTAATGACACTTATCCGTGGATCGATATACGTACCATAGGTACCTTTATGTTATGAGAGGCGCAGCGTGCACTTCGCACATAGAGGCGTACTTTTATACATCAACGCTTTCGGCCTGCTCGGGTCGAAGTGGATAATCGTCAACTGCGAAACACATGTCTCATATCCTTGAGACCCGGACATGAAATAAAATAGCGTCGGGCCCGTATCCATACTCACAAAATATACCCAGCTATATTATAATAGTTTCAAGAGTTAATTACACTCTTATCTGACATTATTCAGTGTAATATTTCATACATGTTTTACAAAAACATAATCAAAGCCACATGTTGGCTTTCTTCTCCAGCGGCTATACAGTGAGCGTCGTCTTCACGAAGCAGCTCATGTACGAAGGGGATCCGCAGCGGGGTAGGCAATGCTCGTGGATTAAATTCTCCTACCAGGGCTACTCCTTCAAAATACACATGCAATGAATGCAAACCTGAGCATCCACATTCATCTGATTTACAATTCGTACTGGAATTATTTATATCATGCATGAAATGTTTCCATACATACCCAGTCACTTAGTGACTCTCACACATGCCTATACCATGTCACGTGATAAATCCCTTTGGCGTACGACAACACCCAATCTAGAGTCTTTGTCGGCTCACGACACGAGACGTTTGCGGTGGTAGCCATCGAGTCGATCCGGAAGCTCCACATCACTCGACTCGGTCTAAGTGATGAACATGGCCAGGTATGTTTTCTCTTGAGCAACAGAACTTTTGGATTCTGCAGCGGGTCTCTAACACTTATTTTATAACTTTTGGATAGTCTTTAGCGGGTCTCTCACACCTGTGCAAAACCTTTTCGAATAGTCACAGTGGGTCTCTCACACTGTCAGTCTCACACCCGTGCGGGACCTTTAGAGGATAATACCATGGGTCCTCACCCAGAGTTAAGGACGTGACACACATTAATTATTTCTCATTTATAATTTGAACTATGAGTCTTTATTAGACATAGTCCCAGACAAACTTGACCCATTCACGAGTGGTGAATAACTATCTAGATGCACCACCCAGGCTCGATCTGATGTCATAGTGCACATGAATCTGATGATGCCCGATTCATATAATCAATGTGAAACGCCCCCAAAGCCAAGGGTATCTGACATGCGTCAGCCTCTGGAATCTGTGTCTCATCATGAGACTCATACATGAAATAAAATAGTACATTGGCCAGCCCCATCATACTATAAAATACATGTTGTATTACCATAGTTCGAGAGTTATTACATCGCTCTTGTCTGACATGTTTCAATTGTAATAATTCATACATGTTTTACAAAAGATAGTAAAGCCACATGTGGAAACTTCTTCTCAAGCTCCTAACGAGCATCGTCTTCACTGAACATTCTTTGTACTGGAAATATTGATCATCCACGACAAAGGTGAGCGATGCCCAGTAGTGATAATCTCCTCGTAGGTTACTCCCCGCTAGTGCACATGTAATGTGACCCCAAATACATTCAAGCAAATGCATGATCCTACTTAAATGTCATGCCCATTCCATTATCTCGAGTCCTCGCCGACTCCCTCGCACATACTCGCCAAATGAGAAAAATATAAGCTTCAAAAAGCGAAGGTTTTTGTTCTTGACATACTCCCAGAGTTTCGGTAAAATCTATTGGACAACCCACTGAGACGAATTTGTTGGATAACTCTAAAACGAGATCAGGCTCTCAGTGAATTGTTGGACAATCTCTACTTCGATTACCAAGGAAAATCTTCCATTCCAAATTCCTTTCATAACCATTTCGTTTTCATTTCTTTCATGTCATGCGCTCCACCTATTATTCTAGAGTTGCCCGGTGCATATGGAATGCATTATATCATTTCAAACAATTCATGCAACTACAGCCTTGTCTCGATGCTGTATATATTGCTCATTTCACATACTAAACACATATTATTTATTCATAGCAATAACATCAAAATTAGCTCGCATGGAAATTTAATAACACTTTACTTCGATGGCTTACACACGATTATATTTCATATAATTGTGACATCCTATATTAACACATTAATTTTCATGCATTAACAATTTCTTTTTCCACCTGATTCAAGGTGCGTTCATTTTGTAATCACTAAAAGCGACCACAGATATCACACCTGAATCACGTGAGCGGTGGGAGCCTTAGGTCTCGACCAACATTTCCACGGCCATAATAGGGATTTTCCACTCGGGTCGAATATTTTGAGGATCGAAACACGGTCATCAAGCCATATAGCAGTCGTCCATTAAAATGGCCCTTAGCGAAGAATAAACCAAGTAGGAGAAGACCCTCTTATCTTGGAGTTAGTCGAGCTCGCAAGGAAATCAGAATAATCATAGCGTAGCCCTTGTAGCGTAGATCAACTTTGCTTCTTGGAAGGCAGGCGATTAGAAATCAGGGGAGATCTAGAGAGAAGTTGCACTCTCTCTCTAAAACTGGTTCTCCCCTTCACTAATTTTCAGTGGCCAAATGGAGAGAAGATGAAGCCTTTTGATGTATGTGGCTAATCATTCATGAATTCCATCCATTGTCCAGCTGATTGACAAGACCTTTTTATTCTATGGCTCCAATCTGATGTTAATATCCAATCTATACTATAATCATGCAACATGTGTCACATGGTACATGTAGTAGGTGACTTTTTGTCACATCATGTCTCTCCTCAGTGCAGTCTTGCTCTGACACAGACTTGGTTGCCTCGAAAGACTGTAAATTCCATTGTCTAGTTCAGACCAAATTCTGACGATGATGTGAATTGTGAGATGGACTGTGTTAAGTCAGTTTAAATAAATCGAATCACAGAAAATTCTAGATTTTGACCAAGAATATGATTTGTTTGAGAATTATGAATTTTTGGAAATAGTCAATTTCACATGGTTCAACACGGTGCATTCATATAAGTCAACCATGTGTTAGCAAATAATTTGACATGCGTTAACATATCATTTTCCCATAATACATTTCAAGCGTTGGTCAAACAATATGAGTTTATCTTCTACACATCATTCATGCTCCTCATGTCAGACAGCTGTTTCATATAAAGCAATTTTTCACATGGACCAGGCACGTCAACAACAATCAGGACTATTTTTAACGGTCCCAATCGATTACATGGGCTGTCATGGGCAGCCCTCTCATGACTATGGTTATTTTTGGGGCAGAGAGAATCTATGACATTTATTTCACCAAACATACAACCATTTTTATGGCTTTAAACAAAAGTAACCAGTGAAACATAACAAGTTGTAAATCCACGATACGGTACTATGGCCCACCCACCATAACAGTGGCTTTCTTATCAGGCAAATTCAGGCGGGCCAGATCACCAGAAATCTGGAGATAAGGTGGGCTCTGCAATACTTCTTCTTCTCAACGAACTCACCTCTCCTTTTTCTTCTCCCAAGCTAGGTTAGGAGAACTTGGTGGACTTGGCGTCTCTCATATATGTGAAGCCACCATTGTGTGGATTCATAGTATCCACTTATCTCTCACATGGTTCTATCTGTGGCATGATATGTCTTTCATGGGTCCTTAGGCTATGTTTGACTCATCATACATTTGACAGTGCTGCTGTCACTCAGTGTGTTTGATGTGTGCTTTCCTCCGGTGCCTCAACGTGAAATTTAGTTATGCGGGTTTTGATGAGGATGATTCGATGTGGATGGTAGATTTCTAGACAATTCAACGAGTGGAGATCAGTTTTGGATCATCCAATATCTAGAAAAATTGGATTTGAGCCAGAGTTCATTTACATACAAACAATTAGAAATTTTCTAGGTCCCACACATATAATACAGGTGGTTAAATCATTATTTATTTTTAATTTCATAAAACCTTATGTATGTTTTTCTCTAAATCATTATGTTTGTTTATATTATAGATTTCAGTAAGGTTTCATTTTAATTAACAAAATCTGGTTGAACTCACAAATTACACAAAATCTGCCAAGGGTGAGATCTTTGTGAACATTCAATTTATCATAATTTAGTTTCATGTCTCAAAATGAACACTAATTGAACCTTTTATTTAGGGATTTTGGTTTTTGTATCTTCGAAGATAATCTAAAAAGGCTCAGTGGATAGTTATTAGGTGAAAATCTTCCCTCTATTAAACTTTTATTCATTTCATTTTTCTTTACTTACCTACATTTTAAATTGTTTACATTACAAGTTCACTTGTTTTTGAAATGTAAGGATATTTATATAATTATTACATTTAGTTATGGATTATGTAGATATATTTAGGTTTAGATTTTATTCATATTCTATTGGTTTGAGAGGCTATTACAATAAATATATTGGATTGAAAAGATATTGTAAAAATTGATTGATCACTTTGTGAAAATATAATCTAAATAGTTATGAATACAATGCATTCATATGTCCATATTGCTAATGATAATTACTAAGAGTTTATTTATCATGATTGAGAAAGATTTATTATTCATTTGCACTTTACAATTGACAGTAAATAATAATGGAAACTAGAATAATGTTTTTCAAGTATGAGTACAATTGCTTTCAATGTATTCTAATGTTGAATGTCCAAGCCATAGGAAAATTCAAGCATAAAATTTAATGAATTTATAATTAGTCAAACAATTTGAAATGTTGAAGATTATAGAAAGAAGAATTGTAAATTTGATCACTATATCCATAACCTTTTAATATGTAACCATTTTAGTGTGTATGTCGTGAAATAATTCAAGCATATAGATAAGCTTTGATCCATACTAATTATGTGAGTTATTCCTTATATCTTTCCTTTGGTATTCATTTATGCCATGTGTGTTATATGTTTGGTTTACACTCCTGTATTGGACACTTGACCTCTCTCTCTCTCTTTCTCTTTAAATAAAACTCTCATTATTTGTCAAATACAAATCAGATTCCATTTATGTAAAATATTTTTCTTGTAATTGCTGGTATTTCTTTATATGAGGATGTCAAATCTGGGGACTGTAATAAGAGGTCAATATACATATTTCCAGATATGTATTATTGATGACTACTCTTAAAGCAGTTATGATATACTGATAGGCGTGATATGATATTTGTGGATATTATCCTGATGGATAAATATTATTAACTAGTAAAAGTGAATCATTTATTAACAACAAATATCAGTAAAATCTGATGTCTTTATCTATTCCCTTTTTTTTATCCATATTTTATATATATTGTTTGGTCTTATAACTTTGTTTTATCGACCCAATTGAACCCTCAATTAAAACATAGAGACTTAGGGTCTTCTACTAACTCTAGGATATTAGCAACACATATGATGACTTCATTTAGGGATAAAATTTTTTAAACAAACTAATATTATAGTATTCATTATTCTTAACATAAAGTATCAGAAAGGATGAGATCATTAGTTTATGTAAAACACTGGGAAGATCAGAGATGAAAAGATTAAGAATAAAAAATAAAAAAAAAAATATATATATATAAATAATAATAATAATAATAATAAAATAAATAATAATAATAATAATAATAATAAATAATGACATAATAACTGTAATGACGTAAATAATAATAAAATTGTAATAGTTCGGGGCCACGAAATTTCTCGATCTTAGATGATGAAATAAGGACTTCATCGTTAAGATTCGTCTGAAGTCTGTAGATTACCTGGAAAAATTACCGTTTGAATTCGAGATAATCGAGATTTTCACAATTTTGAGTAACCCAGATTGTCTGAAGTGACTCTGGGACGGGATTTTCATGAGATCAGGAGTTGGAAGTAGCTGGAAGTTAAGTTCGTTCGAATAAGATGGAGGCTTGCCGTAGTGACTGTTGTTTTCAGAGAACCAGATTTACAAGGACGAGTCGTGACTTACGTGTGTGACGTGGGTGAAGCAATCAAAACTAAAAACATGTTAAAGGTAAAATGGAAAGAGATAATAACTTTTTGTCAAGGTGACTGGAGAGGCAGTGAAAGAGGGGGAAGGAAAGAAGGAAAAACAGTCAAACCTCTGTTCGATCTGGATTTGGTGGATTGGGTTCATGATTTAGACAAAGTTCATCTACTCGATGAAGTACCTGCGATGGATAAGTGACAGTTTAACTAAGATTTCGATGGAGGTTGGAAGTCAAACTTTACAGATCTGGAAGTGTGGACTTCATGACGTTAACAGCACCAAGTGAAGAACCTTCCTACTTGGTTTATTTACTTCACTCTAAATTTGGGTTTTTGATCTTGGTTAAATACAGGGACTGTTTGCGTGTTTCTCAGGCACAAAAGAAAGAATCATTTTGTGAGTCCTTGTTCATGTGAGACCTCTGGCTTTGGGCATTTTGACTTTCCTCGAACCGGTTCGCACGTTCTTGGACTCTATGGAAAGCTCTTTGAGTCTGGAATCCATCCCTATATAGCTTAATGCAATTAAAGCTCATATTAGGTCCGAAATGATGAAATACAGTAGCCTCTACTACTATAGGTGCTGCAATGTTGCTGATTTTCTTTATGGCTTGCAACTTGCATAACTCCTTCGTTTTGACTCAAAATTTGGTGTTCTTAGACTCTATGGAAAGCTACTTGAATCTAGAATCTGGCCATATTCTTGTGAATGGCATTTGCCACCCACATAGTTTTCGAAAATTTGATTGTAGCACCAAGTGTGCAAATTGCTTGGTTGTGATGATATGCGCGGTCTAATACATTGAAATTGGTGTATGTTGTTTGGTAATTATATGTATGTTGATATAATTATCCATGAGGCTTAGGGAAATGTATGAGTTTGTGTATGATCGAGGCCATTTCATGGTTTCTGTTGTAGGCTATTTCCAGGACATGGTGTCACAATTAGACCTAGAGAATAAAGTAAGTTATTAACCGATTAGTGATGACTTGTAGATGCCAATGCATGTGTGTCGGGTATGCTCGGCATGAATTGTATGATTTGAAATCGGAATTTATGTGTTTAGTGATATAAATTTCCAATTGATGGCTAAGCATTATGCATGAGTAGCATATGTGCATATAGCACTCATTATATATGTAGCATGATATGAATAGGCAATGACATTTGTATTGCATTTCATATGCATCGGGACATCGTAAACGCGGTGTGCATGGTTAAGGTCATTCACCATTCTTAGTGAACGAAAGCGGTGGACTGGGAGCATAAATGGGACGCACGCCTACTGTGAGTCTACCTGGGCCTTCATGGTTGTAAATCAACATTGTTTATGGTGTAGATGGTGGGGGCTCGGTCTAGGAACAATGTCCTAAAGAGTCAAGCGGTTTTGGAGATTGTCCAATGCTTTTGATTAAAGCGGTTTATCGAAGACTATCCAATGCTTTTGATTAAAGCGGTTTATTGGAGACTGTCCAACGCTTTTGATTAAAACGGTTTATCGGAGACTGTCCAATGCTTTTGAATAAAGTTGTTTATCGGAGATTGTCCAATGGCTTTGAATAAAGCGGTTTATCGGAGGATGTCCAATGAGTTTAAAAAAAACACACGGAACTTGGTAAAAACAAGTTGATATCAAAGATTGTCCAATGGATTTTGATTTATAAAACAAAAAGCTTTTGTTTTGGAAAAATGGTCATTGACATAACATATGACGATTACACTCAAGGCAGTATAGGAGCTCTGAGGATTCTGGACATGGGACAAGGTGAGTCACATTCTCATCCATGGCATGTGGAAGACATTTGAGTAGGGAATGTGTGGGCTGTTTTTACTTTGAATGTGTGTGAAACACATTGCATGCACTTAGGTGGGAAGTGCCCTTGTAGGAAATTATTCTCATCAAGTATTGCTCACCCTGGTCAAGGGGACCCCTTTTAGGTTCGTGGAATGTGTGTGAGACGACGCTCAATTAGAGGCCTTCCATATTGAGAAGAAACTGATTGTGGCTTTGATTTATATTTTTGAAACATGTATTAGAATACTTAATTTTGATATATGTTTTATAAGAGTGATGTAATTTAAACTCTTATGGACTATGGTTCATAGTCATGTGCTTATATGTTTGAGTATGATAAAACGGCCCTACGTGTCCATTTTTACTATGTGGACCCGGTAAGGTCGTTGTATAATATTAAGTCATGTTATCATGTAATTGCACAGTTGTATTTCAGAGCTCCCCAGCATAAAGGAGACTCGCCTGACAAGTAAATCTTAGGTCCCAGAAAAAGGGGACTCAATGGTGTAGTGTTAGGTTACCCAACATCCACGAATCTTCCGTGGGTTAACGGGTTGTCAACGGACCCCCGGGATTTGGGGCGTCACATTTTGGTATCAGAGCTTAGGTAAACGATTACCTAGGGAGCTCGAGTGTGGGTATCCATAAGTATGGTCCTGATATTAGTTTGTCTCAGCTAGATATCAAGAGTTTAGGTACACGAATACCTAGGACTGTTGGGCATGGGTTAGATCATTGCATAGGGTGCATTGTATGTTTTGTGTTCTAACATGCTCAATGTTTTTGTGTTACACATTGTATGAATTATATGCATGGTAAAATGTATATGGAAAAAAAGACGAACACTAGGGTTAGAGAACATAACCTTAGGGGTCCGGAAAATGAATGAATGGATTAGTTCAGGATGTGAGGTCTATTAGTAGTTGGCACATGCACTACTAGTTAGCCAAGGAGAATAATCTCAAAGTTTATGGAGATCACCTCCGATGCCACTAAGATAAGGCTAGTTGCATTCCAACTAGAGAGTGAATCCCAAGTATGGTGGGATTGGGTCAAGGCCTCAATGGACATAGAGGCAATGACATGGGGAGATTTCCGAGAACTCTTCATGAGCAAGTTCTTCCCAGCATCTGCTAGGCATGCCAAGGCTCGGGAGTTCCTAGAGTTGAGACAGGGAGCTATAACAATGATGGAATACATGGCTAAGTTCACAAAGTTAGCCCGTTTTGCTGATGATTATGTGGCCACAGACATGGCCAAGGTGAGGAAGTTTAAGGATGGTCCGGCTGTCTATCGTGCAAGATCAGGATTTCTCCTAGTGATACGGGCTCATGGTTTGACAATCTATGGCCAGCAGAGAAAGAGATTGATAACGCAGAGCATCCGATGCGTAGCAAAGGTGGGAAGAGGAAGGAGGGTCACCTTCTCTTCTAGCACGTGAAGAAGCAAAGACCTCTACTCCACAACACCCCAAAGGTCATGCAACATCGCTGCGCTGTGGCTACTAACAGACAGGCTCGATGACTTGCTATCATTGTCACCAAATTTCAGACACTGAGACTCGAATTTGCCCCTAGATGTGGATTCCAAAGTGTTAGACACCACAGCCCACTATTAGTAGGACGCCCATCGACACCGCTTTGTTTTTCCACAAGATGGGCCTATAACCAAGATCACGAAGGTTTCCATGTGAAGCACCTTCCAAAGATAGATAGCCGCGTAGAGAAGCCGAGTATGGGTCGAGGTCGGGACAAATCTCACATAAGCTCAAGACTCGAGACCTAAGGGCCATCTGATGACAACATAGACTAAGCCTACGGATCTACCAATATAAAGGGAAAGGTTTTACATCTCACCTATGGGCAAGGATATTGTTCAACTCTGGTGCATCACATTCATTCATTGTTGCATCATGTGTGAGAGAATTGGGCTTAGAGGTTGAGACCTTAGAAAAGTCAAGCGAAGTGAGTTCTCCCTGTAGACTAGGGTGAGAGCTTGATCATGTGTCGATTGAGTTAAAGGTCTCCGGATTCTTCACTATGGACCCGAAATGTGGACATGTCAAAGTTTGATATCATCCTTGGGATGGACTAGTTGACGGCACACCAAGTCGTCATTGATTGTGATCGTAGGAGGGTTACCGCCTACACACAAGATAGTATTCGTGGTTACGCTTCGTGGGGATGCTTGACAACCTGCTTGACCCTAGGACCGTACACCTGCATGGCACAGTAGTTGATGGGTTGGCTAGCAAGCTTTACCCTGGAGGACGAGGTAAGACAGAATTTTGATCTACCTCGGGTAGTTTGGCGTAGTATGAGGATGTTTTTTGATGAAGTACCTGGATTACTCATATAGGATGTAGACTTTACCATCGAAAGCACCCCGGTACATCGCCTATTTTTGCTTACCCGTCAGAATGGCGCCTACTGAGTTGTAGGAACTCAAGGTCCAATTGCATGAATTGGCTGGATAGGGCTTATTAGGGATCGAGAACTTCACCCAAAGATCTAAATACCACTCATCTATACGGTGAACACTAAAGTATTCTCGCACACAAAGTCCTGGTATATATTTCACAAGTAGACCTCAACATGAGGCAATGCATGTGGATGGGAGATCTGAGAATTATGATTTCTGACTTGCATTACCACACCCTAAGTAAGGGCACTGTGGTGACACACCGGGCTGGAAGTCAAGAGGAGTGTCAAGTAGTATGGCTTCCCAAGAGAGGCGATGATCAGATCATGGAACAATCTCTGACCGCAATACAGTTGATCGTGACTCTGTGGTGCCTTTGGGAGCGAGGTACTACGCCTTCCCTACTAAGTAAAGTAATTGAGTCTCAGGGATAGGACACAGAGATATTTTCCATCAAGGACCGGGTATAGGTAACGAAGGCTAGACCATTCACATGGATGGTAGTCTTCGGTATAGGGAAGAGCTAGGCTTCCCGCGCTTAACAACCGTGAGGAGATCCTCAAGGAGTTGCTCTCGTTTTGTTGTGCATCTGTTGGAGATCGGCGATAAGAAAAGCGCGAGCGAGGAAATATGTAAAAATTTTACTTATTTACAGGCGCATCGGGATCAAGCGGTTTGATGAAACTAAGCGATGAATCAGAAATCCATATCTTAACTCTTGTAGGCTAGAATCCTTTTCGGCTAGTGCGGATTTTGCCGATCACACTGCAGCTGGCTTACAAGCAGGGGAAACGATCCCAACGTATGTGAGAGCAGAGATGATGCAATGTCTGAAGCAGCCCTCAAGGTATCCGCACGACGGCTAATAGATGGGATGGATGTGCACAGCACTATGATAGGTCTTTGTCCTGAAAACCAAAACACCTTAGTGTCTTCTAAATCTCTAAAAGAATTCTCTCAAAATGCCCACTTGAAAAATGCCTTAACTAGATGATAAACCCATGTTATATCAAGCCTCCCAAACCACTTTTATTAAAGCGAATTTAAACTAAATTCCATTAACTATTAATGGGGCTTGGGCTTGGAAGCAGGCTTAATAAATGAGCTAAGAAATACTTTCTAACATCCCATTATAGCTCATTCTTATGTGCGACCCTATGAGTTCCTCAATGTTGGCGACCAGACTAGTCATATTCTAAGCCCCACAAGTTATAATTGGTCTCTAGCAAGACATTATAACTGCAAATCAAGTGAGTCGATATTTCGAAAAACCTTACCATAGTATGATATTAGTCCTTTGTCACACGATGTCTAGATTAAGCACAAAGCATGGATGAAGTCATCTTTATACAACTTAATCGTTTCTTGATTCGCAAGTAAATTGACTAAACAAATGATATTGATAACTCCTATCAATCTCATTCGAGCACGGCCATGAATTTCTCAGTCTCACTTATCAGGGGCTGATGGACATCTCACTCAATTAAGAAGAGCGGGACAAATTCCTTCACTATCACTCATTCCTCCACATGATTTACTTCATGCCCAATGATACAATATTACCATCACCATTAAAGACGTCGGTGAACGAACCACGAAGTTCCTCATGTAAAGATCCATGGTGAATTTAGATTGAAGGACTTAAATACCACTGCGCAAAGATAATTACGATGACATAATCCATAGTATTTCTCATGTGAATTAGGTCGATAACATGAACTTAACATGTATTTATGTTCATGACCAGCAAAACGTTGTCTTTTCTTAGAAAACATAATAGTCTTAATTCATTATTATTCCCACAATAATGATCGACTATGGACTATTTAGAATAGTGTTCTAATGCCTTAAGGTTTTACTATCAAGTCACATACTTGATGACATAAAGCGAAGCCAACTATTCAAGGATCTTATTTTATCAAGTTAAACCACAATTTAAATGACAAGATAAAATGATAAATGCCTCATGTATATAAACATATAATGACAATGTATATGCCCTTAATTCAGAGCATATCATTAACGACATCTAGGTGGCACGAGAGATGTACCATGATCTTCGTAAGCGACGTGCTAGTGGGATGAAGAAACACGTTGAAGATTTCGTTAAGCGATGTCTCATCGTGGGTAAAGAGTAGAGCACACAGAGCAGCGGGATTACTCTAGCCTTTGGAGGTGGCTGAGTAGAAGTGGGAACATGTCACAATGGACTTTGTGACTCACTTGCCACGGATGTCGCGAAAGCATGACACGGTGCGGTTGATTGTGGACCGGCTCACTAAGTCGGCACATTTTTTGGTTGTGCAGATGACCTTCACACTAGAGGAATTATGCAAGATATATATATGAGAGATTTTCTAATTACATGGAGTGCTAGTCTCTATCGTATCAAACCAGGATCCCAGGTTTACGGCTCACTTTTGGAAGAGTTTTCAGAGATCCATGGGAACATAGTTGATGATAAGCACTGATTTTCATCCACAGACAGACGGTCAGTCAGAAAGAACTATACAGGTTTTGGAAGACATGCTACGAGCATGCATCCTGGATCTCAAGGGTTGTTGGGAAGAGCACTTGCCCTTGGTAGAGTTCGTGTATAACAACGGTTGTCAAGCGAACGCCTAGCGACGCCTTACGAGGGCTTTGTATACGGAGGCCGCTATCGATCTCGATTTGTTGGGCCGGTGGGAAGAGATCCACCGGTTGGTTAAAGACACCTCGGAGAAATTAAGTTTGATACGGAAAAGTCTTCTCGACCGAGCCCGGCGGAAGAGTTACGCCCAATGAGACGGTGGCGACCTCATAGTTTGAGGTGGGTGATCAACGTCTTCTTGGTCTTCAAGAGAGGGTGGTCGGGTTCAGCAAGTGGGGAAGAAATTTAGCGTAGAAGTATATCTAGCCCTTCGAGATACTCGAGAGGGTAAGCACAGTTGCATATCGGTTGGTGCTTCCACCGAGTTTATCAGGTGTCCATGAGGTGTTCCATGTCTCCTTACTCCCGAAGTATACTCCAGATCCAGCTCATGTAGTGGATTGGGGAGGGATTATTGGTGATACAGATTAGACCTTCGAGGAGGGACTGGTGCGTATCATGGATAATCGGGATCCGTTTCTGACCTTGAGTATGGGGCTAATGAAGATGTATAGGCGACACGAGGGTTGGAGGAGGCAACATGGGAACGCGAGGACACGATGCGCGCCACCTATCCTTTCTTGTCTAAGGATGAAGGTACGTGGTTTAGTCGTTTAGTGATTAAATGACTAGTTTATATGCATGTGATTGTGTACGGTTGCATATGCATGGGATTGGGTGTATATGTGTGGGAATTTCGGGACGAAATTCTTTTAAGGGGGGAAGAATGTAAAACCCGGGAAAATTAGAAATTTTTAGGAAAAATAGAAATTTTTAGGAAAAATGGAAAAATAATAATAATAATAAATTGCCATAATGGATTCGGGAGGCACAGGAAAATTCACAGATCTCAGATGATGAAACGGACTTCACCGTTGGATTCGTCTCACGAAATCTAGTTACCTAGAAAATTTTAATTAAAGTCTGAGATAGTCGGATTTTCACGATTTTCGAGGTAACGGGCCTCTAGTGACTCCTAGGGACGAGATTTTTACGAGAATCTCTGGAGTTAGGAAATAACTCAAGTTAAGTTCATTTAAAATAAATTGAACTTGAACTGGAATCGAAAATAAATTGTTTCAGGATATGAACCGGCTCAAACGAGTGGTGACACATGGCGCGACGTGGGCAAAGCAATTAAAACTTAAAAATATGTTAAAAAGGGTAAAATGAAGGAAAAAAATCACTTTCTCATTTGCATTAGACGTGAGAAGAGAATGAAGAAAAAGGAAAAAAAAAATGCATTGTGGCAGGTCAACATTTCATGTGGAGCCTCCAACTTTGGACGGCCATAACTTTTTCGTCCGAACACCTATTTACATGTTATTAGACTCTATTGAAAGCTATTTAAGTCTAGAATCCATCCATATATATTTTAATGCAATTTTATTGTAGCACCAAGTGTGAAAATTGCTTGGTTGTGATGATATGCGCGGTCTAATACATTGAATTGGTGTATGTTGTTTGGTAATTATATGTATGTTGATATAATTATCCATGTGGCTTAGGGAAATGCATGAGTTTGTGTATGATTGGCCATTGCATGTATGGCAGTTGTAGGCTATTTGTGGACATGATGTCACAATTAGGCCTAGAGGATAAAGTAAGTTATTAACTGATTGGTGATGACTTGTAGATGTCAATGTATGTGTGTTAGGTATGTTGGCATGAATTGTATGATTTAAATTGGAATTTATGTGTTCAGTGTTATAAATGTCCAATTGATGCATGGGTTAATATGCATGAGTAGGCATATGTGCGAATGCTTTCATTATATATGTATGACATGAATAGTGATGTACATTTGCATTGCATTTCATATGCACGGGGACATCGCATAAAACGGATGGGTGTGCATAGTTGTTGTCATTCACCATTCTTGGTGAACGGGTGGTGGACCCGATACATTGGACGACGTCCAATAGAGCTCCACAGTCTTCATGGTTGTAAATTAACAATGTCTATGATGTTGATGGTGCGGGCTCGGTCTAGGGACAATGTCCTAAAGAGTCAAACGGTTTCAGAGATTGTCCAATGCTTTTAATTAAAGCGGTTTATCAGAGACTATTCAATGCTTTTGATTAAAGCAGTTTATCGGAGACTGTCCAATGCTTTTTATTAAAGCGGTTTATACGGAGGGATTGTCGATGCTTTAAATAAAAATTTGTTTATCAGGTGTCCAGTGGATTTGAACAAAGCGGTTTATCGAAGGATGTCGATGAGATTTGAAAACAAAGCTTACACAGACCCAGTAAAAACAAGTTGATATCGGAGATTGTCCAATAGATTTTGATTTATAAAACAAAAATCTTTTGTTTTGTAAAAATGGTCATTGATGGAACATAAATGACGGTTTTCGCACTTGGTATATGCATGTGTGAGGGAGTCGGTGAGGACTCGGGACATGGGACGAGGAGTGAGTCATTCTCATCCATATGTAGACATTTGGTAAAAGTGTATGTTTTTACTTGAATGTGTGAAATGCCATTCCATGTGCACTTAGGTGGGGAGTAGCCCTTATAGGAATTATTCTCTACTAGGCATTGCTCATCCCGTCGTGGGACCCCTTTTCAGGTACAAGGAATGTGCAGGGAAGCGACGCTCACTAGAGGCCGATATTGAGAAGAAATCCAAATTGTGACTTTGATTTATATTTTGTAAAACATGTATTAGAATACTTAATTTTGATGTGTTTTGTATAAAGTGATGTAATTTAAACTCTTATGGACTATGGTTTTATAGTCACATGCTTATATGTTTAGTATTATGGATAAATAGGCCTACGTGGCCATTTTACTCGTATGTGGACCCGGTGAGGTCGTTGTATAATATTAGGCCATGTTGCCATGTAATTGAACAGGTTGTATTTTGGGTAAAGCTCCCCGTACAAAGGAGACTCTACCCGATTTTCGTTAAATCTTAGGTCCCGGAAAAAGGGGACTCGATGGTGTGGTGTCGGGTTACTCGACATCCATGAATCTTCCGCGGGCTGACGGGTTGTCAACGGACCCTCGAGATTTGGGGGGTCACAGTTTATATGATGTCATATTTGATCATGAAAATTTGTTGATATAATTTTCCTTGCAAGGGCCCAAACAGTTAGATGGTGTCATATGCAGATATTTTTTCATGCGATACATGCGAGACATAATTGCAAATAGAAGCTTCTTAACATCTCAGGTTTGTTTACCTATGTATTGTCATAAGTGTATGAGAACTTATACATATATTTAATTCTACATATTAGCATATTTTTTCTTGTCATATATTTTATTTGAATGAAAAAAACCTACTCCTGTAGAGTTAGATGAAATGAGATGCGAGATAGGTCTCATTTTTCCCTCTTATCTTAGATCAAGTATAGTGGGAATGTAAATTTTATAATTTTTTCAATAAAATTTCAAACATAAATTTAAATTAATGTTGCATTTTTCCTACTTGCAAGGTAAAGGGTGACATTTGCAACTGTTGCAATTTTGATATTACAGGATCATGCATAAGATCTTATTGTCATGTATAGATGTTGGATTTTTGGATACTTTTAGGTACATACCTACATCTTAATGTGATGAAGGTACAAGTTCATACATAGTTTTTTTTTTAATTATATATATTTATTAGGTTTTTTTTCATAATTTTGGTACATGTTAATATCTTTTAGTAAGTTTTCAAATATAAACTTAAATTAATGTGAGTTTTTACCTATCTCTGACTATGTTGGATGACATTTTACGATAATTGCATTTTGAGAGTACAAAATCATATATATATTTCTTGCTATCGGTAGAGGTGTAACTATTTTTTTTGGATATTTTTTGGTTCATATTATCTAGATTTTTTTCTAAAAATACATTACTACATTTTTTGGGATATATTTGTATATAGGTTTATATATTTTTAATTTGTACATTCAAATCTAAACATAAACTAATGTTGTTTTTTCTTACTTGGAAGATGTTGGGTGACATTTGCAGTAATTACAGTTCTTAGAGTGCAAGATCATGCATAAGTTCTAGTCATCATCTACAACTACTAGATTTTTGGGTAAATATTTATGTCTTCTCTCATTCAGCCACCCCCTGATATTTGATAAAAGCCAGATCATGTATGGTTGTTAGGTTGTTTTGTGAATGTTTAGATATATTGGGTAAATGCTTATATCCTTTTTTAATATAAACATAAAGTAATATTGTTTTTTCTTACTTGCAAGAGGTTAGGTGACACTTGCAGCATTTGTAATTTTTAAAGTATAAGATTATATATAAGTTCTTGTATGTTCATATACAACTATTGAATTTTTGGGTAAATATCTATCACTTTTTTTTTTTGGATAAATTTTATAAGAGTACAATATCATGTATGGTTGCTAAGTTGTTTGTGATACATTTAGATATATTTAGGCACATGTTTTACATCTTTTTAATGAATTTTCAAATATAAACATAAAAACAATATTTTTGCTTTTTCATACTCGCAAGAGGTTGGGTAACATCTTTGATACACTTAAAGCATGAATTCTTTCTCATTGAACTTTTAATAAACTTTCAACTATAAACATATAGTAATGTTTTTTTTTTCTTACTTCTTAGAGGTTGGGTAACATTTGATAACATGATAATATAAAATTGCTAGGTTGTTTGTAAATATATTTGGGTATATATTTATATTTTTTTTATTAATCTTTCAAACATAAACTTAAACTAACACTATTTTTTGTCCTACTTGCAAAAGGTTAGGTGACATTTGTAACAGTTGCAGCTTTCAAGGAATAAGATCCTGGATACATTCTATTTATCATGTATAACTATTGGATTTTTGGGAACATATTGGGCTTTGTTTTTTTGTTTTTTTTTTATATATTTAATGAAAATGGAAGATCATGTAGATGTTAAGATTTTTCTTTTTGTTTTCAATATATTTGGCTACAAGTTTATATCTCTTTTTTGTATATATTTTATGTACTCTTATAATTGAAATTACTATATATATATATATATATATATATATATATATATATATATATATATATATATATATATATATATATATATATATAATTTTTTTAGTTTTGGTACTTATATTTTTGTTCTATGATTTAAAAGTTAATATTGAGTTTTGATAATAGATTCAATTTTGCAATTGTGAAGCCCCCGAAACTTGGGGTCCGTTGTCTCAGTAGTCGACTCACGTGGGAGAACTTCGTGGATATCGGTGACGCGATCTGCATTGTTATGTCTCATTCACTGAGATCCATTGTAAAACCCGAGTAAATTTGAAATTTTCCAAAAGAAAGGCAAAACGGTAAATTACCACTATAGTACAGGTTGCAAACTTGAAAATTTTATAGATCTCGGATGACGAAACAGATCTCACTGTTTAATTCACCACATGAAATCTAGTTACCTGGACGAATTTCGTTCAATTCTAAGACGGTCAAATTTTCACGATATTCAGGGCATCGGGTGCCTAGTGGACCCCAAAAAAACGGGATTTTTTTAAAAAATATTGAAAGTGGAAAATAAAATAAGTAAAGTTCATTTAAAATAAATTGAACTTGAATCGGGACAAAATAAATTATTTCGAGGCATAAACAAACCCAGACAGGTCGTGAACACGTGGCGCGATATGGGCTACATGTCTAACTTAAGCATTAAGTTAGAACAAAAGAAAATTTGGGAGAGAGGGAGCCCATTTTCTAGGTTGTGCATGAGAGAGGAGAAAGGGAGAGAAAAGAAAGAAATTCAAACTTCCCTCTTCGATCTACGGAGTTCCATCGATTGGAATTTGTCGGACGAAGCAGTTCATCTACTCGACCAGGGGCTGCAGTGTGGGTCTTGAAAACATGGGTTTCAGAGATTCAAGCAAGAATTTAGAAATCAAGGTTTCAGGTAGGAAGTGTCCACGGGACTTCTTAGAGTTTCTTCTACGCTCCAAGAGGTAGGAATTCTTCCTACTTTGGTTTATTCTCTGCTCTAAGGGTTGTTTTGTTGTTTTTTTTTTACCCTAAGGGACTGTTTGGTTGGTTTTTCTTCCATAAAGGGTTGTTTGGCTATGTTTTTTCCATAAGGGGCTGTTTGGAAAAAAATTTGGGCTATGGGAATGTTGCCCTGTTTTGACCCTATGAAACGTTTAGATTTTGGGAGTGGATTTTGTGGGGAAAATAGGGAATTTAGACTAGTGCTCTCCATGGAAATTATAACTGCATCTGTAAAATTGATGTAGGCTTTTGAATCACCCCAGGTGGACTCCATGGCTCGATTATGGTCTATTTTCGGGACATCGCAGTACCTGTTTTTACCATACACAGCGTCAGGATTTTGGGTACGACTTTGATAGGGAAAAGAAGGAATTTGGACTAGTGTTCTTCATGGAAATTATATTTGCATCTGTAAACTTGATTTAGGCTTTTGAATCACCCAAATAGACTTCTATAGCTCATGTTATGGTCCATTTTCCGGGACTGCCACAAACTACCCTGTTATGACCATACACACTATCAAGATTTTGGGACTAATTTTCGGTTGGGAAAAAGAGGGAATTTGGACTAGTGTCCTCCATGAAAATTGTAGTGCATCAGTGAACTTGATATTAGGCTTTTGAATCACCCAAATTGGACCTCTACAACTCAAGTTATGGTCCATTTCATTCCCAGGATTGCCACAACTTAGGCTTTTATTTGTTTGTGTCTAGATTTTAGGACTGGATTCAGTGCTACTATGGGACTGAATTTGGGACTATTTTCAGGTCCTGTTTAGGGCGTGATTGAGGCCTATGGATGGCTAGTTTGGTAGCCTGTTTATGGCTTGTCTCGGAGCCGTTTTATGGACTGTTTTGTGGGCATAGTAAATGTCACACTTAGCCTCGAGGATCAAGAGTGTCATTGCTTGACTAAGTAGTGACTTGTTTGGATGTCAGTATGTGTGTTCTAGCATAGTGACATTTGATGGATTTCTATGTGAAAATGGCCATTACATGGCTTGAATATAGAATGACATATTGTATGTTGATGTTGATATTTGCGTGCATGATATATTGACATGAATGAAATGATGTATGGAAGTCATATGCAAGTGATGGGATTGTCCATGACATCGGGTAAGCGGTGTGGAATTGTGTGTGTCCATAGCGTCATTAGCCATGTGGCATGATATAATACGTGGTGCATTGCATTGCATTTATACACGGGAACATCGCATGACATGGGTGTGAGTGCATGGTTATAATCAACACTGCGTTTGGTGTTTGATTGGATGGGATCGGTACGATGGGACAACTTCTAAAAAGGTCGCACGGTTGTATACATGAAAATGAAAATATGTTTTGGGTAATAGCAAGTAAGGATAGATACCCCCTCAAGTGAAAGCCCCTGTATTTTTGGTTATACATATGTGTCCAATAGTGAAAGCCCATGAAAGTGTAGGAAGGCGTGCGAAGCTTGCAGTGAGACCCCGAAAATTCGCTACCCACAAAAAGTCACATGGTTTTGAGTATAAATGATCATTGAGGTGTAACATCCAAAAAGCTTTTGGCTTGAAAACAAATTAATTTTGTTGTAAAATGATCATTGGATGTAATCCACAAATGATGGGTTTTATCACACTTTGACATCGCATTATGTGGTAGGAGTCGATAAGAACTCAGTTAAGATGTGAGTCGATAAGGACTTGGTTGCAAGGTACATGATTGAGTCTCATCTCATTTCATGGGATGTAGGATTACATGGTAGAAATTGCATATACTGCCGAGATGGTGAACATGACCATTGCATTTGGTGAGGAGTAGCCTGCGCCCAGGGTTTACTTTCTTGGGCGTGGCTCCTTCGTTTGTAGAAATATTTCAAGTGCAGGTCAGATTGTGGCTTTGATAGTTATTTTATAAAATATATTGGAACAAATCAATTTTGATATACATATATATATATATATATAAGAGTGTTGTAAGTAACCTCTTAAGGACTATTGTGATATAACCTTGCTGTACCTTTGTATGGATAAATGAGCCGGTGGGACGATTTTACTCCTCCATGGATTCCGACCATGGATCATTTGTGTTATATTGGGCCCTGGATAGGTCATGTGATTATATAATGTACAGGTTGAGAATTGGATAGAGCTCCCCGTATAAAGGAGACTCTGTCCGATTTTTGCTAAATTATGGATCCCGGTAAATGGGACAAAATGGTACGTTATTGGGTGCTTTAGTACCTGAGTTTTCGAGTTCTTGGTTGGTCGATGAACCTGGGTTTTGGGGGGCGTCGTAGGCAGTATCGTTTGGTACCACAGTACCCTGGGCTTGAGGCATGGGCCTAGGCTAGGACATTTATGGTGCATCTGATACCAACGTCACAACTTTGTATCAAAGCATAGGTATACGATTACCTAGGGCCTGATGGGCATGTGTCATAGCACTGATACCAGCACAACTTGGTATCAGAGCCTAGGTATACGAACACCTAGGGCTTGGTGGGCATGGGTATAGGACATGCAGTTATGGTACAGTGCCTAGGTTTATGATTGCCTAGTGCTTGATAGATCTGGTACCAACTTCATAGCTTGGTATTAGGGCATAAGTATGTGATTACCTAGGACTTGATGGGCATGGGTTTAGACCATTGCATTCATTATGCATTTTATGTTTTGTATTGCGTGATTATGTGTTTCATATTGCGTGAATTATATACATGGTAGAATGTATATAGGAAAAGATGAACACTGGGGTTAGAAAACATAACCTTAGGGGTTTGAGAAAAGAGGGAACGGAAAATTTTAGAGTGTTGAAGTCTATTAGTGGTTGGCACATACGCTAATAGCTATACAAGGAGAGAATGTCTAGACGCATTCCAACTAGAGAGTAAATCCCTAGTATGGTGGAATTGGGTCAAAGCCTCAAGGAACTTGGAGGCAATGACATGGAAGAGTTCTGTGAACTCTTCATGGCAATGTTCGATGCACCTTTCGACATGCAAAAGCTCGAAATTTCCTAGACGAAACAAGGAACGATGTGATTAACTCAAATACGTGGCCAAGTTCAACTAAGATGTAGTTTCATTGATGATTATGTGGCCATAGATATGGCCAAAGTGAGAAAGTCTAAGGATTGTTTGAAGATGTCCATCCGGGGTAAAATTGTGGGACTCCTCCTACAAGACACGAACTTTATGGTCAAGATAGCTATGGCCATTGAGAGGGAGGTGGACAATGCACTGAACATCCGAGAGGCGGGTGTTAAAGTTAAGTGAAAGGTTTGGACTTAGAGGTTGAAACCTTGGAAAAGCCGATGTATGTGAGTTCTCCCCCTAGGAACTAAGGTGAGTGTTGATCAGATATGTCAGGATTGTGAGTTAGAGATCTCAAGGATTCTACTCACTATGGACCTAAGGGTCATAAACATGTCGGAGTTTGATGTCATCCTTGGGATGGACTGGTTGACCGCACATCGAGTCGTCATTGATTGTGATCGTAGGAGGGTTACTACCTACAAACTAGATGGTATTTGTGTTATGTTTCACGGGGATAAGCATGACGCTTTACCCCGATCCGTGTATGAGTCTTACCCTGGAAGACAAGGCGAGATAGGGGTTGAGTCTACCTCAGGTGGTTTGTGAGTATGAAGACGTTTTCGGTCTGAACTGCGAGATTACCTGCATTGTATGGGGATGTAAGCTTCACCATTGAGTTACACCACACAGTGCACCTTTATTTCTATGACTCTGCATGGGAGCGCTGGCGAAGTGCAAGAACTCAAGGTCCAATTGCGGGAGTGTGGACAAGGGTTTTATTAGGCAGAGCACTTCACCTTAGGGCGCTCCAGTTTTGTTTGCTGAGAAAAGGATAAGGTCTTCGGCTATGTATAGATTATCGGTAGTTAAATCGGGCTACTATCAAGAATAGGTACCCTTTGCCGTGGATTGATGATTTGTTTGATCAACTGAGAGGGGCACAGGTCTACTCCAAGATAGATCTTCGCACCGCTTATCATCAGTTGAGAGTTAGGAAGGCAGACATCCTTAAGACAGCGTTCAGAATGCGCTATGGGTATTTCAAGTTCACAGTGATGCCATTCGGATTGACGAATGCTCCAGTGGCATTCATGGATCTTATGCATGGGGTGTTCTAGCCCTACCTAGATCGGTTCGTTGTGGTTTTTGTGGACGACATCTAGATCTACTCCAAGTCTGAGGAGGATCATGATGGTCACTTGAGGATTATTCTCCAAACCTTGAGAGAACATTAGTTGTATGCCAAATTTATTAAGTGTGATTTTTGGCTTACTAAGGTGATATTCTTGGGGCATGTGGTATCAGCTTCAGGGATATCCATGGACCCAGAGAAGGTTAAGGGAGTAATGAGTTAGGAGAGACCGAAGTCAGTCTTCAAGATACACAGTTTCTTGGGATTTGCATGGTACTACAAAAGGTTCATTAAGGACTTCTCCTAATTAGCTACACCTATGACGAGATTGACCTGGAAGGAGGTCATGTTTTAGTGGAATGACTTGTGTGAGAGGGCATTCTAGGAATTGAAAAAGAGGCTTACTTCAACTTCTATTCTGATAGTCCCAAAAATGGGACATAGGTACATGGTGTATTGTGATACCTCTAAGGACGGACTGGGATGTGTTTTAATGCAATTCGGAAGGTTATGGCTTATGGCTCTCGACAGTTAAAAAACCATGAGCAAAGTTACCCCACGCTTGATATGGAGATGGCGGCCATTGTCTTTGTTTTGAAGATTTGGCGTCACTACCTATACTGTGAACAGTTCAAGGTGTTTTCAGACCACAAAAGTCTGAAGCATATTTTCACACAACGAGACCTCAACATGAGGCAATGCATGTGGATGGAGTATCTGGAAGATTACTATTTCGCTTTGCCTTACCACCTCTATAAGGCAAATGTGGTGGCTGATGCACTTAGCAAAAAGTCACAGGGAGTGTTGGCTAGTATAGCTTCCCGGGAGTGGCAAATGATCGAGCCATGGGACTCATTAGTTTTTTTATGGGTACAATGGTCAGGCTCGAGAACAGCCGGGGAGTTTAGTAGCCTTCCTTACTAAGCGAGTGGTGAGTCGAAGATGAAGACAGAGATGTGTCCGCCAGGACACAGTGAGCGATAGGTGATGAAGAACAGCCATTCACCGAGATGAAGTAGTCTTTGGTGATGGGAAGAGTTGTAGGTTCCCCGGTTGCGTAAGAGAGGAGATCCTCGGGGTTCATTGCTCTTGACTTTTGTGTGCATCCGGTGTACAGATGTACCATGATCTTCATCAGCTGGTGTCTTACGGAGTGGGATGAAGAAACACGTTGGAGATTTCATTCGACGATGACTAACTTGTCAGCAAGTAAAGGTTGAGCACCAGAGGCCAGCATGGTTACTCCAGCCTTTGGAGGTGGCTAAGTGGAAGTGGGAACATGTCACGATGGACTTTATGACTCACTTTCCATGGACATCGCGAGGGCATGACGCGTTGTGGGTGATCGTGGACCGGATTACTAAGTTGGCACACTTTCTATCTGTGAGGATGACCTTCACATTGGAGGATTTCGACAGGTTGTATATACGGGAGATAGTCTGGTTACATGGAGTGCCAGTATGCATAGTATCAAATTGAGATCCCAGGTTTATGACTCATTTTTGGAAGAGTTTCCAGAGAGCCATGGGGACACAGTTGATGATGAGCACAGCCTTTCATCCACTGAGCGGATGGTGGTCGGGGACCTTATCCGGACTTTGGAGGACATGCTACGGGCATACTTCCTGGATCTTAAGGGTAGTTGGGAAGAGCATTTACCTTTGAGTAGGTCGCTGCAACTTAATGGTTATCGGGTGAGTATACGGATGGCACCTTGAGGCTTCCTGCTGGGAGGCCATGTCGATCTCGGATTTAGGCAGTGGGGGAGAGACCCTCTGGGTCCAGTTTGATTAGAGACACCTCGAGAAAGTGGACTTGTCTTTAGACGTCTTAACTACGACTCATGTAGATAGAAGAGGCCAAACCGGTGACGAGACTCCACAGAGTTTGAGGTGGGAGATCATGTCTTCTTGAAGATGATGCCTTAAAGAAGAGTGGTCAAGTTCGATAAGTGAGGAAATATGTTGCCGAGGTATATCGGGCCCTTCGAGGTACTCGAGAGGGTTGGTACAGTTGCTTATTGGTTGTACTACCACCAAGTTTATCGAGTGTTCATGCGGTATTCCATGTCTATATGCTCCAGAAGTACACCTTAGATCCGACTCATGTGGTGGATTGGGGAGAGCTTGTGGTTGATGCAGATGGGACCTTCGAGGGACCGGTCACGTGTATGGATAGCGGGATCATGTTTCTGAGGCAAGTACATAGACTAGTGAAGGTGTTGTGGCGGCCTTGATAGTGGAGAGCAGCATGGGAATCACGAAGACACCATGCCAATTATCCCTTCTTGTTTGATGATGAAGGTATATTCTTAGTCATTTGGCATTAAACGACCGTTGCATAAGCATGTGATTGGATGTGTATGTGTGTGTGAATTTCGGGGACAAAATTATTTTAAGAGGGGAAGAATGTAAACCCCGGGTAAAGTTGAAATTTTCCAAAAAAAAGCAAAACGATAAATTGCCTCTATAGTACAGATTGCAAACCTGAAAATTTTCTAGATCTCGGGTGATGAAACGGACCTCACCTTTTGATTTGTCTCACGAAATCTAGTTACCTAAACGAATTTCGTTGAATTCCGAGACAGTCGAATTTTCACGATTTTTAGAGTGTTGAGTGCCTGATGGACCCCAAAAAAAGGGGATTTTTGAGAAATATCTCGAAACTGGAAAATAAAATAAGTAAAGTTCATTTAAAATAAATTAACATGAACTAGAACGAAAAAAAAATTGTTTCGAGGCATAAACGAACTCGGACAGGTCGTGGACATGTGGCGCAATGTGGGTTACATGTCTACCTTAAGCATTAAGTTAGAACAAAAGAGAATTTGGAGAGGCCCATTTTTGCGGGTTGGGCGAGAGAGGAGAAAGGGAGAGAAAGAAGAAATCGAACACCTGTGCCGACCTGGAGTTCCATTGGTCGAGAATTTGTGTCGGACTGACGAAGTTCATCTACTTTCGACGGGGGCTGCGTGGGTACTGAAGAAACATGGGATTTTGCCAAGGATTCAAGCAAGGAGTTTAGGAAATCAAAGGTTTTGGGTTTAAGAAGTGTTCACGGGACTTCCTAGAGTTTCTTCTACGCCCCAAGAGGTAGGGATTCTTCCTACTTTGATTTATTTTCCACTCTAAGGGTTGGTTGGTTTTTTTTTTTTTTTGCCCTAAGAGGCTATTTGGTTGGGTTTTCTGCCCTAAGGGGCTGTTTGGCTAAATTTTTGGATTGTGGGAATGCTGCCCTATTTTAACCCTATGAAACATCTAGATTTTGGGACTGAATTTCGATGGGAAAAATACGGAATTTGGACTAGTGTTCTTCATGGAAATTATAGTTGCATTTTTAAAATTGATGTAGGCTTTTGAATCACCCAAATTGGACCCCCATAGCTCCAGTTATGGTCCATTTTTCGGGACTACCACAGGCTGCCCTGTTTTTACCATACACACAATCCAAATTTTGGGACCAACTTTCAATAGGGAAAAGGAGGGAATTTAGACTAGTGTTCTTCATAGAAATTATATCTGCATCTATAAACTTGATTTAGGCTTTTGAATCACCCAAATTGGACTCTATAGCTCATGTTATGGTCCATTTTCCAAGACTGTCATAGACAGCCTTGTTTTGACCCTACACACTATCAAGATTTTGGGACTGATTTTCGATTGGGAAAAAAAGGGAATTTTAACTAATGTCCTTCATGGGAATTTTAGCTCCATCAGTGAACTTGATGTTAGGCTTTTGAATCACCCAGGTGGACCTCCTACGACTCAAGTTATGGTCCGTCATTCCGGGATTGCCACGGCTTAGGGTGTTATTTGTTTGTGTCCCAGTTATGGGTGATTAAATTGGGTCGGTGCTACTATGGATTAATTTAGGGCTAGTTTTCACTTCACATTTTAAGGCATGATTGAGGCTGTGGATGGATTGGATTTAATTGCTTTGTTTATGGATTGTCTCGGGGCCGTTTTATGGACTGTTTTGTGGGCATAGTATATGTCACACTTGGCCTCGAGGATCAAGAGTGTCATTACTTGACTAAGTAGTGACTTGTTTGGATGTCAGTATGTGTGTTCTAGCATATTGACATGTGATGATTTCTTTGTGCAAGTGGCCATTACATGGCTTGATTGTATGTGTGTCATTGCTTGAATATAGAATGACATGTTGTATGTTGATGTTGATATATGCGTGCATGATATATTGACATGAATGAAATGATGTATGGAAGTAATATGCAGGTGATGGGATTGTCCATGACATCGGGTAAGCGGTGTGGAATTGTGTGTCCATGTAGCATTCATTATGCATATGGCATGATATAGCATGCAATGGTGCATCACATTGCATTTATGCACGGGAACATCGCATGACATGGGTGTGAGTGCATGGTTATAATCAACACTGCATTTGGTGTTTGATTGGGTGGAATCGGTACGGTGGAACAACTTCCAAAAAGGTCGTACGGTTGAATACATGAACATGAAAATATGTGTCGGGTAATAGCAAGTAGGGATAGATACCCCCTTGGGTGAAAGCCTCGGTATTTTTGGTTATACATATGTGTCCAACAATGAAAGCCCGTGAAAGTGTAGGAAGGTGTGCGAAGCCTGCGGTGAGACCCTGAAAATTCGCTATCCATAAAAAGACACATGGTTTTGAATATAAATGATCATTGAGGTGTAATATTCAAAAATCTTTGGGTTTGAAAACAAATGAATTTTGCTGTAAAATGGTCATTAGATATAATCCAAAAATGATGGGTTTTATCACACTTTGACATCGCATTGTGTGAAGTAGGGTCTGATGGAACTCGGTTAAGATGTGTGAGTCGTGGGACTCGAGTGCAGTCTGAATTGAGTCTCTCATCTCATTTCATGGCATGTAAGATTCCTTAGTAGAAATTGCATGTTTTTACTTGGTATGTGAATGTGAATTGTGAACATGACCAATGCATATGCACTTAGGTGGGCAGTAGCCTCTATAGGAGTTCACTCTATTGGGTGTGTGTGGACCCTACCCGATCCACGGGCCAGCGCGACTCGCTATTAATAGAAAAAAGTGAATTGATTATCGAGCTTTGAAAAATCCATCCCTAGTGAGGAACGATTTTGTTTGGAGTCGCCACGTACTTTTTATTTTTATTTATTATAGGGAAAATCAAGTAAGAACAAAAAACCCCTCATTGACTCTAGTTAGGAAAAAAAGGGTCCATGAAAACTAGATTTCTGGGTCCTGGGATCAAGTTACTTATTGGGAAGGTACCTCATGTGAGGTAGCACCCATCTAAGCCCATAACTCAGTCTCTACTAATGAATTAGGTACATGGGATCATATGGGTCAAAGATCAATCGATCACTCAGGCTAAACAGATGACCTGAATCACACCAACCTACTTCGTATTTACATGCATAAACACTCGACCAAACAAAACAATGTACCCAATTCATAAGAGGGAATTAATTATTAAGCTCAAATACCATAAACATCAAGTCGAAGCATCGTATGCAGCATATAAATGCAAATACAGTAAGCACGTACTTGTGGTCCCTAGCCATCCGTTGTAGATATGGTCAGTTAATAAGCACAAGCACACAGCATGCATCCATGATCAAGTAACCAAAGTTCATGTTCAAAATGGAAGTGAATGGAACATGAGGGGATTCAGATGTTTGTTTCTTTCCACACTCTCCAAATGACAATCCACTAACCATAATCACCAATTCACAATCAAACTACTTTTCTTGAGTGTCTAAACTTAAAGTGGTTCCCCTTTAATTCAAGTTAGGCTCAACTTTAGACCCCAATATGGCCTGAATGCATTAGAGCAAACGGGCTTGAGCCTCAAGGGATTCGGGCTTGAAAAGTGCTAAAATAGGGGGGATGCCCATAAGTTGTCCTGCACAACCAATTAAACCGGTTCTCAACAAATCCAAACAATTGAGACAAATTCTAAAATTTCACCAGAATATTCTTTAATGAATAAGGAATCTAAAAAAACAAACGATGCATGATTCTGAGCCCGGATGAGTGAGAACCGACTTAAACAAGCCAAGATGCCCTAATTGCTATTCCTGAAAAAAAAAACCTAATGAACTGGATGATCTAGTTCCCTAACTAGCTGAGCCGATTGAGAACAAATCTCAAATTTTTTCAGAACATTCCTCATAGAGTAAGGAACCCCAAGAGAAACCGCGATTAATGATTGGGCTACGAATAGTGAGAAACCCAGATCGAAATAAGGCAAGTGCCCTATACTTGTTGATACCGGAAAACAAAACCTAATGAATCGGTTGATCCGGTTTCCCAGCCCCAGTTGAGCCCAGTTGAGACGGAGTTCTTAAATTTATCGAAATTTCCTCACGTAGTAAGGAATCCCCGAAAAACAAAGGGTGTAGTTCGGCTACGAGCAGTGAGAGCCCGACACAAGCTTGTTGAGTGCCCCTAACTATTATTAGAAAAATAGAACTTAATGATCGGTTGATCAGGTTCCCAAGCTTTGGTCAGTAGGTTGAAGTTCTCAACAAATTTTAAATCTTCCTCATAGATTTAGGAATTCAAAAAAACAAACGGAATACAATTCTAACTTCGAATGACTGAGAACTAACATAAACGATGCCTAGTACCCTAAGCGTGTTAGAAAAACATGTCAGGCAGGTGATCCGGTTTCCCAGCAGATTCGTAGGTTGAAAGAGCTTCTCAAAAATTTTCAAATCTTCCTCATAAGTCGGGAATCGAAAAAATAAATGAGGTACAATTCCATTTCAGGAATGAGCGAAGCGGCTTACAAATGATGCCTAGTACCCTAACTACTATTCCGGAAAACATAACTTAATGAACTGGTTGATCCGGTTTCCCAACGGATACAGTCGATTGAGAGAAGTTCTCAAATTTTGTCAGAATCTTCCTCACATAGTTAGGAATCCAAAAAAACAAACATAGTACAATTCCAACTCCGAATGACTGATAACTGACACAAACGATGCCTAGTGCTCTAAAACGACGCTACAAACATCAAAGGCAAAGACAAGCGCAAAAGAAAATGGGAGAAGCATCGCTTTGATACCTATAGGATTCATAGCTATCCCCTCCCCACTTGTCATGCTTTCTTTTACGCTTCCAAAACGGTATCGCTCCTTCAAATCTATGAAATCCATGTGAAATAAGAGAGACCACGCCCACGGGATCTAGAGAATATCATCTTTTTCTTTCTTTCTCTCTCTTCTTTTCCTTTTTCTTCTCCTTAGTTTTGTTCTTCTTTCTCCTTTTTTTTTCTCTACGAACTCCTCCATTTTGTGCTGCCTTCAATCTGAGGAACTCCCAGTCGTTCAGAGACTTCCCCGGCTCCATAAACACTCCTCTATTCCCGAGGTCCATAGTTGGCCACATTTGCTTCTTCCTTAACCACCCAGTATCAGTGGACCCCGAGGTGGGTTGCATGGAAACCCATGCGCCAGCTGAGAAAACTAGACCCCCGACTACGTGCTGGGATGTCTGGAGCTTATGGGCTGAACCAGAGTAATTTAGGTCCCAATCAACAAAACAATACTCCATGAAAAGGCTGGCCCGATGAGGCAAACTTCTGATTCCCAATGATCAATGGAATTGAGAAAAATATGAAATTTGATAGAATGTTCCTTAAAGTAAGAAATCTAAAAAACGATTTATGATTTTGTGAGTTCGGATGAGGAGATATGAAGCCAAAACAAGCTGGTGCTCGAATTGGAACTGCTTGAATAATGAACTTCAACCGAAATCCATTGAACTGGCTAAGCCAGTTTCCAACCGATCGATACGGTTGATAAAAATTAACAAATTTTGTTAGAGAATTCTTCAATGAGTAGGGCATCAAGAAAAATAAACGATGCATGATTTCGAGTTCGGATAAGGAGATACTGTGATCAACGAGCCCAGTGCTCCAGGTCGACATACTCCAATAAACCGATTGAGTTAAGACCTCGGGGAGCCCCGCGGCTTCTATGTACGATGCAAATAACTAAAATAAGCCACGATGACACTCCAGGAAATAGAACCACATGCCTTTTCCCGATGGACCACATGACCGCTGAGAACAGGAGACAAACTTCAACACAAGGGGGCCCTAATGGTGCTATATGAGAGCGATGGGTGAGTGTGATACCATGGACCTCGTAGTGTTGAAATAAAGTGAGGGTCGGCGTGGCTCACCATTTATGGGGAAAACATTTTCGAGGTTCGAGGTGTACATTGAATGTTTGGTGTGCTCATTCGAGGCCCAGTTGTGAAAAATTCAGTTGGCTTTGATAGTTATTTGTAAAATATATTGGAACAAATCGGTTTTGAAAATATATATATATATATATATATATATATTGTATAAAGTGTTGTAATTCAGCTCATAAGAGTAAATGATATAACCTTGTATATTTTTTAGTATGGATAAATGAGCTTAGATGGGACTTACTCATAAGTGACCGATACGTCATTGTGTTATATTGGGCCCTGGATGGGTCATATGATTATATTGTACAGTTGAAAGTGGATGAAGGCTCCCATACAAAGTATCAGATTTTCTAAATTATGGATCCGCATTAAATGGAACATAACAATGCGTGCTCCGAGTCACTAATATCCCTGAGTTTCAGCGGAGTTCTTGGTTGAATCAACGAACCCCTGTGTTGATTTTTTTTTTCAAACATGCACTCACACCCATTGATCGATGTCTAGTGCATATGCAATGCTATTTTCATTGCATGTTATATTATATAACATGTACAATAGATGCTTCACGAGGGACTGACTCAAACCACCTGATCGACATGTCATAGACCAAATTATCTTAATTGCATATAATATCCATACAATCACACATTCCATGTCAACATATTTTTACACACATATATCACACAACTACCACCAAGCGTGTTATTCAAAACCAAGCAACAACACCCTTGATCCTCGAGGCCAAGTATGACATATACTATGCCACAAAAGCGACCAGGAAAATCCATGGCAGAGGGCCACGACAGAGCCAATCACACAGCTCAATCTTGCCTAAATGGGACGGCAACAGTTTGAGTGAATCCCATAGTAGCACTTAAATTCAATCTAATCAATCTATAAAAATGCGGACACAAGCAAATAATAGCCTAGCTTTTGGCAATCCGAGAATGAATGGATCCATAGCAAAATTTGTAGATGTCGATTTGGGTGATTCAAAAGCCTAACATCAATTTCACTATTTTAACTTCTAACCTTTGCAGAAGACACGAGTCAGGTGCAAGTTTCCAATCGAAAACTAGTCCTAGAATGCAGACGATTATTGTACTTTGGTCAAAAGCAGGGCTGCGTGATCGAGATTGAAATGGACCATAACCCGAAATTTCTGATAGTGAGATTGGGTGATTCAAAATCTAAATCAGTTCTGTGAAATTACCAACTCTGATTTCTATGAAGATCCCAAGTCCAAATTTGCTCTATTTCGCAACCGAAAACCAGTCCCAAATTCTAGACAATGTGTAGGGTCAAAACAAGGTTGTGGTAGTCCCGGGAATGAAATGAACCATAACTTGAGTTGTAGTGGTCCAATTTGGGTGATTCAAAAATCTAACATCAAGTTCACAAATGCAGCTACAATTTCTATGAAGAACCTGAGTCCAAATTTTCTCTGTTTCCCAACTGAAAACTAGTCCCAAAATCCGGCCAATTTGTAGGATCAAACGAGAGTAACATAGATGGTCTGAGAATTCGGCCAAACAACCCTTAGGAGTGAAAAAACAACATAGCAGACCTCTTAGGGCAGAAAACACAACCAAATAGCCCTTAGGGTGGAAAATAAACTAAAGTAGGAAAAATCTCTACCTCTTGAAGCGTAGAAGAAACCCTAGGAAGTCCCATGGACACTTCCTAAACCCGAAACCTTTTATTTCCCGAACTCCTCGCTTGGATCCTCAAAATCCTGTGTTTTTGGTACCCATACGTAATCCTCGTCGAGTATATGAACTTTCGTTCTTGTCCTGACTAATTCCAACCAACAAAACTCCATAGATCGTCAAAGGAAGCTTTGAAAGCTCACTTCCTCTCCCTTTTTCTCTCTCTCGATTCGAACAGCAGGAAAGAAATGATATTTCTTTTTCCATCCTTTCATCTTTTAACTTATCTTAAGTTTTAAGGATGTAGCTCATATCAGCATCGATGTCCCAGCGACCTATTGAACCAGTTTACGTGCAGAAGCAATTTCACCGTCCGATTTCAAATTATTTTAATAAACTTTTACTTAATTTATTTTCCATTTTGAATTTTTCTCAAAAATCCCGTTCGGGGTTCACTAGGCCGCAGAGACTCGTGAAAATCGGCTAATCTCGGAATTTAATGAAATTAAATCCCGGATAACTAGGTTTCACGAGAAGATTCCAATTGTGAGGTCTGTTTCGTCATCCGAGATCTAGAAAATTTTAGGTTTACAACCTATACTGTATCATCAATTTAACGTTTTGCCCTTTTTCGGAAAAATTCAAATTTATTCGGGTTTTACAATAATAGGTTTAGTTTGGATTCAAATCATTTTGGCAACAAGTTAAGTTTTTGACATATTCCATATACAACCTTGACATAAAATAAAATAATTTCTTTGATATATGAACAAAGAAATATTAACAAAAAATAAATTATACTCCTTGACATAAGAGCAAAGGAACATTAACATATTAAAAGTTTAACTTTGACAAAAAAATAAACCATCCTTGACATTTGTAAAATTATATTTAAAAGCACATAAAATACAATGACATATATGATACTCAAGCTTGACATTTATTGAATATAATTTTCACAAAATAGTGAGTCAACCTTCTCCTATATTTAACCTAATCTTGACATATGCATATGTCAAGCTACCTTTTACCCTTTCTTGACACTAGCATAGATGACATATAAATATACCTATCTATCTTGACAGATATCCCTTATCTTGACGATGAAAAACTGTCAATGAAGACTTTTTTTCTTGTAGTGTTAACGAGTAATTACTAAAAGAAGAGTATGCGAACAACCCTATCAAGAAATCAGAAACCGATTTTGCAATTATTGTTATGTATGTTGGTGATTAAAATCTTGTTGGGACTCTTGAAGAGCTCACAAAAACAACAAAATATTTGAAAAAAGAATTTGAGATGAAAGATCTTGGGAAAACAAAATTTTGTCTCGGCCCGTAAATTGAGCATTTCCCTACTAGAGTTTTGGTTCACCAATCGGCATATATTAAGAAAATTTTAAAGTACTTTTATATGGATAAAGCACACCCTTTAAGTTCTCCAATGGTTGTTCGTTCACTTGACGTGAAAAAGAACCTATTTCGTCCTTCTAAAAATAATGAAGAATTACTTGATCCTAAAGTACCATATCTTAGTGTCATTGATGCACTTATGTATCTTGCTAGCTATACTTGTCCAAATATTGCTTTTTCTGTCAGTTTATTAGTCAGGTATAGTTCCACTCCAACTCTAAGACATTGGAATTATATCAAGCACATATTACGGTACCTCCAAGAAACTACTGATATGGGTCTATTTTACTCAAAAGAATGAAAACAACAATTGCTTGGATCTGTTGATGTAGGATACCTGTCGGATCCACATAAAGTTATATCACAAATAGGGTATGTGTTTGATTGTAATGGAACTGCTAATTTATGGAGATCCTTTAAGCAAACAATGGTGGCCACATCATCGAATCATTCAGAGCTTATAGCAATTCACGAAGCAAGTCGTGAATGTATATGGCTAAGATCGATGATTTCAGCATATCCCTCATCACCCGGACTTCTATATCAAACCAGTCCATGACATTATTTGAGAGATAATGTGAATCAAGGAGGTTATATCAAAAGAGATTAGAATTAAACACATTTTTTCAAAGTTCTTTTATACACACTAAATCCAGAAGAGTGATGAAATCGATATTCAACAAATATGCTCAAATGATAATCTAGCAGACTTATTCACGAAGTCACTGTCAACCTCAACACTCAAAAAGCTAATATACAATATTGGAATGTGCCAATTGAAGGACATTGACATGAGGAGTATGCTTATGACATGATGTTAGTGTACTATACTATTTTTCCCTTTATCCAGGTTTTGTCCCACCGGGTTTTATTGGCAAGGTTTTTAATGAGACTGTCCTAACAAATTAAGAAGAATTTACAACATCATAAGAATATTGTACTCTTTTCCCTTCGCTAAGTTTCTGTCCCACTGGGTTTTACTAGCAAGGTTTTAACGAGACATAATCTTAATGGTGTTCATTCAAAGGGGAGTGTTGTAAATGAGGGTCGTAAATGATAACTCATTATGTATAATGAATGACCACATTATGAGGTTCATTCATTTGATGAATGAGTTAAAGATACATTCATCTATCTTCTTCATTACTCACATTGAGAGTGAGTAAGTAAATGAAGCTTAATTGGGAGCCTATAAAAGGCAGCCCCTTCTTTGTATTTCGATATCTCGAAGTGAAAGAATTCCCTTCCCTTTCTCTCTCCATATCTTCCTCTCACTTCTTATTTATCAAGATTCTCTCTCTACTCTCTCTCTCTAGGAAGAGTAATACACTACTCTTCACTTTTGCATCTTATAACATTTTCACAACATATTATATTTTATTTGTTATTAATTTATAATTAAAAATATATTAATACTTTATCTTATCAATTAATAGTAGTTTATAAAATATTATAATTTTATTAATTATATGTTTTTAGTATATATTATTTTTCAAAAATTTTAAAAGATGAACATGAAAAAAAAAAACGATGTGATGGTTATTTTTTAAAATAAGATTAATGCTAGAAAAAGTGAGATAATTTATTTATAATATATATTATTTGAATGCTTTAAATTATCAATGGTTTGGGGATACTAGCTTGCTTTTTTAGAGTTTTGGATCAAGTGTCAACCATTACAAATAACCAATATATCAATGAAATATCTTCGATATATTCAGAAATTTTAAACCATGCTTGAAACAAAACTGAGCTAACCTTTTTTAGGAAAGGAAAAATCAAATGAAATTAAACCAGTTTGATTAAAGTTAGTTAATTCTGCATTATAGATGGTGTCAGTTAGGATCCAAGTTAATTTATGTCTTAAGTACACCTCGATCACTCTAAAAACTAATTGAAGTGAACTTGGATTTAATTCAAAATATATTTATATATTTTAATCTTAAGGTTTATTTGCTTTGAAAACTCATAGTGCCTTTTACCTAATAGCATAACATGGACTCATGTCGTTAAGGTTGGTTAGAATGGTAAAAAAGTGAGAATGAGCTATGGGGATCCAAGTTTGAATCCTTATAATAACCAACATGTAATAAATAAATAAATAAATAAATAAATAAATATATATATATATATATATATATATATATATATATATATATATATATATATATATATATATGCTGCTATATATATATATATATATATATCAAATAAGAATAAAATAGATGTAAATAAAATGGACTCATCATATATTAACTAAGCATTTATTTGGTAACTTTTAGATGAATTATTATAAATAAAAAAATCTTTAAAAAAAAAAGGAAAAAAAACAATCTCCGTTTATAGAGAAGGAGAAAGTAAGTCACCCCCACAATCGCATATATATATATATTGTAGAACCCGAAATTCAATTTACGGAAAAAAGGGCAAAAATCGTAATTTCGGTTTGCCAAAATTGTTATTTGGTTAAAAATCAGAATTTATTCCTCTGATCTCCGAGATGACAAAGCGGATTTCATCGTTGGAGATGCGTCTCCGAAATCTAGTAGCGAAGTAAAATTTGCTTTCGGTCAGAGGCGGTCGGAGTTAGCCCGCGTTTACGAGGCAGCGTTTCGGGGTCGCCGTCGCGACTTCAGTCAGAAGTGAGTCACTATAACACGTACTCAGGTGCCATAAGTGGTATGAGTAGAGAAATGATGAAAAAGGACGGCCGAGATAGTGCCGAATGACAAAACTGGGAAAAGAGGGACATAACGAGTATTAATGGAATTGATTTAAATGATAATAAGACAAAACACTAAATAGTGTTTGTCTTTAACAAAGAGGAAAACGTGGGAAAGAAAGAAAGAAGCCGTGTAGTTTTGGTTTTGGAGTCTAGTGAGAGAGTCTTCCTTCTCTCTCTAAAAATACGGGGGGATCAGATGGAGTCGCGATCTTCGGGACAGAGGCTTTCACGCGGAAAGGGGGCTTTGCGTGGGTACAGGTGGGAGTTTCCTCCAAATTTCAGGAGGTAGGGGTTTCTCCTACTTGGGTTTTATTCTTTGTTTAGAGTACCATGTAAATGTTGGGGTATTTGAGCCTTGAGCAATGCGTTTATTCGGTTCCAAACCTTGGAATCGAAATGCTTAGATTTGAGACACGAGCAGTCTGTATGATATTCCACCGGACTGTTTGGGTTAAGTGTGTGATGAATGGTTCCATAAATCATGTATTGGTTGATTGAGGCCGGGAAATGGCCGAAATGCAGGTTACAAAGTGAGCCGATGAGTGGTGTTTGATAAGGCGATGGCAGGGTTTCTTGTTCACAGAACGATGATTTCACAAAATATAATTTGTGAAAATATGTGTTTGGTCAAGTGATTCAAATTGAATTGCTTGTGGTTGATCATTAGCCCACGTGAGCTAATTTTTATGTGATAAATTGAGAAATTACATAACATGATTGTAGCGTTTAATTTTTTATGTGAATATATTCATGTTTACATATTTGCATGAATTAATTTGTATTGGAATTGGCATACGCATTCCATATGCCAGCGGAACACCCTAGGACTATAGGAATTGAGTCGTGAGATGAGTCTAGAGAAAAGCGTTCGGAGGGTTGTCTAAAAATGTGGTGCTCGGAGGGTGAGTCAAACTAAAAATATCAATCTTCGGGTGGCTGATTGATATTCATCGGAGGGGTAGTCCACGAGCAAATAATATATCAATTGTCGGACGGCCCGATTGATATATACACATCGGAGGGTTATCCTGAACTAACAAAACAATAATTCTCATACGAGGCTTAGTAGTGTGAGAGAGAGTCGATGAACTTCGGGATGCGAGTTAGTCATGTAGACATTCAAGTAGGATCATGCATTTAGCCTTGAATGTATGTTTGTTCAGACATTGCTTGCACTTAAGTGGAGAAGTAGCCCGCGGGCGGATTCCACTCTTGAGCGTGCTCACCACCAATCGAGGGGATATTATTTTATAGGTACGGGGGCGTGCGGGGGACGGCTCGTCCTGGGAGGCGGGGATTAGAAGAGCGGGGTTGTGGCTTTGGTTCTGGTTACACATGTATTAGAACTACATAAGTTTGATATATGTTGTATAAGGTAAAACATATTAACTCTTGTGGCCCCATTGGGTATATAGTTGGATTGATAGTTGGTATGTATATTGAGTATTGTTTATGGGCCCAAGTGGTCGTATTACTCATGTGATTGGATATATTGGATTATATTGCACTGTTTGGGACAGGATATGCAGGTATTGTATTTGGGTAGAGCTCCCCGTACAAAGGAGACTCTGCCCGATTTTTGAAGTGGCGTCGGGTAACTTGAACATCCCTTCTTGTGAGGTTGGGTAGTCAACGGACCGGGATTTGAGGTGTCACGACTTGGTATCGGAGTTTAGGTCTCACAGTGCACCTAGGGAGCTGAGTTGGGTACCCATCACCACTGGTGGTTTGATGTAGAGTATAGGTATATGGAAACCTATTGATTGAAGGGATTTGGGCTTAGGTCCATAGTTGGTGAAACTGTCACCATAGGTGTGGTTCGATGTTGATTGTAGGTATGGGATTTACCTAGAAATCACGGAATGAGAAACTAGGACCTTTACATGCATGTGTTTTATTGTGTTTGTGTGATTTGATGAATTATTGTGTGGATGGTATGCTTACCATGTTGTGATAAGATCGTTGCTGTGTGCTTGGTGATTAGCCTGTGGATGAGTTAGGAAATATTTTTAGAAAAAAAATTTTGGAGTGTCTGATGTACAAAGCAGGAAAGAAAAAGAAAAACCAATAAAGAAATAAATTTTTAATAAATTTATGGGATGAAGTGAAAGAAAATGATTTTTTTTTTTTTTTTTTTTTAAGGTTTCACAAGTTGTAAAAATTGAAGAAAATGGAAAGAAAATAAATTTTTATAAATTTATTTGAGTGTGAAAATGAAAAAAAAAATATATATAACATATATATATATATATATATATATATATATATATATATATATATATATATATATATATATATATATATGATGTTTTTTAGAATTTTCAATGCATTTAGGAATGAGTGGAAATGAGAAAATGAAAGAAAAAAATTTTTGATGCGAGGGGAGCTTGGATTTTGGACTCACCTTGAGCTATAGTGAAAAAAAAAATTGTATTCTGAGGAGGCGATTATATCGTGACTGAGCCCTTGGGGTGTGCGTGGAGTGGAAATTGTATTGCAATGTGGTGGGCTTGAATAAGCAGATTGTATTACTGATAATAGTCTAAGGTTGAGGTTACCAATACAAAGTGTATTCTTGAAATTTGGAAGAAATTTGAATAGTGATACGATAGGGTATTGTATTTACGACATGGGCGGAGTGGAGTTGATGAAGTATATTTGTGCTTGAAGTGTATTGTATTTGGAATGTTTGGATGATTCGGGGTTTGTATCTAATACAACTGCGGTGTATTGTAACGAAGAAACTAGGCTGGCGAGAAGGAGTTGTATCATGTCACTTATTGTATTGTATTTGCTGCGCTAGAAAGAACTGGGCATTGTGTTGCAAGCCACCCTGGGGTGTAGTGTGACCCCGGGAACAAAGGAGGCAAAAGCGCGATGTGGGCGGCTAGGCCTGAGGTGAGGGCGCGCGGCGTGGCCCGGCTGGTACGGCGGCCTGCTTGTGACTGCGAAACGGCCGTGCCCCGGGCTGCGACACGGCCAGGGGTCGGCCGACGGCGAGGCACACGATCTGGGCCCGTAATGTGTGCGTGCACAGGCGTACTTTGTGTGCTGCAGGTGGCAAGAGCATGCACTATTTGTTTTGGACTCATTAATGTTTACGAGTTCACAAAGTTTTCGAGAAATAAAATAAAATAAAGGAAATAGAATAAATAAAAAAAAGAAATTACAAAAAAATTTTAAAACTTTTCTTATGTGATTTAATATATAAGATAATCATGTGCATTTATTATAAATGCATTGACCAGATATATGAAAATTTTATTCGAATCTTATGAATAATTATCATAGGGTGTGTTTGAGTCTTAAAGATACTGCATTGTATTGCTTTGCCATGTTAATTGTGTGAAGTGGCTAGTAGAGGGGCGTCACGGGGCAGTCGAGCACACCATCGACATTGTGTGCATGGAAACATTTGATCGGCGGGCCCTTTGTAGAGGCGTGGGTGTTGCGGCGGGTTTGCCTCCTTGAGCTAGCATAGCGGTGGTCGGGGAGGTCTGGTAACCTCGGAGATTTAGAGCGCACCACCCTCAGGCATTCCAGGGAGGGGGCAGATGGTGGCGAGACCATTGGATTAATACGGATCGAGCGTGCGCGGAGGCTATGGAGATCACCTCTATCGACCGGGGATCGGGTTAGTTGCATTCGGCTAGGCGAGGCGGGTATGAGTGGAGATGGGTTAGGACTTCTAGAGACTTAGGGTTATGACATGGCGAGTTGGTCTTTGTTCATGGGTAAGTGTTTTCCAGTACGAGGCATCGCGAAGGCCGGAGTTCTCAGAGGAAGGCTGAAGCAGGGCGATGGCTTGTGATGGACTATGTGGCTAGATTCACGAGTTAGCTGTTTGTGATGATTACGTGGCCGCCGTCTGGCGAGAGGTGAGAGGAGATTCGAGTGGACTGAAGTTGTCCATTCGGGCCGGGATTAGGACCGCCTACGGGATATGGATTATGGTTGGGGCTGACCACGACCGTAGAGAAGATAGAGGATGCTCGGAGCACTTTCGGGATCACGAGTGTTAGTGGCAAGAGGAAGGACAGTCAGTCTTCCTCCAGTTCGGGGAAGAGGCAAAGAGCCTCTAGTTCGCGAGATCTGAGTCGCGACATGCGGGCCGAGACGGATGAGGTGCCGATCCAGTGACGGATGAGTTGCAGTCGGCGGGGCGGATGGTGTGTTACCATTGTCGGCGGCTGAACACATGAGCGAAGGATTGCCCCGAGGCGGGGATCAGGTTTGGGACATACCGTCCAAGTCGGTAGCGAGACGGGAGAGGATACGGTACACATTCCTCCACGGCACCGGTCACGGGCCCGAGAGAGGCGATCCGGTTCAGGGAGCTGGGCACCCCACATTTCACGGGCGGGCCAGGAGACGGAGTATGGGAAGAGAGGCGGAGGACGGGCCACGGGCGGGGGACATCGAGGGTCCCGGGGGAGTGTCTACGCACGTCACCGCGGATTTGAGTCATGAGATCTGACCCCGATTATACGGGTGCGTTTTTGCTATCTCCTTTATGGAGCTAGAGTGTTATTTGATTACAGTGCCCTTGTTTCATTCCATTTGCTACATCGATTGTGATCGAGTTGGGCTTAGAGGAGTTGCGGTGGAGATCTAGGGGACTCTACTCCAATGGACTGAGGATCATGGACATGTCGAGGAGTTCGATGTCATCTGGGGATGGATTGGGTGGCGACTACGAGGTCGTTATCGATTGTGAGCGCGGGAGGGTTACCGCTTACACGCATGACGGTACTCGTGTGGTGTTCGGGGAGATAAACATGACATTTACTTGGACGATTATGCGGTCAGTGTCGGGGACGGAGTTAACGGGTTAGTGGCGAGCCTTACCTTACTGGGACGAGGAGAGACAGGACTTAGATCTGCCTCGGGTAGTATGCGAGTATGTGGTCATTTTCCAGGATGAGCTACGGAATTCACGAGGGTAGTAGACTAGTGTCGAGTTACACCTGGTACTTCCACCCATCTCTATGACTCAAAACAGGATGGCACCGATTAGTAGGTGCGAGGAATTTCGAGTCAGTCACAGAGCTATTGGACAAGGGGTTCATTAGGCAAGAGCACTTCACCATGGGCACTGGGTTACGTATCGCGAAGAAGGACAAGACCGCGCCGGTGTACGTGATTCTGAATGATTGAACGGGATTACGATCGAGTGATTACCCATTCACAGAGATTGACGATTTGTTCCCGATCGGTTGAGAGGAGCGCGAGTCTACTCAAGATGAACCATGCTTTGGTACCATCAGGCGAGGTCGAGGGGATACAAATATCCACAGGCGGAAGCGTTTAGGGCGTTATGGGCACTTGGGTTGCGCGTGCCCTTGGATTTGGCGAATGCGCCCGGCGGCATTCATGGATCTCATCATAGGATATTCCAGCCCCTATTTGGGCCGAGTTTGTCGCCAGTCTTCGTGGATGATATCTTGATCTACTCGGTCGGTGGGAGCATGGTATCGCGAGGATCGTTTTACGGTTGTTGGGAGACCATGTTTATGCATGATTCGATAAGTGCGAGTTACGGCTTGCGAGGTGAGATTGCCCAGGACACGTGGTGTGACGTCGGGAGTGTCATTCGACCCGGAGAAGGTCGACGTTGATGAGTTGGGAGGGGCCCAAAGTCAGTCTTCGAGATCACGTAGTTTCTTGGGATCGGTGGGTGTCTGAGGAAATTCATGGGGACTCTCCGGGATAGCGACTTTTGTAATTTAGATTTGACCGGGAAGGAAGTCGAGTTTGATTGGAGATGGCCGTCTGAGCATTGGGGAGTTGAAAGGAGACCGCCGAGCTCCCATCTTGATGGTCCGGACAAGGGACGAGGGGTGCAGGTGGTGGCTGATGCCTCGTGAGGATTGGGATGTGTTTTTAGTCACGGTCAGGAGGTAGTAACTATAGTTCTCATCGGTTGAAGAATCCACGACGGGAATTACCTACACCGACATGGAGTTAGCTACAGTAGTCTTGTGCAAGAAGATTTGGCGCCTGCCTCTGGCGAGAATTCAAGGTGTACTCGGACCATAAAAGTCACGAGTATATTTTTCACACAGTGGGACCTCGATATGAGGAGCAGGTGGATGATTCCTAGAAAGTTATGACTTCACTTTGCGTACCATGGTAAGGCAAATGCTGAGTAACTGATACCTGGTGATCACGAGGGCGTTGGCTAGTATATAGCTTCTCGGGAGTGGCGGATCGAAACGTGAGCAGTTTGAAATTTCTGATACAGTGAAGCCAGGCTTCAGGAGACACGTTAAGGGGAGTTTAGTGGCTACCGCAGGTCTGCCGTTAATGATGCAGTTGAGTCCCGAGTGGCGGGACGAGAGATGAGTGTCCATCGAGGATGAAGTCACGATCGATGCAATTGGCGAGGGCTGGGCCAGTTCACGTAGATGGTGATCTTGATAGGGGATGGGTAGTGGTTCCCGAGTTGGCCAGATTTGAGAGAGGAGATTCTCGAGGGGTTTCTTGCTCTCGGTTCTTGAGTGCATCCGGTGGCATGAAGATGTACCGGATCTTCGTCGTCAGTACTATTGGAGTGGGATGAAGAGACACGTAGGGGACTTTGTTCGGCCAGTGTCTCCGCGTGCCGAAGTAGTTAAAATTTGAGCACGAGGCTTGATGGAAATTTACTTCGACCGTTGGAGGTGGCGAGGTGGAAGTGGGAACGCGATCGATGGACTTTGTGGCCCACTTGCCACGGACGTGGCGAAGCATGGCCCGCGGTATGGGTGATAGTGGGCTGGCTCACGAAGTCGACATTTTCTAAGTAGTGCGGATGACCTTCGCCTTAGAAGGGTGCATGGGTTGTACATTGAGATGGTGGGTGCATGGAGTACCCGGTATCCGTAGTGTCGGATAGGGACGAGTTCTGATTACACTTTTGGAAGAGTTTCCAAAAGGCTTTAGGCCTACGGTGGCGATGAGTCTGGTCAGCGCAGACGGATGGAATTCGGTCGAGGACATACGGTATTAGAAGGCGTACTTTCTGACATCGTCTGGATCGTAGGGCGGTGGGAGGAGCATTTTCCTTAGTGGAATTAGCCTACAACAACGAGTTATCGGTAGTATACAGTCTTAGTATGAGGCAGCATAGCTGAGGGCATACGAGGTCAGATTATGTTGGATAGGGTGGGAGGGCGCTCATGTTTGGTCTGATGGAATAGAGACACCTCAGGAAGGAGAGATGGAAGCGTCTGACGGCGTCTTCTCACATTCCAGTGCGGGAAGGCTATGCGGATGTGCGTCGACCCTTAGGGGGATTCGAGGTTGGGGATCACGCGTCTTCTTGAAGGTGATGCCTAAGAGGGAGTGGTCGGGTTCGTAGCGTGGAAGCTGTCCTTGGGGTTCATTGGACCCCTTCGAGATACTCGAGAGGGTAGGCAGATTAACGTCACCGGTTGCGTTCTGCCCGAGCCATCGCCAGTGTCCAGTGTTTACCGTCTCCATGCTCGGAAGTATACTCGAGATCCGGCTCATGTGGTGGATTGGGGGCGGATTGAGAGGTTGACGGATGGGACCTTCGAGAAGGACGTGTGCATTGTTGTCGCCGTGATCGGGTTATGCGACGCGAGACCGTGAGGCTAGTGAGGGTCTTGTGGGTATCGGGTGGAGAATTCGCGTGGGAGCGCGAGAACACGATGCGGGCCACCTATCCCTTCTTGTTTAGGGATGAAGGTACGTGGTTTTTAGTCGTTTAAGATTTAAATGACTGTTTACATGCATGGTAGAGTGCCGTTGCATACATGTAGTGAGTGTAATAGTCACAATTTGAATGAAATTAATACAAGAGGAGAATGTAAAGTAGAAATTCAATTTATGGAAAAAATGGCAAAAATACGTAATTTAGGTTCTGAGAATTATTATTTAGGTTAAAAATCAGGAATTTATTCTACAGATCTCGAGATGATAAAGCAGTTTCAGTTTAGGTCGTCTCGTAAATCTAATTTATGATAAGAATTTCTTTCAATTCGAGACGGTCGGAGTTGGCACGTTTTCTGAGCAAGCGTTTCGAGTCTTGAAGTAAAGCGACTTTTCGATCTCGACGAAAGTCACATATAACACGTACTCGAGTGCCATAAGTGGTATGAGTAGAGAAATGATGAAAAAGGGTGGGTGAGATGTCTTAGAATGACAAATGGGAAAGAGGGACATACTTGGTATTAATGGAATTGATTTAAATGATAAATAAGACAAAACACTAAGTAAAGTGCTGTCTTCTTTAAAAAACAAGAAGGAAAACGTGGGAAAGAAAGAAAGACAGTAGCCATTTTTCGTTTGAGTTTAGTGAGAGAGTCTTCATTCTCTCTAAAAATCGCAGGCGTCCAGATCGTCGGCGGTCTTCGGGACAAAGAAGGAGAGGCGCTCTGCGGAGGCTTGCGTGAGTACCAAATTTGAGGAGTTTCCTCCAAGCTCAGGAGGTAGAGGGGTTTCTCCCTACTTGGGTTTATTTATTTGTTTAAGTACCATGTAAATGTTTAGGTTGTTGGGGCCTTGAGCAGTAGTTTGATCGGTTCAGACCTTGGAATGAAATGCTTAGATTTGAGACCCACGAGTGATGTATCGGTGTTACGGGCATTTGGGTTAAGATGTGTGATGAATGGTTCCATAAATCATGTATTGGTTTGATTGAGGCGAGTAGGCGAGAAATCTGGAGTTCCGCAAGTGGTAGATGAGTGGTATTTATTAGGAGCAGTGAGACGGGGTTTTACTTTTGTTCTGAAACAATGATTTCTAAAATATGAATTTGTGAAAATATGTATTTAGTCAAGTGATTCAAATTAGATTGCTTGTGGTTGATCATTAGCCCACATGAGCTAATTTTTATGTGATAAATTGAGAAATTACATAACATGATTGTGTGATTTAATTTTTATGAATATATTCATGTTTACATATTTGCATGTAGATTCTCTTATGTGGAATTGGCATACATGCATTCCATATATATTCAGGTACCACCAGGACTATAGGGTGAGTGCATGAGATGATCTAGAGAAGCAGTTCGGAAGGTTGTCTAAAAATATTAATTATCGGAGGGTAGTCAAAGCCAAAATATCAATCGTCGAGGAGCGGCTGATTGATATTCATCGGAGGGTAGTCCACAAACAAATAATATATCAAGTCGTGGAGCGGCCCGATTGATATATCGCATCGGAGGGTTGTCCGCGGAAACTAACAAAACAATAATTCTCTCATCACGAGGAAACGGCGAGTGTGAGTCGGTGAGAATTTCGGGATCCCGGAGTTAGTCGTGTAGGCGTTAGTAGGATCATGCATTTTCTTGAATTTATGTTTTTATTTTTTGGAGCATTGCCTTTGCATAGGTGGAGAGTAGCCACTTGGGCGATTCCACTCGCGAGCATTAGCTCACCACGTCGGATCCTTTCTGAGTATAGGGGCGTGCGGGACGGCTCATCACAGGGCGAGGATTAGAAAGAAAGCGAGTTTTTAGCTTTGGTTCATGGATTTACACATGTATTAGAACTGCATAAGTTTGATATGTTGTATAAAGTAAAAACATATTAACTCTTGTAACTATTGGGTATATAGTTGGATTGATAGTTGGTATGTATATTGAGTATTGTTTATGGAGCTAGTGATTCGTATTACTCATGTGATTGGACATATTGGATTATGTTACCTTTGTTTGAGACCAGGGATATGCCGAGGTATTGTATTTGGGTAGGGCTCACAGTACAAAGGAGACTCACACTTGGGTTACACTACTGGTAGCGTCGGGTAATGACATCACTTGTATTAAGCGAGGTTGACGAGTAGTCAACGGACCCCCGGGATTTGGGGTGTCACATATATATTCATGTCGTTAAGGTTGGTTGGAATGGTAAAAAAGTGAGAATGAGCTATGGGGATCCAAGTTTGAATCCTTATAATAACCAACATTATAAATAAATAAATAAATAAATATATATATATATATATATATATATATATATATATATATATATATATATATATATATATATATATATATATATCAAATAGAATAAATTAGATGTAAATAAAAATGGACTCATCATATATTAACTGCTTCATTTATTTTGTAACTTTTAGATAGAATTATTATAAATAAAAAAGAATTTAAAAAAAAGGAAAAAAACAATCTAGAGAAGGAGAAAGCAAGTCACCCCCACAATCTATATATATATATATATATATATATATATATATATATATATCAAATGGGAATAAATTAGGATGTAATAAAATGGACTCATCATATTAATTCAAGCATTTATTTTGTAACTTTTAGATGAATTATTATAAATAAAAAAAAATTTTAAAAAAAGGAAAAAAAAACAATCTCAGTTTATAGAGAAGGAGAAAGTGTCACCCTTAATGTAGCCTATATATATATATATAAGATATATATATATATCAAATGGAATAGAATAGATGTAACAAATGGACTCCTCATTATTAACTAAGCATTTATTTGGTAACTTTAGATGAATTATTATAAAATAAAAATCTTTAAAAAAGGAAAAAAAAAAACGCCTCCATTTATAGAGAAGGAGAGCGCCACCCCTACGTCATGGCTACGGGTAATTGGCTGTTTTCAATTAAAATTATCCTCGAAAGCGGACTTTGGGGTGTACTTCGGTTTTATCAAAGAATGGGCGGAGGCAAAGAGAGCTTCAGTGACTACGGACGAGCGGACCGTAAGGCAACATCTGATGCCAGCACATTTCGATGACAGAGCTGATAACCTGGCAACAGGTGGGGCAAGTCTCCTTGAAACCCCCTGAGGTGATAGCTCCATAAAACTGCGTCCCACAATCTCCCAAGCCTCCAATGGCTTTCTAGCAATTCGATACAAAACCTACGGAGAAATAAAACATTTCATGTCCAATCGGCCCTAGGGATAGCCCTATTGGAACGTACGCCACTATCAAGAACATGGCCACAAAATTTTCACATTTTTCTGTCATGTCTGAGTCTTGACTAGTAATTAACAAAATTAATTGATTGTCTTTCTTATTAAGAGGACTGCATATTTTATACTAGTAGTTTTGTACTGGCAAATTCCTACAAAACGTTTTGTGTTAATGTGCTAATTTATGTCATAGTTCTAGAATTTATTATGAAACCTACGAGGAAAATATTGTTACGAATAGCAAGAATTTATTATGAATAAAGTTCTCTTGGTTTATTTATTTAATTCTTCTTGCCAATTAATATTATATGAATGACATTAATTGATCAAAAAATCAATTGATATGAAAAGAAAGTTCATAGTGGTTTTTTGAAAGAAAGTTCACTATGTTGTTTTAGTATGGATTCTTTTTAATCATATTGTCATATTTTAATACTAGAAAGGACAAGGAAAATGTAAGCTTGGGCATAATTTTTTTTTTTTATATCTATTAACTTTATATATTATATATTAATATTCTCCTCTTACTAGAATTTAAATTTCAAACTTCTCATCTCATCCCTTTACCTAGGTTTGGCCTGACCAAGGGTTGGAGGGACACCTACCTAAGGTCATATGAAGAAAAAATTAATTGAATTAGAAAGCTTAACAAAAAAAAATCAAGAAAAATGCTTTGAATAGCTGCAACTCACCTCTCCCATTTCACACCAAATTTCATTTCATCTCCCTTTTTTTGGTCTTTCCAAATTCTACCCTCATTCAATCCCCTTTCTTTCCCAATTCCCATCCTTACTCAATCTCATAGCAAATCCCTATATTAATTGAAAGATGATCTCCCCATAAACAGTCATTTCTATCTTCAATCTTCAATGTGTAGCTTGAATTCAATTATTAATAGTACCTTTTCTTTGTCCTCCATATCTCATCAATTTTCTTGCTTTCTTCTAATATTCTCTCCAAAAAACTTATATTCTCCCAAAGGTTCAACACAATTGCTTATGCGGTTCTACCACAATGTGACGCAGTTTGAACTTCACATAAATCAAGGTCCCTTCTTTTGTTACTTTATCCCAAGCTTCGGAAATATCACGATCTGTCTTGCCTTTGCCACTTGAAACAAACCTCAAGGTTATAAGATCCAGATGTGACTATTAAATGTTATGTAAGTGTCTAAACTTTTTTATATTTTCTATTTTGGTTTCTCTATTTTATTTTTGTTCAATCAATATCTAAACTTTTTTATTTTTTTTATTTTGATGTCTCAACTGTAGTTTTGTTCAGCTTAAACTTTTAATTTTTGTTCACTCAATTGTTTTTTGATGAATAAAAACTTATTATAATATTTAACTTAAGAAAAATTGAATTCAAACATTTTTTTGACAAACGATTCAAACTTAATAATATGAATTATATATTTTAATGTTTATAGAATATGCAACTTAAATTAAAAAATAATAAAACTAAATTTTTATGAATTAATAATTTATTTTATTTTAAAAAATTGATTTTTTTTAAAATAAATTTTCATTTTAAAAGAAAGATGATAAAATTAAAATTTTAAAAAGTGTACATGTGAGACTAACTTGTTAGATTGAAAACCCCTTTTTGTGAACGCTAGCTAAGCTGTGAGTCTGTGACTATGGCCATTCATCTTAGCAAACTCGCCTTTCTTCGTTCCTTCACTCCAATTCCTCGCCTCATTTCCACCGTTACCGCCGCCGTTACCGTTCTTCCCCTTCGTGTGTACGCCTCGATCGAAGGAGCACCATTCAGGAAGTCTAATTTTGAGTGGTAATTTCACAACCCTACCTTTTTCTGTGGATGAAATTATTGTTGTGAACTCATTTGTTTGGAAATGTCTCTAAGAGCAGAGCCATTGTTGAAGGAAAGTTAAGAGCGTCAATTAGTGATGGAAAACGGCAAATGCTTAAGCTTCGCATTTCATTTTAGCGATTTGTTCGTCATGCGGATATTGACAAATATTGAGAATCGTGTGGAAAAGAAAACTATCGTAAATTAGCAAAGATATATCGAAATTTTGCTTATATCGCTACGGAGCGAAGACCAACATCCATATATGATTACCGTTTCCACATGATAAACATGAATATTTACATGGAATCTCACAAGGTGTATTGCAATGAAAATTGCCAACCTATTTCCAGTAGTTTGCGCTTTTGGGTCAATGATAGTTTAATGCCACAGCGCTAGAATAGGAGATCGGTGGTTGGTTTCATGATTTTTGTTTGTCTATTTGTCAGTCGTATTTGTTACCTGCGCACATAAGGGGATCTTAGCTTGATATACATTTTTTCCTAATAGCTTACTTTTAACAGTGTATATTATTTATAATTTATAAATTCAAAAGGAGTCAATTAAGGCATCATCTTTGAAACAATAAATGGCTTCACAAATAACCTAAGATGGGAATGAATTGGGTTTTCCAAAAACTTTTGCAAATCAAATGGAAATTTCAATTCAATTAAAGAAACAAGCAATAAATGGAAAATATCAAATAGATAAGGGAGAGAGATGAAAACTCCTTTATAGTGGTTTGGCACACCCTTGCCTATGTCCACTTCTCCTCAACCTTCAATGTAGTGAGGGTTCCATTAGTTTCAAGCTCCAAATGAGCTTCCTTTCTTGAACCCTTGGATTATAGCTCCGACAGGCACTTACAACTTCCATTTCAAGTAAATACTGCTTGAAGTCTTTATCTATGAAAAAAAAATACTACTTGAAGTCTTCCACAATCAAATTCCTCCCTTGTGTGTATAACACCATCATTCAAACTAGCTTGCTCACACCTTAGATACAATGTCACCATAGTAACTGAGCTCAGAGTTGGACCATTAGGACTCATAGGAGTATTCAGACTCTTATAATCCAATTTTTAAGTTGATTCAACGCTCCACTAAAGAGAATCAACTACTTTACTACCCTTTGTAAATAACAACGAGATAAAACTCAGGAATATAATTTATTATCTACTGCTTGCAAATTCCCTATAAACTAGTGTATGCATTTTTAAACCCAACCCAACAGCTAAGACAAGTCTTCCTTCCAATTAGAAGGTGTTACTCTTTAGTCTCTAATGGATTGTCCAAATCCGTGGACTAATTGTGGACAATTTATTGACTTACAAGGAACCCATGAATTTATCCTTTGTACAACTCTTAATACACACTCAAGCATGTATAATATAAGATATCTAAGCTGAATGCTCAAATCAATGCATAAAAAGGATAACAAAGGGAAAGTCAAGTCTGACTTTTTTACATCACATCATGCATTGAGGGGCTCAATCCCAATAAAAGGACTCTTTTTAATATACTTCTTTTTATTGATAAAAAAAATCCTAATAAAAGGAACAACAAAGATGTTACTTTTAGTAATGTTGTGCTGCAAAATATTTCTGTTTCAGAAATATTTGGTGTAACTGCTCTTTGTGTGTGAGGTCAATCCTCCACCATAAACCATCATCTAGTACCTATTACCTAATACAATTGTATGGCCCATTAAAAGTGTAAACCAGCATAACTAAGCATGAAAATAAATATTGGTAACCTTGGCTTTGAAGATGAGCCTTTGGCTTTGAAGATGAGCCTTTTTTGAAGTTTTAGTGTTCAATTTCTTCTATGTAGATTTTTTCATCATAAACAAATATGCTATGCATCTTTTCAAGCATGGGTTAATTTCAACAGCAGATTGTATCATTTCTTTGCTATCAGATGCTAACTGTCACTTGCGCATGCTCCAATTTTTAAGATTAGAAGATGATGCAAACAGAAATCACCAAGAATTTCAGAAATGGCCTAACGGAGGTGGGATGTTCCACAAGACTGCTTGCATTGAATCCACTGCACTCATTGAAATTGGTGCAGTAGTTCATTCAGAATGTGTCATTGCTTCAAATGTTCATATTGGATCAGGAACTATTGTTGGACCTGCTGTGAAAATTGGTGAATCGACAAAAGTAGGGTACGCTTCCTTGTTTATTCAGCAATAATTGTTTTTACATCCATTTGATTTCTATTATTTAGTATGATTTAAACTGTAGATTAAGGTATTAAGGTACCATTTGTGCTTGATCTGTAAAGGTTGCAGACACAAACATCTACTTTAACTGGTTTATGAGAATCTTGCTAGTTAAAATCTGTTGATAGTTTGGTGATACCAAGAACAGGCCCATTGGCCTTTGGTTTCTTTTTTTTTTTTTCTAGATTACTTGATGTTTCAATGTTTTCTTTCTATTTTCTCACATGCTTACTTTCCTGACAGTTTGACTGTCTAGGTTTCCTTGGATGAAAGAGAATGAAAGTTTGGGTAGATTACATGAGACACACTGGGCTTTCACTTAAGATTTTTTTTATCACCACTCTTGAACCTAACCATTGTATGCCTAAACCTTGGGAAATGAGGTTCTCAATATAATGCTTTCCTCTTTTAATAAGTCTATGCTTGATGTAAACCTGCTGTTCTCAATTTTACATTTAATGTTATTTTCTTCTTTTCTACTCCTCATGGAGCTCTTGTATTTTCTGCAGGTATAATGTTTCACTCACTAATTCTATAATAGGTGATGCTTGTTTTATTCACAATGGAGTCTGCATAGGTCAAGATGGTAAGGCTGGATGTCAAACTTGGTATATCTAATGTAGTGCTTGAGGCTTAATGGATGCATTAGGTTCCTAAGCTAAAGTCTTTGAGAATACCCTGAGCATCCTTAAATACACAACAATTTTGGTATGTTTCACTGCTATATATTCCAAACTAAGCAGCAATAAAATAAAATAAAAGGGAAGGAATGTATATGCTTATATATGTTTTGAACATAAAGAAAGATTGAAACCACAAAATTCTCTAGGGTACAGATTGGCTATGTAATTTTGGTTTTGGAGCCCACAAAGGGTGCCTTGTTTGCCCCAAAGATGGCTCAAATATCCTGTTCTCAATTTGCATTGATACAAAACAATAATTTTGTCTTTAATGTTTAGTGTATATAGGTGGTAGAGTTCTGTAATTCCTTCTATGATTAAGCATATCAATGTCAATGATTTTCACTTACAGCATAAAAAATATTCATGGTCATTGGCATGCAACATATTTAATGGTATTTTTTTATGTTTTTTGTTTTAATTGAATGTTTTCTTTGTGTGAATTTCTGGTTAAAAAATTCACAGATCATCACCATCATCATCATCATCGAAAAACAGTACACAGGGACTATCATTAAGAGAAATAAAGGAAGCCAAATAAACAGCCCAAAGCATACAGGTGGTAGTATATTCTAGGCACCTAAAGACCTATACAAAAAGAACAAAAGTAACTAGAGACTCACCACCCCCAACCATACTCTAAGGCAATGCAAAAGTTGATTACATTCAAAGAATCAGAAATTATGAACATTCTAAACCAAGACCAAAGAAAATGGACAAAAATAAAACAAAACAAAAACAAAAAACAAAGCCTTTGGAGTGAAAGCACTTCATTGTCGAAGACGATCCTATTTCTCCCCCTCTAGATCGTCCAAAAGAGACAAAGGGGGCTTGTCATCCAGACCTTTTTGTGATTTTTACTCATGAAGGATTCTTGCCAACTAAGAATCAAATCTCTAACTGAATAAGGAAGAAACCCAAACAACACCATCAAGAGCAAAAAGTAGAGTCCACAACTCCCTAACCATAGAGCAGTGAATTAGCATATGCTCTATTCTCTCTTCAGCCTCACAAGAGAAAACATCTATTGGCAAGAGCTCTTCCTCTTCTCATAAGCTGATCCAATATCATCACTTTACCACACCAAAAATCCCTTGTGAGAACAGAAGAATTCCATATGATTTTCATAAGCTTTATTATGTAAACCAATGAAATGGTTAATATGTGCACAAAAGGGATAAACGGGAAGAAGAAAAAATTTAGCTTTCTTTGTCATCTTTATTTGATGATCAGCTAATCTCTCTTATCTCCATTGTAAACAGGAAATATCCATCTATTACTTTTCTTGTCTTTTGGTTCTAGAATCTGCATCTGAGGTAATGTATTATGCAATAGAAGTTCGTAAAGTTTATTGAGCTTAGAAGTCCATATCACTCCCATTCAATTGCCCATCATATCTATTCCCAGTTAAAGCCTTTCTAATTGCTATATATAATTTCTTAAGTAAGGTCCACCATTGAACAATTGAAATATCTTTCACCCTTCCTTATGTCATTTTCAGAATTACTTTGTGTTGCTGAATCATGTTATTTTGAAATGAAATTGCTGCTAGGATTGCATTTTTAAATTGGATGTAATGTTTCCTTACAGGATTTGGGTTCTTTGTGGATGAGCATGGGAGCATGAGGAAAAAGCTTCAAGTTGGTGATATTTAGATTTTGGAATCAGAGTTTTAATTTATTATGGTTCTTTGGCATTTCTCTATTTCAAATATAGATTTAGTATGAAACATCGTAATCTCTTAAGCAGATCATTTGGTAGTTTGAAAGGCTCATCAAGTTATATTCACGCTTGTGAGATTACTATTATTCAGATGCTGAGTGCGAGGATAGGGAATCACGTGGAGATAGGTGCAAATACATGCATAGACAGAGGCAGGTGGGACATGTATTACCTTTGACTGCTCCACAGGGCTGTGACAAGTGTTTTATTTACCGTTTAAGTCAGTTTGCCTTTGCATGCTCTTCAAGCTAGAATCCTAACAACACTCTTCATTGATTATACAGCTGGAGAGATACAGTAATAGGGGATCACTCAAAAATAGATAATTTAGTTCAGGTTGGTTCTTGGCTTCCATTGATTGTTGGTTAACTTGTTTGGTTTTGAATTGCTTGTTCATTTCACTTTGCAGATAGGTCACAACGTAGTAATCGGAAAGAGTTGCATCCTTTGTGGACAAGTTGGGATTGCAGGTTCAGTGACGTATGTTACTCGAAATATGTTTTTTTTTTTTATAATTTTTTAGAAGAAAGGAAAAAAGGCATTATGTTTTCTATTTCTTCTCATCCAACTGAATTAAGGATTTAGTGAGGTTTTTCAGTTGATAAGAGTTGCCATATATTCTTGATTTCATTTAGGATAGGTGACCATGTGACTTTAGGGGCAGAGTAGCAGTTCGTGACCATGTATCAATTGTATCAAAGGTAAGATCATCAGTTGACCCTAATTAAGAGAGATTAATTCAAGTCTTAGCTTCATGTTATTGAACATCGTGCGTTACTTTGATTTTTTTTTTTTTTACATGTAACTTAATGGAAGTGCACAATGCCCTGCATTAAATTGTTTCTTAGCGCATATGCTTTTTATTAGGATGATCGTAGTCGTTGGAATAAGGTTTTGTTGATATACATCCCATATGAGGACATTGGTATGTCTCCATCAAGCCTGATGTGAGGTAGTGCATAGAGTTTTTGGAAAATCTGGTACAGCATGAACACTAAGTGAAGACTGGTGTTCGGAATAAATAGTTTCATGTGGTGGTGGATTTAAAATGCTGTGGATGATGACATATATGTTTGAGCTTGCTCTATTGTTGGTTTATATGGCTTGCGGAGGATTATATTTCTCTGAATGTTTCCCTTAGAATCTGACTCATGGTCCTTGCATTGAGAGGCTGTATCTTTTTTTAGGGTGCATATGGACTCAATAATTGTTTGTGTAACTGTTCAATAATGGACCCTAGTAGTATTGGACCTCTTTACTATTTTGTTGATATAAGATATCATGCTGGATGGGAATTTGCAGGTCAGGCTTGCAGCTAATAGTACTGTCACCAAGGACATCAAAGAGTCTGGGGACTATGGTGGCTTCCCTGCTGTAAGAACCGTAAAAACCTGTCTGATAAGATATTTATGTGTTGGCAGAGTTGATACCACTGTGATATGATCAACCCAACCCAAAATTTGGATATACATTGAACATGTGAGTTATTTCCTGGAGTGTACTGCAGGTTCCAATTCATGAATGGCGAAAACAAATTGCAACTCTTCAAACTTTGAAGAAGCGGACTCCTTAGAGTTGTCAAGAGACGAATTGGTAACATTTATTATTGTGATGCTAGGGTAGCAAGCAAAAAATGTCGAGAGATTAAAAAGGAGCTGCATTAGGCATTATGATCTGGTATCTTTCAGTGCTCTGAATATATGAAATTTTTAGCTAGCCAATTATTTGTCATCATTCTAGATGTGATTTTTTTTTCTATTTGGTATGACAAAATATATAGGGAGACATTACAGACCATTAGCATTTGTTTCATACAACAGAATGCATGATGATATATATGATGTACAAGTACTTGAAGAAATTTATTATTGGATAAATTATGATTCCTGCGAAATTTAGCCTTTTTAAATAAGTACATATACATAAGGCCAAAAACTTTTACATTCATTCCTAGGATCGGGCGGCCCTTAGTTTCCAAAAACACTTTTTTCATCATTTGCTTCATCTTCACAATCTTGATCATCTTCGTTTACTTCACATATATCAGTTATAGCAACTAGAGAGCTACTAGGCCCACGCCTATAGTCCAATTCCTCAATATTAAAATTTCCACCAAGTAATAAATTTGTGTAAGTATCAGTTGATTGATTCACTTGTGGCTTAACAAGCACTAGCTGAACATACAATTCAATTTCCTGCATTCTAGTTGTGTCAACCAATTTCAATATTCAGTACACACTATTGTTATCCCATATTGGACAAAGTTGGAACCTATTTCCGCTTTTCAAGAGATACTTACAAGTGATGACTAATTTAAACCTCTTTATCCATACATGTTCTTGAGTATATCATAGCTAATAACTGATCAACTGTGTAATCAATTTGTACATCCAAAGGTATAATAATAGCTTTGTTCCCAACATATTTCACATCTGTTTCAGTCATTTCATATTTTTGCATTATAAAAACATATGACGGGAATAGTGGAGTCACACATTATTTACCTACAAAACAAACACACCAAGTGGAATGTCAATATTTGCAAAACAAATGCACAAAGGGATTTGAAAGGTCGTCTCACCTGTAGTAAGTCATTAGTATCACACTAGCCATTGGTGTCACACAAGTCATTGGTGTTTAACTTTAACCTCTTTAAGATATTAAATTTATATTTTCAATTTTTTTTATAGGTAAATATATTTTTTTTCTTTGTTTTAATTCACATTCAACCTTCCATGACCCCACCCCAACCTTTTACAACTTGAGCCAACCACAATTGGAAAATTTATATTTTAAAATTATTTACTAGTTGTTTTAAGTTTTAATTTTTTTTCCTAGATGACAAATATGTTTTCCAATACCAATGGTAGTGTTTGCATTTTGACTTGTATCCTGATATTGCTTATAGAAGCAACATAAGTTGGTATAGAAGAGATCCCTGTTTTGAATTTTGTCTCCCAACCTAGACCTAAAACATCCCAAAATAAGCAACTTTGGATGATGTGATCTTATGGACCTGGAACTGACCATGCAACCCAACCTTGAGATAATGAAATACTGTCTGAAGGACATCTAAAATCAACAATTTTATAACCTCAAAGATGTTACATAACAATAATAGGCCTAATTTGAATGATAAAGGACAAAGTAGTTTCCATCTCATTAAAGTTAAAATGTGAACATTATGACATTTAAGAAAAATTTGCAAACAAAGAAAAAGGTGGAACACATGCAAGAATTAAAAAAAAAATGCTCAAAACCGGTGAACTCAAGTAGGTTACCTACTATGGAAGAGGAATGCGGTGTATTGGAGCTCAAAACCAGTCGTCGGACAGGAGGGGAGAAAGGAAGAAACAACAAATGAGGGGAGAAGAAGAAGCAGCCTTAGTTTTTAAAATGATAATGTCGAAACACGATCGGCAGCATTGTAATTTCAGTTCAATGCCACGCCAAATGATCGCAAATATCGACTAAAAAAATTATAATGCCATAAGCAATGATCGGGCAGCATTGACTTAAAAAAAATTACAATGTCGCGATATTGAAACTTATGTCACGATACAAACGTAAAGAGTCCTTGGAGAAACAACTGGACAATGTCGTGACACTCACAAACTTGTCGCGACATTCATCCAAAAGGAGCGTCGAGCTTGAATGTGACGATAATATCAATGACACTAAGACCAACCAAAGAACTCACAACAATGCCGCGACTGAACATATCGGGTGTCGCAATATCGACCTAACATTGTAAATTTTTAAAGTTCAATGCGGCGCCAATGATCGCGCATTGATTAAAAAAATTACAAATGCCTGAAGTAATGACACGATATCAGCCGGGATTTGTATGCCGACGTGGCTAGAATGCACTAGTTTGAGCATTATTTTGATTTTCGATTTATTTTAGTATTTTTTTTAAATAACGTATATTTGTCCAAAACTCTTTTTTTTTTTGTTTTACTAGTAAGTGTACACGTGATGATACGTAGAAAAAATATAATAAATAAATAAATATATAATTTTATTTTTTTCAAGACTTCTATTCAAATTTAAGTAGAAATAATTATCTTATGAGTTAATATAAAATTAAATTAAACAATGATTTGAATGATATATAAATAAAAATAAAAATAAAATTTATTAATCTTTATAATAATAAAGTTATTTTTTAATGAATTTTCTTAAATTAAAAAAAATAAATATCATGACATTGGACAAATTTTGATTTAAATATGTTTATTTGTAGTAAAACAATGCATTGTAAAGTGAATAGATATTAAAAAAAACATATTGTTTATTTCTTTGGTACTAAATTTTTTATTCTTAATTATTATTATAATAATAATAATAAGTATCATCATCTCATCATCATCATCATCATTATTATAATTATTATTATTATTATTATTATTATATATTAAATATATATTTCTTTTAATAATCATAATATTTATAATTTGTTATCATTTTCTTTGTATTTTCAAATTATTGTTTTAAATTTTTTTTTCTCTTCACTGTAACTAATGCTGAAAGTCATTTAAAAGTTGTTATGAACAATATCCGAATACTACAAAAAAATATGATACTAAAAAATTATAAATTAATATAATTTTTGTATTTATAATTTTTTTTCTGTGTAATTTTATATTAAAACTTATAGTTGAATCATGATTTAATTGATGGAAATCTAAACATTAGCGTCATTTTCTCTCAACTTTTTCTCTGCTAGCCTCTTTTTCTTTGCTAGCCTCTTTTCTTTAACAAATGAAATGTGATTTTTTGGTTATTCTTGGCCTAAAATCACCTCTCTACACCTTTTTCTATCTTTTTCTTTCTCAATAAAATAGTTATTCCACACAAATCTAGGTTTTTATTTGTTTTTTTTTTTCATGATTAAGTTGTCGCCTTGGTGCACATGTGATTATCATCGCCTTCATGCGTGTGTGATTGTCATCGTCTCAGTACAACATTTTGGATTTCATCGTCGTAATGCGGCGTTTATTTGTGTTTGAGCGATTCAAACGAGCAAAGTATATCCGATCAAGCAATAAATCAAATCAATGGTCGTCAATATGCTGCAGAACTAGAGTCATATGTATTCTAGTCACAATATAAATATCAAATATATAGGCTCAATTATCAAATATATAGGCTTTGAGTCGATTCATTATACTATTAACCTAAATGTTGTTTCATCCTTTATGGTTGTTAGCGATTTTGATTATGTGTTTCTATCAATATATTGTTAGTTTGAATCAATGAAATTATTTTTCTCTTCAAAAAAAAATTGATGCAAATCTACTGTAAAGTACAATTTAATTTATATTTAATACATAAATGCTTCAAATTGTCTAAAATAAATTTCCTTCTACACTTTCCCTATTAATTTTCTTTTGTTTTATCAGTTCACGTACATTTTTTGACAGTTAAACACTTTAATTACAATATAGTAAACTGTCCTCACTGCGAACCTGCTACCCTCCCCTCCTTATACCTTGCATTTTTAAAACATTAAGCGCTCTACCACATAAGGTAGACATGATGGACATCAATTCACATACATAAACTCTTTTTTATTTTCAAAAATATGTTTTTCAGAAGAAAAAAAAAAGAAAAAAAAAAGAGAAAAAAAAAAAGCTATTGGGGTATTTTAATTTAATACCCACAAATCAATAAATAAATAATGAGTATATAGAAAAGATAAATATTGTTTTTTTATAGGGTAAAGATAAATATTGTATTAAGAATTTAAAATATTTTAAATCCCTCAAATATATTATTTAATATTCAATTTTAAAATCATATAACATATCTCTTTAAAAAATCATATAACATATTTATTTAAGATGTTTTTTAGAATATTAATTCAATTATGAAATTAAAACATGACTGTGAGAAGATAATAGAAAAATGTTCCCCAATATTTTTTTTAAAGCACTCAAAAAGAAATAAAATAGTATTTGATTCATGCTATCTTCTAATTCACTTTGTTACCAATCATTCAAAATAAGAAATATAAAACTAAAAAATCTCGTATATTTTTTTGTAACACTAGGTAGGTTTCACGTGTAAGACACGTGTACTGTTAGATCGTAGCATCCTTTAAACTAAATAATTCAGTTTTAGTATATAAAATATATTAAACATTCAGAAAGTTAAAATTGGAGCAAAGCAGTATGATAGAATTGTAATAAGAAATTTTGTCTACTATCAAAATTATAGAAGCCAAGAGCAGGGTATTCGTACTTTTCAAGTGATTATGCAAGGAATTGATATATAAATTTTTTTTTTTTTTAAAAACCTATTTCTCCGTACAACATGTACACAATGTTAGGATAGTAGACAAGGAATTCCCTGAGTGCACAACTTTTAAGGTAATATTGCATTATTGTAAGGACCATGTTTGGTTTTTTTACATAATATTTAATAGAACCTTTATTTTCAACTTAATATTGAATAGTAATTAATTGTATTGTAAGACAGGTTATTACTTTTAATATTAGTAGTAAATGAGATATAAAGTAACAAATATTATTTAGTTCTTTATCTTATCCAATTCTTAATGAGATGGATTTAATTGTAACTCCAGAATGAAGCTTACCTACATGAATTTATTTTCTCAAATCAAATTAAGCCAAGAGGTTTCAAGATTTGTCTCTCACCCCGCCTCGATTATATATTTAAAAATATTATTTTATTTTATACTTTAATATAAATAATAATAATAATTAGAATGTTTTTTTAATAACAATTTATGTAATTCATAATATTTTTATTTTTTATTTAATATATAAATTTTTAATATAATAAAATAAAATATAAAATATAAAAAAATTTAAAATATAAAAAAATTAAAAATAACAAATAAAAACAAAAATCAAATATAAACGAAAGTGTATTTGATAAAAATTTTCTATCTCATTAACCCGTCACCCCGTTAATTTTTTAAATGGGACAAGTTTGAGAATTTAAAAAAATAAACGAGTCAGGTTAGGATGGGGTTGTCCCGTCCCAAACCCCCCGTTGTCATCCCTAGTAGTGAGTGTTGCTAGCAATGATGAAAATTTTCGATATATCGGTCATCTGCATTCCATCGACACGAAGATTCCGCGATTCACAATCGCTTAAAGCGGAAAATCACCAAAAATTGGGAAAATTCCAAGGAGAGTATCGCCGGGAGCATCTGGGCTTAGGACCGATATTTTGATCGATATTTACATCGAGGATTGACGCCACCCGCTCTGGCCGATATTCCTGACGCTCACGGGGAGGATGCGATGGTAAGTGCATCATTGGTTCAGCAGTTGAGTAGCTGCCGGGAGGCTATGGAGATTGTCTCAATACGACTGCGATCGACTAAATAAGATTCCACTAGAGGGTGAGGCCTAAGTATAGTGGAATTGGGCAAAGACCTCTAAAGATCTAGGTGCAATGACTTTGACAGAGTTCCATGATCTTTTCATGGGCAAGTATTTTTCGGATACTGCGAGACATGCGAAGGCTCAGGAGTTCCTAGAAATGTGGGCTGTGGGGCCATGATTTGATTGAGTATGTAGCTAGGTTCACGTAGTTAAATTTCATGGTCGATGATCACGCACACGACGTGGGCCAAGGTCGTGAGATCTCGAGAATGGGCTAAAGTTACCCATTCGGGGCAAGGACAGAGGACTTCACCACGTGACATGGACTCATGGTCGGGATGCCGACCATGGTAGAGAGATGTATATGCACCCGGTATCCGGGTGGTCGCGATGCCGGTGAGAAGAGGGAGGATCACCTTCTTCTAGAAGTCAGTGGAAGAGGCGTATGACTTCTCGTCACGAGTTTCGGGCATCACAGGCCGTGGATGGGCATTTAGTCGTGCAGGCGTATGATATGTTATTTTTTGCATACCTCAGCATGTGAGACGGACGCCTCAGAGACAAGGATCCTAGGATTAATGGGACAAAGACATGTCCCGCTTAGCTATGTAACATGAGAGTATACAGCTCCATTCCTCCACACCTAGTCTCGGGTCGAGGAACTGGGGCTTCGGGCCCCGAAATACTATACAAGCACCTTCTGAAGACGTACGGGCTGCAGTGTGGGTCGAGGTCGCATGGCTCACAGTCGACTTCTAACAAAGCAGGCGCACGATGGCGTTATTTCCCTCGGCCGATAGCCTAGGCATATGAGGACGAGATTGTCCTAGGAGGCAGAGGTCCTTATGGTACCGCAGTCGAACATACAAAGAGCAGCCAGGATATGCGTAGCAGACGCTTTCTACTCTCAGACTCACTGACCAGAAGAATGCTTGAATCGATGCATCATATCCATTCATTAATGCATCTCAGGTGAGCGAGATTGACTTAGAGGTTGAAGCCCTTTAGAGAAGCCATGGATGTTCTTCCTCAGATGTAGTGGTGAGAGCGACCGATAGGTCGGGATCATGAGTTAGAGATATCCGAGATTCGCCATGGTGGACCCCGGGATCGTGTCGGTCGTGGCACGGTGAGTGGACATTCACCACTCTAGTTGGAGCGTAATGAGTTTGTTCGACTACGTCCAATGAAGACTCATAGTTCAAACCAGAAATGAGAAGTAATAAATGTGTGTTGGGCGAAGCAAGAAGGGGACCATTAATCCCCTAAGGTGAGAAGCTTCGAATTAGTAAATTTCATGAGACCAGCAGAAGATCCGAAAGGTCCCGTAGTGAGAGACCCGCAGTGAGTTATCCCGGATTGCAGGGTAAGAGACCCGAAGTTATCCCGAATTTCGTGTGGGTGGGGTGAGGACCCGTGGAGTTATCTCGAAATCTCCGTGGTGGCGTAAGAGACCCGTGGGAGAACCGGGGAATTTTTATGTGGGTGTAAGAGACCCGGGGAGATATCCTGAATTTCTATGTGAGTGTAAGAGACCCGAGGAGCTATCCCGAATTTCTGTATGGGTGTAAGAGACTCGTGGAGTTATCCGAAATCTCTGTGTGGGTGTAAGAGACCCGTGGAGAAATCTGAAATTTCTATGTGGGTGTAAGAGACCCGGGGAGCTATCCCGACTTCAAAAGGGTGTGGGCAGACCCGGGGAGATATCCCAAATTTGGCAAGGGGTGTAAGAGCCCTGAAGGAGCTATCCCGAATTTCAGGTGGGTGTAAGAGACCCGTAGAGATATCCAAAATTTCGTGGTGGGTGTGCAGCACCAGTGGAGATATCCGAAATTTCGTGGGTGTAAGAGGACCAAGTAGAGATATCCAAATTTCGTGTGGATATAAGCAGGCCTGTGAAGGTGGCCGAAAAGTTCTATAGCCCAAGATGAAAACACACGGTCATGGTTAATTATCACGTAGACTTAGAGCTTTTCCGGGAAAGTGGATACGAGCCTGAGTGACTCGAGATGAAAACTCTAACACGGCCATGGTTATCACGTAGGACTTAGTGGATGAGTGATAGCAATGAGGACTCGAGACTGATACCCATCGAAACCGCATTGGTGTCAGCGAGTCGCAAGGACTCTGCAGATATGGATGTCATTCATGACATGGATGCTGACAAATTCATCGATTGTCGCGATTGTGACCTTGGAAAGGTCAACGTTTGCACATCAAGCAAGGATTGTAGGTTACATATGCACGTGGTTAGATGCTAAGATGTAGGTGGAATTTCGACCTAAATTTTTTGGCGGGGAGAATGGAAATTCTGAAAATCTAATTTTCTGAAAAAGGGCAAAATGGTAGTTTCGGTGAAAATCTAAAATTTTTCTAGATCTTGAATGACGAAACGGACTTCACCTTTGGAATTGTCTCGCGAAATCTAGCTACCATGTCGAATTTCGTCGAATTCAAAGATACAATTTCCCCACGCTGAGGCACGAGGAGTACGGACACTCCACTTTATGATGGCTCAAGAGGTGCCAATTGGTCTCCGGGCGTAACGGGTCAAATATGAGCCTGGCGGGGCCCATGAGTGACAAATGGCACCTTGTGAGTGATTGAAACTGCTAGATGGATAAGTGGATAGGGTGTAATCTTAAGAACCAATGGGAAAGTGACGAGTGGCATGAGACTTTTCTCGACTCACCCATCAAACTGGCCTGGGAGGAAGGAAGAGAGAAAGAGCAAACGAGAAAGAGAGAGAAAAAAGAGGATTTAGAGAGAGAAGCTCTACTCTTCTCAGAGAATTCCCGCGATCGGACCATCTGGCTTCCTGGTGAGACAAGAAGGAAGCTGCCCTCACTGCAAGGCTACTGGAACGCTTTAAGAGTTTCGACAAACCCGAAGGTGTGGGGTTTTATCCTACTTGTTTTATCTTTTCGCCAAGGGCCATTTGAATGGATGGGGATTTGTTAAGGCCCGGATGGCTATACTTTGCCCAAAAGATTCGACTCCGAGTGAATAAACCTCATAGTGGTTTCGGACAGAAATTCACGTGACCGTTTGTGTGGCTTCAGGTGATGCTCTCGTTATTTCCATGAGTGAATAACATGCTGATTGTGATTTTGTGGGTAGTTCCAAGATGAATTGTCGGATTGTATATTAGCCCATGTGAGCTAATCTTATGTTATCGATTAGAATTGAATAACATGTGGTATGTTTGTAAGTTTGTTAATATATGCATGATTGATATATTAGCATGCTGAATGTTCGTGTAAGCCATTGCATGAGCATTTAGGGTGGTGCAACCCATGCAGTGATAATTCCACTACTCGCATTACTCACCCCCACGAGGGAAAAACTATCGTGCAATCAAGAAGCACTGGGACGTGGACGTGACCGGTTCTTTGGGTGCCAAGAAATGGCCACGGGTGGCCTTATTATGTATTTTTGCAAAAATCTAGGCAAGAGACCTAGTTTTGGATAATTTGTAATCAAAACAAATTGTAATTAAATTCTTTTTGTATAAAATATACATTTTGTGTTGTATGGAGGTGTGGGCCCTATTAAAGCCGCTTTTCTTACTTACGTATGGTTCTCTTTAATATGAGACACACAGGTTTTTCCGCAGGTTGATTTGCGGAGTCAAACAACGAGACACCCCGGGATAGGGGCGTCACATATTTTGACCATCCTACAGCTTTTTGACCACAAAAAAATCTATAAATACCACCAAAAATCACTCAATTTTATCACAAGCTCTCTCTACTCATCCAATCTTCATTTCACTCAATTTTTTTTTTCTTTGTTATGTATCTTCATAAAAGGTGGAAATTTTGGTGTTTAAGGGTTCAAGTTTCAAATTTCAATAAGGTTAATTAAGGTATGTGCTTAAGGTTAAAATTCTTTCAAATTGTCATTTTGTATTTATGCTTTGTGTACTTAATAGTTTTACATTTATGTTTTGTATTTATGTTAATTATATATTAATTTTATTTTATAATTTCACATTAGATTATAAAATTAATAAAATAGAAATATATATTAGTTTAAGGTAAATACTACAGTAATACTATAGTTTTATATAGTATAATAAATTTAATATTAATGACTCTTTAAAAATAACTATATATTATTAGTTTTTTTTTATAATTTCACATTAGATTATAAAATTAATAAAATAGAAATATATTTTAGTTTAAGGTAGATATCATATAATACTATAGTTTTATGTAGTATAATAAATTTAATATTAATGACTCCTTTAAAATAACTATATATTAGTTTTATTTTATAATTTCATATTAGATTATAAATTTAATAAAATAAAAATATATATTAGTTTAAGGTAAATATCATATAATAATATAGTTTTATATAGTATAATAAATTTAATATTAATGACTTTTAAATAACTATATATTGGTCTTTTTATAATTTCACATTTAGATTATAAATTTAATAAAATAGAAATATATATTAGTTTAAGGTAAATATCATATACTATAGTTTTATATAGTATAATAAATTTAATATTAATGACTTCTTTAAAATAATTCATATATTAGTTTTTTTTTATAATTTCATATTAGATTATATATTTAATACAATAGAAATATATATTAGTTTACTAAATATCATATAATACTATAGTTTTATATAGTATAATAAATTTAATATTAATGACTTTTAAAATAACTATATATTAGTTTTTTATAATTTCATGTTAGATTATATTTAATAAAAATAGAAATATATTAGTTTAAGGTAAATATCTTATAATACTATAGTTTTATATAGTATAATAAATTTAATATTAATGACTTCTTTAAAATAACTATATATTAGTTTTTTTTTATAATTTCATATTAGATTATATATTTAATAAAATAGAAATATATATTAGTTTAAGGTAAATATCATATAATACTATAGTTTTATATAGTATAATAAATTTAATATTAATGACTTCTTTAAAATAACTATATATTAGTTTTTTTTATATAATTTCACATTAGATTATAAATTTAATAAAATAGAAATATATATTAGTTTAAGGTAAATATATAATACTATAGTTTTATATAATATAATAAATTTAATATTAATGACTTCTTTAAAATAACTATATATTAGTTTTTTTTTTTTTATAATTTCATATTTAACATTTGAATTGGAAGTTATACTAGTTAATATTATGTATTTCTTATTATTAATAATATTTTAATAAACTAATTATCTTTCATGTTAGTTAATATTTTAAATTAAGTTATATATTAGTTAATATTGTGTATATATTAATATATATTATAAATATGTAGTTTTATATGAAAATAAATTCATTTTGAATTGTATAATAATATAGTTCAATTTAATAGGATGGCTAGTGGAAGTAATATTGGAGGCCGAGATCCAGCATGGAAATATTGCACACATATGGAGGGGAATAGAAATGGTACAATATGCAATTATTGTGGTTTGGTGATAAGGAATGGTGATATTTACTTCATAACATCACCTATCACATTCGGATTCTACCTAATACAAAAGTGCCCAAATGTGCACTGAATGAACAAAGAATGAGCAAGAACTTTGCACCATAAAAATAAAGAAAAAGCTTAAGAAAGCAATTTGATATAGAAGAAATTGCACAACTAATAGACAATGGAGGGACGCGATAGACATCTCATTGATGATGAGGAGGATGAGGAGGAAGAAGAGGAGAATGTATATATGTATCCCGGGTGATATAATCTCGATGAAAGAAAGATTGAGCGATGTCGTGCATCAAAAGCTAACAACGGAACCTAATAAAAGAAGAAGGATTTACTTTATGAAGCAAAAGAAAAAATGGGTAAATCTTTAAATTAAATTACTTTATAAAATAAAACTAATTTACTTTCATTTCTAATTGAGATATCGCAACCTAATTAATCCAACAAGGCTATGTAAAGATCTCAAAGTGTAAAAACACGGATCTGTCACCACCTCTTGCTCCATCATTATACAAATCTTCGGCAGCAAGACAAAAGAACATTAAAAATCTTTTCAAAGGTGGTTCAATCAAAAAAACGATGAGCCGACTAATCAGTAAATTCTTCATATATGAGAGTGTTACGCCTAACAAAACAAACTCTCACCACTTCAAGAACATGATTATCAGCATAAATGTGTTCTGGTGACGGATAATCACTTTTCAGTTTCTAATAAATTATTATCTTATGTTATAATTGAAAACTAGATAATTAATTCCATTCATTCTACTTGTAGGCATGATAATAGAGCCACCATCTCCATATGAAATCAAAAACAAATACTTGGATATAGAGTATAAAGACATGAAAGATTATGTGAACACCCAAAGGGAGAAATGGAAGACTTATGGGTGCACGATTATGTGTGATGGATGGATTGGGCCCACGAAATTGAACATTATTAATTTCATGGTATATTCGAAAGGAATCACAATATTCCTCAAGTCCGTTGATGCATCCGACAAGATAAAAGACAATAAATACATTTACGGTTTATTGAAGGACATGATCAAGGAAGTTGATCGAGCAAATGTCAGGTGTGAAATTGTTACGCAAACGGACTAAAGATTCGTGGAAGGTGGAAAGTTAAGCAATGAAGAAGTACAATTTATATCAACCCACGCGCAAAGACATTGCATTGACTTGATGTTTGAAGACATTGTAAAGAGCTACTGCTTCTAATTACTTACCACGCATGCAAAATCACCAATCATCTACAATCATGGTCGGGGTTGCTTGCTAAATGAAAGGTCTCAGAGTGGAGATATCAAAGGTCCGAGTGGCAACAAGATTTTATGGCAAAATTACACTTCTGCAGAGTCTTCTAAAAAGAGGGCTGATTTGAAGAAGATCTTTATTATGATGAATGGCTTCTCACAAGCTTAGTCGATCAACCATTGGACATGATGTTGAAGTGCTATGTTTGATCATACAATATATTGGGGAGAAGGTCTCTAAGCTAGTATCAATCTATGAGGCACTATATACAGTTCTTCGCATTGTTGATTCCGAAGTCGTTCCAACAATGCCATTTGTGTATGAGTTGATTCGGGGTAATGAAGCAAAATTTACATCAACTCAATGCCAAAGATTGGGTCAAAACAATCATCGCAGAGATCGGTAGGGATGAGAACCCTCAAACCTCCTCTTGCATACGTGAGTATATGATATATCTTGTCCACATTTTAATGTATATTATTTTCCTTTTATCACATACTAATTCTAAATCACTTTTGTAGCATATTATTTGGTCAAGATTTCAATATAGACTTGGAGTTAGTAGTGACCTGGGTTACTCCGAGCTATTCCGCAGTATTTGCAAGATTATCTTCTATAAGAAGGCCTTGGTAATTTTGGAAATGAGGTACGTAATGAGTTACAATTCTAATTAATTGATTCGATTTATTTAGTTACGCCCGCCTCTTTGAGTTTGACATTGGCACATTTGATTCCGACATAATCGACAGAGATGCAAAAGAGGATTCGGTGATAGAGCGGCTAATGGCGCAGAAGTTGTGGTTCTACGGTTAGTGTTATTTCTCATTAAAACTTTTAAAGTAAAGTCTATTTTCACATTGTGTCGATTTTGGAATGTGCCCATTTTTATTGCATTTAAATGGTGGTTCATCATAAAACCACACTCCCATTGAGAATTTAGCCATTAAGGTTCTTTCCCCAAAGCTTCATCTTCTTGACATATGAGAAAAATTGGAGCACATTGCTCACAATACATACAAAAACGAAAATTAAACACTTACCACTAGGCTGCAACAATTGGATTTTTTGTTACTATAACATGAAACTAAAGATCGTAATATGCAAGCGAAACGTAAAGTTGCTGAAAGAGTGCCTTAATTTACTCAACATTTCAGTAAGGTTTGGTGAAGAAGAGGAAAATCAATTATTCCGATAGGTTAGACCTTTCCATTTGGATGATGAAGATAAATCCACGATCCACGAATTCACGCACATGTTCGAGGCTGGTGTTGATGTTGAGTATGTTTTATCGAAGAAGTTCATGAAGTGAAAAGTTTGGTCAGACCCACAAGGGCTCATTCAACTCTTTGTTGCTTCTCGACCCTCATTTGATTCAAGTATTGGTGCTTAGTAATAGGCCCGGTTTGTGGCCACTTCAACTCTACAGGCTATGATGGCTCAAGAGGAGAGGGGACCAGTGATGGTAGTGATACTGGAAATGATGGTGGAGATATTATAGATTGAAAAATAAGTCAATATCCATTGAGTCCATTCAACACTTTGGTAGAGATGATTTCATACTGAGATGAAGACCACGGGTCTAGGAAAATTGGTATAGTATTGGAGCCATTGGAAAATGTATGAGGTGACATGAAGGATGGCACATCACAATGAGGATTAATTTAATCGACTAGTTTTGAATCTATGAGCATTGGCCTCAATACATTGATTCATCCAATGATGGTAAGCATTTTTCCTCCTAACCTGATGAGTTATGGTCGACCTTCTTCAAATCATGGCTTCCATTGAAGAATATGGAATGATAAATTATCCTCATCTTGAACAAATGTCATTCACGTTCCCCCTATATCAAATGCGCTTAAGGATTTCAAGCGAACATGTGAACGAATCCGAATTTCTTATCCATGGAGAGGTTGTAGGTACAAGTCGGGAGACATTTATGCATAGCATGTTAGATCTGTAATCAATATTATGAACACCCATGTCTGATAGCGCTTATTGTCTTCACGAGATGGGGATCCCTTCATCAAATGTTGCAATGGAGCCACGCCGATCTTCATTTTGGTGGTGAAAGACCATAGCATTATAATATCAATGTCTATATTTGGTATTAATGTCATTTTTTACACTTTTTACAAAGTATTTCCATGAATTTCAAAGTATTTTGTTTCGATATATCGTCTTCAAGCGCAAAATATCCACGATATATCCTAAATATATTCATGGAAATCAAATATACCGATATATTAAATACAGAAGCGATATATTTTATTGCAGTTTATACAAGCCCACCTCCCTTATTAGGCAATGATGAAGTTTTTTATTTTGATGGGAAGATGACTTTTAGATAGAGATAAAACCCAAATCTTTTTACTTTTCTATTCATAAATTTTAAAAAAATTTAAACGTATCAAAAATTTGAAAAAACAAATAGTTGAATCTTTACTTGAAAAACCAAACAGCACTAAAAGTCATCCCACTGTCTCTCTTCTATTTAGAAAAATCATATATTCAGCATAATGACTTCATAAAAATCATTCATCTCACTTAGAAAAGAATTCAAATGTTAAAGTGTGCTGTAGCAATTAATACCTCTTTCTTATTCACCCAACCTACATACTTCCCTTCCTCTTTGAATGAAATTTCAAACATTTCTTCATTCACCTACATACTTCTTGTGTAGATAATACTTGTTTCAAAAAACTAGAGCAAGAAAATGGGAAACAGACTACTTTGCCGATGTTCTGATTTCTTTACAAAACTACAATTGTTCTTTTGGGAGGCACCCCATGTTTGTGCACATCTACTCATATTCAGGTTTCTCCTTCGACAGAAAAATCAAAAGGTGGAATTGGGCACCTAAAAAGAAAAGGTTAGTAATTAGTAACCATATAACCGATTGAACAAACTGAAGAGAATCAATAATTTCTTTATAAAGTTGAATCAGGTTTTTAGGAAAACTCAACTTTTTCAGGAAGGGGAAAAAAGATCCAGTAATAATTATGAACTTGCATCTATAAAAAAAAAAAAAAGAAACTTGTGATTTTAATTTAAAATGATGAATCAGGGAAATCCAGACAGTCGTACCCAAGTTGACAAGCAAAAGGCAATATAAAAAGGCTCCAATATAAAGATCAACACGAAAACATATTACAAAACAAGAAGCCAAATCACCGAGCTCCTACAAAAGCAATTGCTCAATTCTCATACATCTAAGAGTTCTAGAATACGCAAGTCAGTTTCATATACCTCAATAGGGTCAATGATGCCATGGGGAAGCCAAGTGTGGAGCCCATTTTACTATCTGCGTATTCAGTAAAATAAAGTTACATAAACTCTTGAATAGAACTATCCTATTGGGAAAATCATGCCTAACAGAAAAAAGCAAGAGAGTAATCTATCCATTGTCTTATTTTTAACTTTTAAAATTTTCTTTAAACTATAAAGAGCGGTAAAATGCTCCTCCACAGATTTTGAAAAAAATCATCACAAAGAAAATGAAAATTATAAAGAAAGGTAGAAATTTATACCAAAATGTTGCCTTTGCTAATAAGCCGTCTAATCTCTTTGACATCGACTTGAAATTCTTTATTTACAGGAACACTCACTATTGAGACGGGTGAGTTAGTTTGGTGACCTGCCTCAGCCTATTGGGACAGGTTTCATATCTTCATTATCACTGCTCTAGGGGCTTGGGTTTATATAATGCTAATTTGGTTGTGTATATGAAACTCATAAGTCATTATCAAGAAATAATGGATAATTTAATTTTTTGAGAATGCAAGCAGTATAGTATTCATTTGGAATGAAATTTTTGTCACCTTCAAAGCGAACATCCCGAATAAGGAAGATCCTTTGAGAGCACAATCCACACTGGGAGGACAGGAGGCACATTACTTATGAACAATCCATACAAGCCCGCCAAATATTAACATGATAGTTCCAACAAGATAGACATCTGCATTAAGTAGATATTTCAACATCATTCACCTGGAAGGTACAATGTTAGAAAAACAATCAATATGGGGCTTTCAACATTGCCCCATAAAATTTTAAATTCCCGGAAAAAAAGTCCTTCCATGTTAAGACTTAATAGTAGAGATAACTTCTTATATGCAAACCTACATGGGTTGTTGCCTAAATATGCATAAAGCAGTAGCTTTTATCCGGTCTTGCTTTGTCATATGAATACGGAAACTTTTCCGACACATTAGACAGATGCTCTAAGACAAATAGGGCCAGAATTATAGTAAACCTAATTACTGGATGTAAAGATTGTATGAATGTTGACCTGGATTGAATCATTGTGATTCTCGTAGAATATAGTGATATCTAATTCATTCTCGAGGCCATACTGATGTAGCTCGGCTACAAATAATAATAAAATTAAAAAAAGAAAGTGAATAAAATAAACGGAATGAAATTCTCAAGTTTTCAATATTAATCAAGTCTACAAAAATCAATAATATAAGGTGATATTTATAAGTACCGAAAAAATCTGTACAAGATATCCAAAAATTCACAATAGATGATCAAAAGTACAGCTTGAGATCAAATCTAAAAATCAGAGTTAAAAATAATAACTGTGTAAAATTCGCAATAGACTTGGAAGCTTTTATCTAGTTTGACCTATATAAGAGTCTACTCCATGCCCCATCATTCCCTCCGAGTTAAAAAGAACTCCACTCCGAAGAGTTAAAGGAAAGGTATGATCTTTGCGAATAATCCAGGCTAGCCCGAAGATCATCACTCTTATCTCAGAGAGTAACGTCGAATCGGTGTGTATCATTTAAACCGAGGAAGCAATGACCCCAATACTGCAAATCATGAACTCATGTAAAGGATGTGAGTTTCACGGTCTTCTTGAAAAGCGTAACAAAGGCATAATTGGAGTGCACTTTTGCCGCTTTCTGGGACGCGCCTAGAGGAAATAAAGTAGAAGGCTCGAAGTAGCTATGGTGAATAGCAAGTCCATGGCTCTTGCATAAAGGTTTTAAGAAAATGTTTTTGCAGGTCTTTCGGAATGAGATGCGAACCATAACATGATCACCAACATTCCAAATTCTTTAATCTGATGCACATCAGCGACCGGTTTATACTCCTGTTCTTGAAATTTTTATTAAATCTCGGCGTATGTGACTCCCAGATCCAGGAATCAGTTGACAACCCGTCGACCTACGAAATATACATGTCTCGTATCATAGGACCTTGCATGAGGCGTAAAATAACAGCGAACTATGCATCAATACTCAACCAAAAAATATATCGCTGACTATATGTTGCTATAGTTCAAGAGTTAATACATCACTCTTAGTACAAACATATATTAAATTTAAAATTCTATGCATATTTATACAAGAGTATCTACCAAAGCCACATGTCGGCTTTTTCTTCTTAAGGCCTCTATGGCGTCGTCCTCGAACATTCCTTGTACGAAATAATGATCCCTCGGCGGGGTAAATGTGCCACATTAGTGATAATTTCTACGCTGGGTTTACTCAGCTGAAACTGAGCAATATGTGGCAATCAAACACACTCAAGCAAATACATGATCCTGCAGATATCTACATGCGATCCATGTCTTGATCCTTTGGCTTCCCGCAGGCATGCCCTAAAGCCAAATGTAGAGAGAAAATGGGTTTTAAAACAAAGGTTTTTTATTCTTAGAAGCATCATAAAGTTTGTAAAATATATTGGACTACCCTCCGGCGAATTCTTTAATTTTTACATGAAAACTTGATCATAAAGTCGACTCAAAGATGGTATTGGACAACTCTCGAGAGGAAAAAATTAATTCTTGGAAAAATCCTATCTTCCATTTGAAATTCCTTTCACAACCATTTTCCTTTTTATTTTCTTTCCTTTATCATGCACTCACCTATAGTTTCTAAAGATTGCCAAGTGCACATAGATACATTATCACCATTTCAAACAATTCATATTATGTATTTTACATGCATATATTAACAAAAAATTAATTCACATACATCATATTTATTAAATCCCATGTGTAACATCAAAAATTAGCTCCACATGTTAATAAAACAGTTCAAGCTTAATTCATTTTTGAGATGCGAACAGCACCAATCACACACGAATCAGTGACAGGTGGAGCCACTAGAGCTCGCGCATTGCGACCACCATGAGATTTTCTTCACTCGATTCAAATATTTTGAGGCAGAAAACAAGCCCATCTGGGGCCTCAACAAATCCCCCATCCATTGAAATGGCTCTTGCCCAAAGTGGCGTAGGAAGACCCTGCCTCTTGTAATTGCTGGGCTCTGGCTCCAGTGTCCAGCATGGCCCTTGTAGCGTAGATCAACTTTGCTTCTTGGCCCGACAAGAACTGACGGTCCAAAAGCCGGAAAATCTTGAGAGAAGTCACACTTTCTCTCTCTAAAACCAGTCTCTCCCCCCCTCACTGTAGTTTCCAGCAAATGGAGAAGAAGATGGTCTTTTTTGTCTTTATTTTAATCTTTTCACTTGATTTCCTTTATGTCCTTTAGTTTGATTTTAAAAGCTTTTTGACACATGGCTTAATCTAAGCCATTTATCTCTATCCTCTCACTAGTAGGCAACATGTGTGAGTGCGTATAGTAGGTGACTTTTGTCACGGCTGCTCATCTCTCACGGCCCAGGTCGTCACGACCCAGCCAGCGGGTATGCCTGAAACGTGGGGTCGTATGCAAGGTCGTGAGGAATTTGACATGGTAGATAGTTTTGAGGAACGATTCCAAAAGTGATGGTTAATTAAGTAGGGATCTTTAGAAAAATTTTGGATTTTGACTGAAATTACCATTTTACCCTTTTTCAGAAAATAAGAATTTTCGCGGATTTTACAATGTAAGTCATGGATGTGTTTTGCAAAGTAGTCTGCAGGTTCAGATACACGCATGTGAAGTGGTAAAGGAACAAGATCAATAGGTGTATGCGGAGTGAGTAATAAATTAACAATTTGCAGAAAAGGACTTTACGATTAGGCAGTTAACATAATTGTATAAGCAAACTCGATTTATTGACAAAATTAAATCCCGAACACCTTGTTTTACTGACCCAGGCACCTAAGCATGGCCACGGACTACGATTAACAACCTCGGTTTGCCATTACGATCCCGAGGATAAGCGGATAGAAAAATTCCCATAGTAGTACCAAACAATTTCAAAGGTTTTTAAAAATAAGCTAGCAAATTTCACATCTCTACTCGGATACAGTAATTGGAAGGCAAACAATTTTAATTTTGCTGCTTTATAAAAACAATTTAGCAACATGTAGGCATCATTTGTCACGCCCGATCCGATCTACCGTTGGCGGATCGAGCCAAGTCAGGCGATACCATCTGTCTCTATATATTATACCTGCTGTCTTTGGGACTCTCATTGACACCACATTCTAACAGTGGCGCATGCCTGTTGATGCTGAAACAATTTCGATAATAACACCAAATCCATTTTGTACATATACAAAGAACTACCAGGAGTAATTATCCATCTGATTATACATATCTGAGTCATTTACCTGTAAAGTACATTTCCTGTACAAAGCATGATTACTTGGAAGCATATTGGTAGACACCTATCTCTGAGTCGGCCTTCTTTCTTTGATGTGGAATGTGCCATCACTCTATCCTTGTCTTACGCCTGTACTATAGTTAGACACCGTGCTAGAAGCTTTAAACTGGTAGGAACATAAGCATGGACGACAACCACCAATGGCGAGTTTGTCACAAACATTCATATGCATTTTCTTATATCTATGCATATTTCTATAACTAATTACTTGTCTATCACATATCATACGCTATTATGTGATCTCTTTAGGTACATGTTCTGCAATAACAACATCTTTTGTCTATACTTTTCTTTGTATTCCTGTTTCTATGCTTTACATATCTGCTCACTTATCATGTTCCATTTCCTTTTCATGTTAAATATCTTTGTGCATGCTTATCATATACATTCATATCTCATATACTTTCATATATAACCTATCTTATGCTATCTGTACTTTTATCATTCTTATACTTTTCACGTTCGTACTTTAGTATGCTTTCATATGATTCTTTTCATGTACTATATTTTCCTATGTTTTTCCATATACTATACTTTTCATATACCTTTCTCTTTTATGTACTTGCATGTATTGTGTATATTTTCATATGATATTCATATACTATACTTTTCATATACTATACTTGCTATGATTTTCATATCTTGTGTGCTTTTCATATACTTTTCTCTTTTTATACAACATCTTTATTCATATACTTTTCATGTCTTTGTCATCTTGTACATTACCTCTTGTTCTTATAGCATACTTTCATCGCACCAGCGTACTTTATGCTTCACATATCATGTCATTTCCTTTTAGGTTTCATATGTACCAAATACCTTAGAAGCGGATACGAAACTATGTATGCGAAAATCTTATCAACTGTCACGAGGCGATGATCTGTCTGGTATGCGAATGTATCATCAGCTATGCGAGGCGGTGACCTATGCCCATATGCTATCGGTACCCGAAGGTACTATCAACATGCGGCGTGATCTGCATCCCAGCTGTGTTGGCCCTTGGGGCCACGATCAGAAGCAGGATCATATCATCGGCTGGCAGGGCCTCGATATCTTGTCTATAAATGTCACTGCGGCAACTATATCTTCCCTATAGGCATGCCTATCTATCCCTCTACCGTAGTCCCGCGCATAAATCGCCTTATTACATTTTCTCAGATATATCTCATATACGAATAACTATTGTTATCATATTTGCTTATGCATATATACTATCATACTTTACTCGTATTAATTCTCATATCTCGTAGTTTCATATTACGGTTTCATATATCTATATATTACAGAGTCATATCTCTTTTATATCTTATACATTTCTATCATGATTTAGCTTATTCTTGTACTTTCTATATTCCTCGTACTATAGGCTTTTACTCATTCACATTCATATATAAAATAATCATTTATGCAATTGTTCTCATTCCTATGTTTATTACTTTTACTATCTCATTGTTCTTATCATTTATGCCTTCTGCTCATGTGTTCCTAGCAAGCATGTTCCATCTCATTCCTTTCTCGGCATGTCTATCATATATTCCTGTCATTTACATATTCCTGCCATGTCTTTATCTATTCATATACTTTCTTAGTATTTTTACTATGTCTCCATCTATCTGCTCTCACGTATGACAATGTATATGTTCACAACATATATAATCTTATATTCATATGTGCCTATCAATTGTGTAATTTAGGATCATTTATCTTTATGACATATCCTATCATATCTTATCATATCTTTATGACTTATACTCTATCATATCTATGACATATCCCATATTAATATCATATTCATGTTTTATGAACATATCTATACATATTGCATTTTCTATATTTTTCCTTACTTCATATTATTATATATAGTACTTTATATATTTATAAAGTAAGGATGTGTATGAAATCACACCTCATTCATATATTCTTATTCTCTATGAATTTATTTACTTAGGAATTGAATCTCAATCCAATCGATCATCCAAACTGACAAGTATGGCATTTCTATGCCAACTGGTCATTTTACCATTTTCTAGTGACAGTTTGTATTACTAATTCTTTCCTGGGGCCTAAACTCTATTTTAACACTATGTCCCTGCAATCATTTAAATCTAAGGTGCTAAGGGTTCTATTCCAACTGGAATCACCCACCTGGAGCACCACCGAACTCGCTATGTCCAAACAACCCGACTTCTCTATGTTCGCTAACACTGAAACCAGAATTTGGTCGGTATTACGGATCCACTTCTGAGTGGATTTCGGGCCACTTAGAATCATAATTAATGACGCCTATTTCTATACGGATGGTTTTCTGAAGTATATTTAATTGGCCACTTTGAATCATCAAATCTGATAAGAAATGAGCAAGTTATGGCCAAAATACTAAACTGGTCAAAATCGGAAAACAGAACAGGCGTACTGCAGATAAGTTCAACATGTACCGTACAGTTGGCCAAAAATGACCAGAACACAAGATGTACCGGTACATGTTCAGGGTGTACCGGTACATGTCACGAAAAATGTCCAAAATGTGTATTTTTATCCCATTTTTCCATATGTTTCAACCCCAATCAACTCTATACCTCATAAATACTTCAAGACCACTTCAAATTCATCTTATGATCTCTTTTCTACTCAATTTACATTCAATCCTTCTCTTATTTCAAAGACCTATCATGAATTTCTTCAAAATTCATTCTAATATGGGTTCCAACTCTTATACATAAGCTAACCTAAGGATTTGTTAGGCTTTATTCAAACCCTAACCTCAATTGCTTGTCATTAACCATGAATCCACCTCAAAGGGAGGATTTCCTACTTTCTTGCGGGATTTGCAGTTTTTACCAACCTTAATTTTCATTATATCTTCGGCCAGGATGAAATCCCAACAAAACCCTAGGCCTGAAAATCCTAAACTTTTCGAATGCCATACAAACTCCATATGATCTGCGCCCAAGATTAGTTCCATACCTTAGCTTGATCTTGGCTTCTCTCCTTCTCTTTCTTCTCTTCTTCTCTTCCTTCCTCTTCTTCTTTCCTCTCTTTCCTTGCTCTCTCTCTCTATGGTTTTCTCTATTCGAGACCAAATTTGTCTTAAACCCATTTGTTAAGGCTATGTTCGCCAAGACAAGAAAACCCATTTTTGTTTTAACTTTTCATTTTTGCACTTAAGCCCTTTATTCTCTTCTATTTCTATTCCAACTTTCTCTATTTGCATTTATTCCCATAACTTATTCTATTTACATTTCATTTTTAAATATTTCATATATGAACCCCTAATCTTTCATTTTTATGACCACTAGGTCCTCAAGTGGTAACTATATATTTACCTCTTGGCTTTATTATAAATTCGGTCTTGCTTTATTCCGAAATTTCCCATTTACCTTATAATATACCGTAAACAAGTCCGAAACTACAGAGATATTTCGATGTTACATCATTGGTTTTGTTACATGTAATAAAATGTGCCATCTTAGAAAATCAACAATAACTAAAAATGACCACGTCTCTAAATTGGCCCTAAGCAATCCAAGAACAAAGTCCATACTAACATCCTTCCAAGGCTTATGAGGAACGGGTAAAGGAGTATATAAGCCAGTGTTTTGTTTCGCCTTAACTATCTCTGGATACTCGCATCAGGCAACTATCCTAGCAACATCCCTTTCGAGAAGGCTAATAAAACTCTATCTTCAACCAATGCAATAGTTTTATCCTTCCCAAAAATGTCCAGCTAACCACTCCGCATGCATCTCCTAATGATGTTCGGAGGTAATGAGACAATTTAGTCACTTTAAAACAAATACCATTTTCAATAAGGAAGTCTAGATACTTGGACAGCTATTTCATTACTAACCCTCATTATAAAAAAATACCAAAGTCAAGACATGCGTAATACTCATTTTTCAATCTATCAAACCCAATGACATGAGCACCTATCAGATGAAGCGTAATACCTAATCAACTAAGCGCCACGCACTATTTTCAATACTGTATCAATGATTAATCACAAAAGAATATTCATTGAAAATTCAACCTAATTTAGCATACAATGAGCATTCAATTTATTTTGTGAGTTAAATATCTTAAAGCTTGATGGTCGAAACAACACAAATTCGCAGGGCAACAAATAAAACCTCCAAAACGCATCGCACTATAGCATAAAACTCTTTATCATATGTAGAATATCGTCTTTGGGCACGATTGAGTTTTCACTAAAGAAAGCCATAGGAGCGACTTTCTCGACTCAAGACACCACCAATACCTTCACCCGATGCATCACAAGCAACCTCAAAGACTTTAGTAAAATCGTGATATCTCAAACCGTGCCTTAGTCATTCTCGACCTTGGATTTGAAATGTCTCAAGAAGCAAGATAGGACTAAGAAACTCCTTATTTTAAATATCCAGTGATGTGGAGCCATAATAGTGCTAAATCCCCTTATAACTTCCTATAAAAGAAGCTAAACCATGAAACTACTGTAGTCTCATGATAGATCAGGGTTCAGTCACTCCCTAATAACTCTAACCTTTCTAGATTAGCCAATGCCATGTTCGTACACAATAAAAGCCTAAGAAAAGCACATACACGTGGGTCGATAAAAGAACACACTCTTAAGGTTAACATAAAGCTCGCCTCTCGAAGAGTTAGAAAACCCGTCTTAGGTGTGTGTTAAATGCTCTACTTTGGATTGACTATAGATCAATATAAACACAAAGCAAACCACCAGAAATTGCCAATGAGAATGTACTTAACTCTCATGAGTATTTAGAGCATTAGACAAACCAAAGGTATGACTAACCACTCAAACAAACCATCTCAGGTTTTAAATGCGCTTCCACTCATCTCCTCGGCCTAACATGAATTTGATGATAACCACTACGCAAATCTATCTTAGAGAACCAATCCAGGAACCAAATGCATCAGTCCAACATATCCTCAAGGCGAGGGATGGGAAATCTATATTTGACTGTGATCTTATTGATGGCTCTACTGTCCACACACATTCTCCAATATCCATCTTTCTTAGGTGTCAACAAAGCTGGCACTGCACAAGGACTAAGGCTATGCCTAACAAATCCTCTTTCTAAAAGTCCTTCTACTTGTCTATTCAACTCCTCTCTTTCTTTAGGATTCATCCCAATGGGAAGCGTTATAAGAAATTCAGAACCTGTAACTAAATTTATAGTATGTTGATGTCTCTTAAAGGTGGTAGTTCACTAGGCAACCCATCAGCACCATATCAACAAAAATCATCTTAGCAAATTCTTCACTTCCAAAGGAACATTCGGATAAATCGAAGAATCGAGGAACTTCTTTTTGGTTTACCAATGCTAAGCACATACCAGTCTCAAAGCCCTCTATCTCAAACTGCTTACATTGAAAGAAACAAAGCAAGAACTTGAAACAAACAGAAATAACTTGATCTCGGATCAAAGTTATGCTCTGATACCAAATTGATGTAGCTCAGCTATGAATAATAATAAAATTAAAAAAAAGAAAGCGAATAAAATAAACAGAATGAAATTCTCCAGTTTTCAATATTAATCAATTCTACCAAAAACAATAACATAAAGTGCTATTTATAAGCACAAACAAAAATCCTCATGGATAATCCCAAAAATCCTAATTAATAAATCCAAAAAGTACTAACGAATAAATCAAAAAATACAATTAAATAAATAACTAATAGTAATAAAATTCGTCATTGGATTTGGGCTTTTTATCTCATTTAGGCCTATATATGGGTCTACTCCATACCCCAACACATACCTTCCAGATGAATGCTGAGACAGTTGTCTAAGGGTCTAATTCCGATCAAATATGGTTCTTATAGGTGCTTTTCAATAAAAGCTACGGTAGATTCAAAGAAAATATTTCTTTAACCAGTTGAAACAATTTCTTTTGATGACAGTCGCCTTGTCATTATATTGGCAGCTTTTGAAGAATCTACTAAAAGCCATAAGTTCATTTAAACAATAAAGAAAAGAAGATATTTAGGCAAGCTAGATTATAATCTTCTTCTATAAGAAAGAAATTCCACATGGAGCGAAGAAGATGTATGTAAAATAGCATATCTCCATTAAAGTAAAATACAATAGTAACTAAAAGCAAGAGAAAGCACAAGATGAGCACAAGAGGGCACAAAGGAGACATTGATGGCATAAGCTCCACCACGTGGATAAGCAATCTGTCAATCAGTCTACAACTACAATAAAAAAAATCCACCAAAAATAATGAAAGGTCCACCATTTCTGTCTCAAGCTTTATTGATGCTGAAAAACTAAATTAGATATATCTGGTATGCGAACCATGTCAAATACAATAGATCAAATGGCAGATTTGACAGAATCCATGATGCTTGGGGTAGGAGAAAGTGATCAAGCTCAAGAAGATTGTCATCTATCCTAAAAGAGTATTAATATGTGTGTGTACGGACATGATAAAATAGTATTAAATGAGTGTAAACATTTTTTTAGGCCATTACAGCAAAACTCATATCCCCTACCGTGACCAATAAAATCATTCTCTATCTCCAATCCTAAATCAAAACTCCAAAATAAATATTACATTAAAAAAGTATAGAATATGTATGTATGTCTGAGCGAGAGGGATGGAGAGATTACCAGAGGAGGCCGAATTCAGAGAACAGGAAAATGTCACATACAACAAGGTTTTCGCATACAACGAGGAGGAAGATGAGTCATAAAAAATAGCGTTGTTGTAGATACATCGATAACATGAGGATAGTATAGGTAAAAAAAAGTGGACAAACAAAGCTCAGAATCGGGGCTACTCACTCTTTTAGTCTTTTATATAAAAAGATAGATAAATTATCAATAATTAAATTATAAAAATACCAAAAGAAAACATATTTTTTTGTCTCATATATAAATATTGTTATTGAAATATTTACATGCAACTTTATAATAGGTCATTTGAAAAAAATATACTAATTAATATAATTCTTTGCTTTAAAAAATTTTAAATTTTTTTTAAAGAGATGCTGGTTGGGAAGAATATCCAAGGGTGGGAGGAGCAGGATAGTTGGCTCTTAGAAGACGAAGAAGACGATGACCCAAAGGAGGAAGACGATCATGATTGTCCATCCATCAAACTGTCAAAGGAAGAGAAGGCTAGAATAAGGAAACCATGGAAGAATACCCTGATAATAAAGCTCTTGGGCAAGAGTATCGGTTTTAACCTTCTTCTCAGAAAAATCATAGAACTCTAGCGATCAAAATCGATGATCAAAAGTCCATTTTAGGGTTTATGATGACTTTTGCAGGGGGAGCTATCTCTTGGCAATCAAAGCTGCAGAAATGTGTTGCATTATCCACCTACGTGCTGGCATGCTATTAATGGTAGTTGTAAAGAAGCTTTCAGGATGAGAAAATTTAGAAGAATTTGGAGTTGAAACAAGAGAAGCATGTTGCTTACAAGGATAGCTAGAGTGCCATTCACTCTCTCCAAGAATTCAACGCTCTATTCAAGACTTAAGCATATTGATGTTAGATATTATCGATTCGTGATGTGTCAGAGTCAAAGCAATTGTATTTTGGAGAAAATACATAAATTTGAGAATGGATCGTGACACGTTGACTAAGTGGGGTTCGCTCTGGCGAGGCTTGTAGGCAGAGAGCGGGCTTGGTTGATCCCATGACATGAGGCGAAGGGGGAGATTTGTTGGGTCCGCCCCTTTGTGTGGGATGGACCAATGGGCAAAGCCCATTGTTTGAATAAAAAAAAAAGAAATTAAAAGCAAATCACAAAAGGAGAGCTGCTGGTGGTTTGGCCAGCAGCCAAAAAAAGTGAGAAAAAACAAGGGAAGAGGGTTTTGAGAAGGAAAAAGAAAAGGGTTAGGGTTTTGATCATTTTACATGATGGAAGGCCAAACAATGTCGATTTTTGGCTCAAATTTGACGTGGTGACTCCTTTCAAGGTGATCTTCAATCCTAGTGGTTTCGATCTTTGATTAGCTCTCCACAATACCCATTTGGTCATTCCACCATTTGGTGAGATTTTTCTTTTTTTCTCTTATTTTATCCATCCTTAGGATGATGTTTGTTGTTTTGATGTTCCAAGAATGATATTCTTGATGTGTGTTTCTTGTAAGCCTCTAAATTTCTTGTTAGAGAAGAACTTGCTGTAACCCATTATTGCCATTGTTGAAATAGTGGAAGTTTAAGTGACCTACGGGTCCCGTGGTTTTTTCCCTTTTTTATTTGAGGTTTTTCCACGTAAAAATTGTTACTTCAATGTGGTTGATTTATCAGTTGTTTGCTACTGCTGTCATTGCTTGTTGAACTCATTTTCGGGCACACAAAGAGGAAAATGTCATTTTTAGAACAATTGCATTTGATAGTATTTCCCAACAAAGTGGTATCAGAGCTTGGTTGTTTGGAGTTTTTCTTATGTGCAAAAATGGATGATGGGATGATAAAATTATATTCGATGAATTATTCCACTTGGAAGCGTATGATGGAAGATTTGCTTTATTGTAAAGATTTATACAAGCCTCTATCTAATTAAAAAAGAAACCATCGATATACTTGATGATGATCGGGATGTGGAACATAGAAAAGTATCGCTATATGAGTAGCGTGGATGGATCCAACTCTACATGAACACATTTTTGATGAAACGAAAGCAGATGTTGTTTGGAAAAAGCTTGAAAACATTTTTGCTAGGAAAACATTAGGAAATAAAACTACTTTGATTAGGAGACTTGTCAACTTAAAGTACAAGGATGGGAACAACATGGTTGAGCATATCAATTCTTTTTAGGGTATTGTGAACAAGTTGGTTGCCATGAAAATGAACATTGATGATGAGATGCAAGCATCGCATTTCTAGCTCCTTACCCGATAGTCAGAGACACATTATAACAGCTTATAATTCCACTCAAATGGGATTCTAACTATGGAGAGTGTTAAAGATAGCTTGCTATAAATGAAGAGTTCTTGTGGGGCAGAAAAGGTGAATCTTCTTCTGGAGTACTTGTTCATGAAAAACAGGAAAGACAAGAAAAACCAGAAAGGCGAGGGAGAAATCAAAGTAGAAATTCCCAAGGTTTTAGAGGAAGATCCAAATCCAGAAAATATATTAAATGTTATCACTGCAACAAGGTTGACCACATGAGGAAAGAGTGCATGATTTGGAAAAAGGAACATAATGATTTGAAGAAAGAAAATAAAGAGACTAATGCAATTGTCATTTGAAGTGGTAGATATGGATTGCGGACTGATGAAGCGTTGTGTCGGGCCTTGGTAACCTAAGATAAGAATCTGCTAATTGATTCTGGTGCCTCATTCCATGTTACTTCTCATAGTGATTTTTTCACTTCCTACAGAACTGGTGATTTTGGTAATGTTAGAATGGGAAACAATGGTGTATCCAAGATTATTGGAATTGAAGATGTTTGCTTAGAGACTAGTATCGAAATAAACTAAAGACTAAGGATGTTGTACATGTGTTCCAGATATCTGCCTCAACTTGATATCCATAGTGCGTGACTAGGATGATGAGGGATTCACAAATTCCTTGGGTGAAAGTAAATGGAAGCTCACCAAAGGCTCTTTTAGTAGTGGCAAGGGGGAAAAGAAACACACCTTCTATGTCACGGAAGCTAAGCTACATAGCGAGATATCAATGCGGCTTAATGAGATGTGTAAGCATTGAACTTTGGCATAGGAGGCTTGGTCACATCAGTGAGAAAGGACTTCAAACTCTTACTAGAAAGCAATTTTTTCCAAATTTGCATGGTATGCCTCTTAAAACTTGTGATCATTGTTTAGTTGGAAAAGCACATAGAGTTGCATTTCACACATATCCACCATCTAGAAGGTTAAATGTTATTGATTCAATTCATACTAATGTTTGTACTATGCAAACTAGAACTGTTGGTGGTACACTTTATTTTGTGACATTCATTGATGATCACTCTAGAAAAGTTTGGGGTTTTGCTTTGAAAACAAAAGACTAGGTGCTAGATGCCTTTAAAGAACTCCATGCTAGATTAGAAAGAGAAACAGAAGAAAGAAGGTCAGCCGAGTAGATAATGGTGGTGAATACATGGGTCCATTTGAAAATTATACGCAAATCCTACGGCATTCGACTTTGAAAAGATCAGACTTAAAATCCTCAACAAAATAGTGTAGTTGAGAGAATGAAAATAACCATTGAAGAAAGGATTAGTGTATGCTTTCATTCTGCTTACCTAAGTCCTTTGGGTGGAGAAAGCTATGAGAACATCAATTGACTTGATAAACCTTTCTCCATCAGTTCCTTTAAAAGGTAATGTACCTGAAAGAGTGTGGACAGGGAAAGATGTTTCATATGACCATTTGAGAGTGTTTGGTTGTAAAGCATTTGCTCATATCCCCAAAGATAAGAGGTCAAAACTTGATGTCAAGGGCAAACCATGTATTTTTTTGGGGTATGGTCATGAACAATTTGGGTACAGGCTATGGGATCCATTGAGTAGGAAGATTGTCAAAAGCAGAGATGTTGTGTTTCTTGAAAACCAACTTGTTGATGATGATGACAAGGTTGAGAAAGCTAGTTATTCTGCTAAAATTCCAATTAGAATTGATCCAGTTGTTCCACCTACGGTGTATGCTAATCATAGGGGAGAGTTACAGGAAGGTGATTATGTCATCGGGAATGAAGTGGATGACCCTATAGTTACTGATGTTTCTAATCAACAAGTTGATGGAGAACTTCCACTACCACCATATGAACCACCATTGAGAAGATCTACTGAGCGCCAATTTCGTCTATAAGATATCCTCCTAATGAGTATGTGATGCTTACTGACGAAGGAGAGCCAGAAACTTACCAAGAAGCTATTTTACATGAGAGTAAGAAAGAGTGGGTTAAAGCCATGCAAGAAGAAGTGAGATCCTTACTTGGGAACCACACCTATGACTTGGTGAAGTTACCACAAGGAAATAAAGCTCTCAGAAACAAATGGGTGTATAGATTGAAAACTGAAAACAATGGCTCACAACCGTGGCTAAGTGCACGATTAGTCAGTGGAAGGGGTTCGGGCTAAGAAAGCGGCATTAACTTTGAAGAAATATTCTCTCTAGTGGTAAAGATGTCCTCTATTCGTGTTGCCCTTAGTCTTGTTGCTCGCTTGAATTTATAAATTTAGCAAATTGATGTGAAAATGCATTTCTTCATGGCGATTTGGAAGAAGAAATCTACATGCAGCAACCTGAAGGGTTTGAAGTAAAAGGAAAAGAAAATCTTGTGTGCAAGTTAAAGAAGAGCTTATATGGACTCAAGCAAGCACCAAGGCAGTAGTACAAAAAGTTTGACTCTTTCATGATGAGTCATGGGAACAACAGAACTTCATCTGATCATTATGTGTTAACTAGAAAGTTCTCTGATGATGATTTTATTATCCTCCTCCTGTATGTTGATGACATGTTGATAATCGGTCATGATTCTAGCAAGATTGACAAGTTGAAGAGAGAGCTTAGTAAGTCTTTTGCCATGAAAGACTTGGGATCGGGGAAACATATACTTGGTATGAAGATCTCCTGTGATAGGAAGAACAGGAAGCTTTGTATACTCAACATACAATGTATACTCCCTAGGATGTTGAAGACCGCATGTTTGCACAAGCGACTGAAATGATGGCATACACATAGAAATTGATGCTGAATGGGGAGAAAACGATGAAGATGACATCCAATATGAAATATACAAGGATGGGAAGCTCCACTAGATGAAGCACCATGATTCATACCACCATACAATCTCCACAAAATGTGGTCAAGGATGTCGTAGCAATTGAGCGGGAAAAAATGAATGTAGATCCATCTTTTGAAGGTAGACCAAGTGGGTTTGACCAATTCCCTCATTCACCTCGATCACCGGTGAAGTTTGTAGAAGAGGGAAATTCTAGTCCAAAATCACCTCAAGAGGTTCAATCAATGGCTTGGCTTAGCACTGCAATTGAAGTACCAAAGGGCAAGAGATATAAATGTAAGGCAAACAAGATTGTCATACCTTCAGTGGTGTATAGAAGTCCATTAACTACTACAAGAACAATTTATGGTGTCATTTGTTAAAATAATGACATTGTTTGACTTAAAGTTCATAAAGGTGACATCATATAAAAAATATTTAGGGAATGATAGTTTTAGATTTATGGTGTCATTTTCTGAAAAGTGACATCATATGAAATTAAAAAATTTGTGTTGGAGTAGCTAGACAGTGTTTATAACACCCTGAAATATACCCTAGCAATTTTCGAACTTGTTTAAGGTATATTAAAAGCTAAATGGAATTTTTCGGAAATAAAATAAGAGACCCGAAATGAATATTAGAGACAAGGTTAAAGTGGTCATTTACCACTTGAGGACCCAAAGGTAATAAAGCCAAAAGATAATATGCCCAAACTGAGTTTCTTAGGAATAAGTTACTTGGTACAAATAGGAGAGGAAATGGGGACAGATGCAAAAATGAAAGTTAAAAAAGCAAAAATGGGTTTTGGTAGCCAAACAAGGCCTTACCCATGAAAAAGGGATAAGACCAATTTGGTCTCCCAAAGTGTCTTTTGTTCCATTTGTGAAGCAGCAGTAGAGGAGAGAAGAGGGGAAAGAAGAAGAAGAGGAAGAGGAAGAGAAGAAGAAAGAAGCCAAGATAAAGGTATGGAAGCATGACTATGAGTATGGATCTTTGGTTTGTATGGTTATTAGCTTGCCCCAAATCTAGGAGTTTGTTAGGATTTCATCTAACCAAAGATATTGAAATTAGGGTTAGTAAAACTCTAAATGACACAAAGAAGTATACGGAATCCTCCTTTTGAGGAGGATTCATGTAGTTAAATAGCAAAAAGTAATTGAGTTAGGGTTTAGAACAAACCCTAATTAACCTTTATAATTGGTTTATGTATGGGTTATAACCCATATTATAGTTGTTTTGGAAGGAATTCATGATAGGTTTTTGGTGTAAGATAAGTATAGAGTTGATTTGGGTGGAAATATATGGAAAATTGGAAAATAACATTTGGGTCATTCAGGGCACTGTCTGGGTCAGAACAGAGTGGTATCGGTCACGGGTTTGGGATGGTCGATTTTGGTCAACTGTGCCGGTGCGGGGTAAGAGGCTGTGCAGTCTGACCCTCCGAGGCTTAGACTTTGTGCGTGGTGCGGTACACCTGCTCTATTTTGACCATTTTTCTTATTTTAGCCATAACTTTCTCATTTCTTATCCGATTTGAGTGATTCAAGTGGCTAATTAAACTAGACTTCAAGAAAAACCAAACATCCAGAAATAGAAATCGTCAAATTCTGACTCTAAGTGGCCCAGAAATTCACTCAAAGTAGGGTCATGTGCAAGCCAATTCCTGCATCAGTTTGATCATAGAGTAGTACAGGTTGTTTTAAATTTATAACTCGAGGTTTCGGTGCTCGGTGGGTGATTCAGTTGGATAAGAACCCTTAACATAGCTTTAAGAATTACAAAGAACAAATGTCAAATATGGAGTCAAGACACTGGAAATAGAGTATTACAAAGCTATCAAAGTGTAATATCGGTAAATTGACTAGTTTGGCATAAAAATGTCATAACTTTAGTTTGGATGATCCGATTGGAATGATTCTAATTTCTAAGTAAAGTGGATTCATAGAGGAATAAGAATACATGAATATGATATGAATATAGGATTATATGATATGATATGAATATATGATAGACATATCTAAATGAATAGATAGAACATGCTAGGAACACATGATAGAAAGGCATAAATGATAAGAACGATAGAGATAAGCAAAAGATGACAAAGCATAGGAATGAGTACATGTACATGAATGATAAGAGTACATATATGAATATATGAATGAGTAAAAGCATACACTGATAAAAATATAGAAAGTTTCATGAATAAGCTAAATCATGATAGAAACACATAAAGGATATGATGCATAAATGATATAAAGGAATATGAATAGATAAAGATATATATGACTATATGAATACAAGAGTGCATAGATGCATTCATGATATATGATAGGATTACATATACGATACGAAGACAAAACTAAATGATAGAAAAAGATATGAATATATGTATTATAGAAATATGAGCGTAATGAATCACGGATATGAACGAATATAGATTAAACTAATGATAGTATATATTGCATAAGCAATTATGATAACAATAGTTATTCATGCCTGAGATATGTACGAAAAGCGTAATAAAGCTAATTATGCGCTTAGAACTGGTAGAGAGGATAAATCACAGCATGCCTATAGGGAAGATCACGATTCTTTGCAACATATATCATGAAGCATGTCGAGCCAGTTTGGATCGAGGACATAGATCCGTTTGGATCATGGTGGCCCCAGAAAGGGTGCTACATAGCACATGACATAGGTCCTTTGTCTCGTGCGATGATGTTTTCATGGTATAAATGAGATAAGAGATCATTGTCTAAATGCGGTGATAGTACATTCGAATGCGGATAGACGAGAGATCCTTTGTCTAAATGCGATGATGAGCGCCTTCAGGTACACGATTATTTCGAATAAACTACAAAGGTATTTGCGGGCATGAAGATAAAAAATGAAAAGTACCTGCAAGGAAATGTAAATGCAAAGTATATGATATGATATGAGAAGCATAGCCTTGCTGTGCGATGATAGTATACGATTCTGAACGAGTGCAGTATAAATTGATATGAAAATAAGTATATGAACCTGAAAAGTAATGAAAGAAGTATATGAAAGCACAAAAGTATATGATAGATAGAATATGAGCGATACAAATGTATATGACGGTATATGAAAAGTACATAGTACATAAGAAAGTATGAACAGAAATATAGTATATGAAAGCATAGTATCTGAAAACAAGAAATACAGTATATGAAAAAGTATAGTATATGAAAGCACAGTATGAATATCATATGAAAGTATATGACAACATATGCAGAATTACATAAAAGAAAGCCATATGAAAAGTACTAACAAGAAAACGAGTATAGGAAATGAAACGATTACATGAATATAGATATATGAAAATAGTATAAGAACAGGTACATAGATAAATTATATGGAAAATTTAAGTATAGTACACAAAAAGGATAGAAAGTAGATAAAAGAAAGGTATATGAAAAACATAGTGTGAAAACACATGAAAGCCTATGTGAAACATATGATAGTATATGATATGATAGTAAAAATATAAGTCTTATGCTCCTACGGGAGATATGAAGATAGAAATATGGGAATACGATCAAAGAAGTATAGATAAAAGATATGCCAAAGACATAGTAATTAGGGAAAAGGTTGACTTGCAATATGTGACACCCCCAGGCAGGGATCGGATTTGACTGATCGGCCGCGGAATGCAAGTGGATGTCGGGTTGCAGACGCCCTTGAATCGGGCGAGTCTCCTTTGTACGGGGGCTATACTGAATACAACACATGTGAGCACATCCCAAGCGTCTGATATAATCACAACATGAGTAAAGACGACGGCTTTGTATCACAATACCAGTAAAAACATACGACTATGAATCCAACTATATCAATAGTTAGAGTTCGAATGTTTACTCTTATCTGACTTACATATATTAAATTAGAATTCTAATACATGTATAAAATCATCAGAAGCCACAACCCGGCTCTTAAACTGACCTCTGGCAATGTCTCCTCGTCGCTCACGTACTGAATATGTTACCAGCGGGAGTGGTAATGCTCATTGGTAAGGAAATCACCCTAAGTGGGCTACTCTCCACCTAGTGGGCTACTCTCGCTAAGTGCATATGTAATGCTCCCGAAATAAACACACATTCGAGCAAATGCATGATGCTGCTTGAATGTCTAATACCCTTCGATTCATATCCAGAGTCCTCAGAGCTCCTCACACACCGCTAAATATTGTAGAAAACTAGTTTCAAACAAAGTTATTTGTTTATATTTGTAGTCTACCCTCCAGATCTAAGTAGTGAATTTGTCTCAGTGTATATTTAGTGGACTACCCTCGGAGTGTATATCAATTGGCGACCAGACGATTAATATTTTATATGTGGACTACCGCCAGATGTATGTCGATTGGTGATGCTCCCGACGATTGATATTTTAGTATGAACTACCCTCCGATCATTATTATTATTTTTAGACAACCCTCGAAACCATTCCCTGCAAGATTACCAGCCGCTAGCTCATATACCACAAGTTGCCCGATGCGTATGAAATGCGTGTGATGTCATTTGATAACTCATATATAACACATGCAAATATATACCATGCATATATTCACATAGATTTAAATACTTTTAAATCATGTTATGTAATTTCACATTTTCATACTGTAAAAATTAGCTCACTTGGGCTAATTATCAAACCACGAGCAATTCCGCTTGAATCCTTTCGACGAACACATATTTTCCGCAATATATTTTGAGAACCTTGTTTGAGAATAGTGAAACCCTCGGTTACTATTCCCGGAAAATCACAAATCTTCGGTTCCACTTGATAGAACACACCTTAGTCTGACCATTCGAGCCTCATCAGTATTACATGATTTAATACAAAATTTCAAGATTTAACAGCCCAAATCAATAGTGGCAATCACGAATTTGCTCCATTGGTGTTTAAAAATTTTGTCAATTCGGTCCCCAAGGTTTAGGACGATCAAAACGGCCCCTCACGGCCTCGTTCGACTCAAACATCGACAAAGTACTTAAGAAGAATAAAACCCAGTAGGAGAAACCCCTACCTCTCGGAGTTGAGGAAACTCCTAGATCAGGCCCTTACTATGAAGCTTCTCCGCGTAAACTGGCTTTCCTTCTTGTCCGGGGACTGGCAAATGATGGATCTTGGAAATATTTAAGAGAGAAGTCAAACGTTCTCTCTCTAGAATTACTCCATGTTTGGCCACTGCATCTCCTTTTTTTCCCATTTCACGTTTTTTGTTTTTGGTTTAATGAAGAAGACAAGTCCTATTTGCTCTTTTGTCTTCTTATGACTTAACAATTCCATTAATACCCGTTATGTCCCTCTTTTCCTAGTTTTGACATTCGGCACTATCTCGGATCGTCCATTTTCATCGTTTCTCTACTCATACCACTCATGGCACATGAGTACGTGTTATATGTGACTTTTGTCGCATTGAAAATCGTTCTGACGCCGAGCGATGCCTCGGCGATGTCAACTCCGTTGTCTCGAAGATTTGGCGAATTTTACGTGCTAGCTAGATTTTGCTAGACAATTCCAACGGTGAAATCCGTTTTGTCATCCGAGATCTAGAGAATAAATTTCAGATTTTTAACCGAAATTACATATTTTTAACCGAAATTACGATTTTGTCATTTTTCCAGATTTTGAAATTTCTCGGGTCTTACATTCTCCCCTCCTTAAAAGGAATTTCGTCCGGAAATTCTGGACAACCACAATCACTCACATGCATATGCAACGTGCACTATACATGCATGTAAACTAGTCATTGGATCTTTAAGCGACTAAATCACGTACCTTCATCCCTAAGCAGAAGAGGGATGGTGGCACTTGTCATTGTCCTCGCACTCCCACGTAGACTCCTCCACTCCATAGTGTCGCCATAACACTCTCACTAGCCTCACGGTCTTGCGTCGCAAAGCGCAATCGCATTTATCGAAATGCCTGTGGTCCGCCATCGAAGGTCGATCGGTGTCAACCTGATGCAATCCCCGATCCACCGCATGAAATTTGGATGCGGAGTATACTTCGAGCATGGAGACGTGAAATACCTCGTGGACCTGCCATCTTTGGGCGGTAAAGCCAAGCGATACGCTTAATACTTGCCTATCCTACAGAGTATCGAAAGGTCCAATAAACCTCGAGTATAACTTCCTAAACAGAACTGACCCTCCTCTCTTAGGCATCACGCCCGAAGACATGATCCCACGACCTCAGAGCTCTAAGGGTCGGCGTCGTGCGTCTACATAGCTCTTACATCGGCTTTGAAGTAGTGAGAAGGCTATTTATTAAATATCAAGCTCACCTTCTCAAAGGTATCTCTAATCAAATCAGGACCCATGATAGAGCTCTCTTCCACCTCGGTCCAACATAGCAGTGTCTACATGGCTCCCTTTGCAATGCCTCATATGGTGCCATTTGTATACTCGCGATAACTATTGTTGTCGTGAATTCCACTAAATGATCTCCTCTACCCTTATGACCTAGGGCGTATGCTCATGACATGTGCTCTAACACTACATATAATCTACCTGACGTGTAACCTACTAACCTTACTTTGTGTGTAAATGTTGACCTTCCCAGGAGTCCTGATCGTTGACAATCCAATGGGTAGTCAACCTAGTCCATATATGTATGACATCCATATACGAGCCCTTGCTTGGCTCCAGCGAGCGCAATCTGATTTCAAGGGTTATCCAAATCTCGAGTCACTCCCGACTCTATCACTCGCTCTGAAGTCCTACGTGATGACCAGGCCAGTGTGTTTTCATCTCGTTAACATAACTCTTGACCCTGCTTGAGCCTCTTACATTCACCCGAGAGATTTAGGGATATCTCCGGGTCTCTTACACCCGACTCCGGGATTCTCACCTTAGGGAGATTAAACGGCCCCTTTTTGCTTTATGACACACTCTAATTACTCTTGATTCTTGAATCGAACTTTGAGTCTTCATTGGGTGAAAGTCTAGAACAAACTCAACCCACACTCACGAGAGTGGTGAATGACCCTCTGCGTGCACCCACACCGGGCTTCGTAGCGATGTTCTGGGTGCACCACGAGTCTGATGTGCCACTCTTGTGACACCCATTCACGGGGTCCACCATGAGAGCGAGATCTCGGAGATCTCACAAACTCCTTAATCCCGGAGCCTATCGGATCAACTCTCACCTCGTCTAGGGAAGAACACATCTATGCAGCTTCCCTAAAGGCCTTAACCTCTAAGCCCCGAATCAAGGCTAGTGTCGGGTAAACCTTAGGCTAAGGTCGATTACTAACAACCAGATGGCTATCAACTCATCCATGTCAGCGATCAACAACAGCAGAGTACACCACCCTAAGGTCCACCAAACTTCCATTCTTGTGACTCACGATCACATCCTGACTTTTACCCACACTATGGCCCCTACGGCTATCGTATTGTTGGAAGTGCTTGTATAGCACCACAGGCGGGCGGATTTTCGGCCGTACTAGGGTGTGGAGGAATAAAGGTAGTATACTCTTCTATTCTCTGACTAGCGGGATTGCCTTGTCTGAGAGTCACGGGATCCACATCTCTTGGGAGCGATCAGTCTCCTTGCCTAATCTGGCCACAGTCACGAAACTCGTGTGAAGCGAAGTCTTACATCTCTTCCCGGCCCGGAAGAAGGCTGATCCTCCCTCTTGAACTTCTTTTTCGCATCACTAATTACTCAGAGCATCCTCGATCTCTCTCTGTAAGTGAGCCATCGACCATGAAGTCCTTTGTCCCGTAGGCAGAATCTACGATCACGCCTGAATGAATAACTGCCATTTTGAATCTCTGTAATACCAGTCAATCCCGAGCTTCACATTGTCTCAAAGATTGACGTGGTCTCTCGACTCATTCTGACCTCACGACCTTCTGGGTATTGACACTCGATCGCGACACCACGTGTCTAAAATCTCATCGATGGCTAAAAACACCTTCTGCCGAACTTGGCGTCACGGTGATGGTCTCGGCAAGCGTAAGCGATCCTCCCGAGTGATACTCATGCTCCTCGGTAGGAGTAGATCAAAATGTCATCCACGAAGGCTACGACAAAGCTGATCTAGATAAGGTTGGAACACCCTGGCATGAGTCCATGAATCTGTTGGCGCGATCTCGTCCAATCAAAAGGGCATCCAGTAAACTCAAAGTGCCCATAACGCTAGCGTTGTCTTAGGGATATTTGTCTCCTAACCCTCGGCTAATGGTAACGGTGCGAAGGTCTATCTTAGATGGCTTCGCGCTCCTCTCGTGATCAAATAAATCATCAATCCTCGGTAATGGGTACCGATTCTTGATCGTAATACATTCGACTACACGTAGTCAATGCACGGTCGAAGGGTCTTATCCTTTTCTTATGATGAAACGGAGCGCCCATTGAGTGAAGTGCTCGGTCTAATGAACCCCCCTTGTCCAAATAGCTCTATGCTTGGACTCACAAGTTCTATGACTCAGTAGTGCCATCCTATGCGGAGTCATAGAGATGGGTGAAATCTTAGGGTGTAACTGATGAAGTCCTATGACCTTTGTGGAGGTAATCCAAGTAGCTCATCTGGAAAAACATCCACATAATCGCACACATCTTTACTACTCGAGTGAGACCAAGTCTGTGTCCTTGTCTTAGGGTAAGGCTCGCTAATGACCCTTCTTGTCCTGACACTGGACTCATATAAATTTGGGGCAAAATATCATGCTTGTCCCCACTAAATTTGCAATCTGGGGGCAGCGTGTGGTGATAGCCCTCCTGCGCTCCGCAGTCGATGCGACCACATGGCATCGATCGATCCATCCACTAGGATGACATCGAGACTGCGACATGTCCGCTGATCCTCGGGTCCTATTTGTGAGTAGAGTCCCGAGATCTCCAACTCGCAACTGGCTGACATATCATCCACTGTTCTCGCCTGTCCCTAAGGAGGCTGCATCTGAGAACCATCTAAAGGTCTCACCAAGAGAGGGTCCTGCCCATTTTCCACCATATTTGGGCCTCACTCTGTTTGGAACACGGCTAGTCTAAATCTGTGGTAGTGTCGGAGGTAATTTCATGGCCTCCTAACACCTTACTCCAATCTGTATGAACCAGTAGTGCATACCGTGAGATCTCCTCCCCCTGTGAATGTCGGAGGATGATGCGTACTAAACCTGGAGGTTACTAGGTTTTCCCTTGACTACACCTGCCCCTACGCTAGCTGTGTGATACTTGTAGCCAGGTAATACCTATAGCCTCGAGCAAGGCACAGTGATCAAATCTTGGTGGTGCACATTGTACCTGTGGACGCCCTCTACGTCTTCGTCCTCGACTAGCCATCTATGTATTTCCATTGGCAACAAGAATCGTTTAATTTTCGTTTGATTAACTAGCAATGCACATACCAATTGCAATAGACTTAATGACCATATTGACCCATTCATTTCCTAAGTGGTGCTAAATTCCAACCACTCAATTCATTTATTTCAGTAAAATTCTAAGATTTCTTGTTCATTTCAGTATCCCAATTCCTAAGGTCATAGTTCCTAACCTTAGCATTCACCCTTTTCCTATACGCATTACACCATGCATATAATTTCCTACATATGATCAACATGATCATAATCCCTTATACATATCTTAGTGTATATGTCCTTCCACTATAATTTGAAACATAAAATCACGCAATCAAAACATGCGACATTAATTCATTATCTTAAAGGGTGTAAATGCGTGGGAACCGCTATTCATACCGAAAATCGGTGTATATTTCAAGTCCCTGCATTCATAAGCAATGTAAGACCATTTATCCAATATATTAAATCATATTTATCAACAAAAATTTTATTTTCGAAAATTTCATTTTTCTTTTTCTTCAAAATTTTGTTCCATTTTGTTTGATTTTATTTTATTTTTTTCAAAAAAAAAAATTCCAAAAATTTTGTTCACATATTCTCTTGTTCCCCGAATTCTTGTTCATGATTCTTTGTTCATAGATTCTTTATTCCGTATGCATTCACAGTTACGTAGACGACCTAAGTTACGATACAATAATTGTATTATGATACAATCGACCCAGAGTCCCTTCTTAGCCCTGATACACCATGTATTGCAATACAAAAAAAGCGACTCTTTAAGCCCTTGATCCTGATACAATACAGAGTATTGCAATCTGATTTGTTGTGTTGCAATACAATCTAGCCCACTTGCACACCCATTGTCTGATTTGTTGTGTTGCAATGCAATCTAACCACTTTATGCACCCATTTGCAATACAATCTATTGTGTTCTTGATACAATTCTATACTTTACTCTCTTGCAATACACTTTGAACTGACAACCTAAGGTTGCATTACAATTCCGGCCCACTGTATTGCAATACAAGCCCAGACCCCTTGCACACCCATAGGCTGGGTCACAATACAATTCCCGTTGTATTGTGACACAGTTAAACGATAGCCAACAAATTTTGCACCTTTTTTTAGTTTTTCACACTTTTTTTCTTTTCTTGACTCTTTGGAAAATGCAAAATATATATACTTTTTTCAGAATACTCAAATAAATTTATAAAAACTTATTTTTCTTCAATTTTCTTCATCTTTACAACTTATAAAACCTTAGAAAATTATTTTCTTCAACTCATTTTTTTTTTCTCATTTTCCTTTTAAACTAAATAAATTTATTCAAATTTATTTTCTTTCTTCTTTTATTTCCAGCAATGGAAAACACTAAAAAAATACATACCTATTTTTTTTTTCATCTCTTTTTAACTCTTTGGAGACATAAAAAAAAAAAGTATCGATTTTTTTCCGGTGCATCAAATAAACTTAGTAAAGTTTATTTATTTGATTTTCCCAGTGCACACCTATTTCTGGAACACCCAAACCTCTTATCCAAAATTTCTCGACACCTCTTGGTCTAACATGACGAATAAAATTTATTAAAATTTTATTTCATTATCAAACCGAATAAATTTATTAAAATTTATTTCTTCTTCCAATTTTACTCATTGTAACACTCCAAGATATTTTCTAACACATCAATGTGCTAACCACTAAGCACACATAAACAATCTCAACACATAAAAACCATGTTATGCATATTTTTCACACAACCATGCATCAAAGCACACACGAAACACACATGCAGTGTCCTAGTTTTGTTAAAATTGCCTTCTAGGTAATCTCATACCTAAGCTAGGAACCTCAAACCACCAGTGGTGATGGATACTAAACAGAGCTTCTGAGTATTCGGTATACCTAGCTTTGATACCAAGAAGCTGTGACGCCCCAAACCGAGAATTAGTTTACTACCGTCGACCCGCGGAATACAAGTGGATGTGGGTTGCGCCCTTGAGAAAATCGAGGCGGAGTCTCCTTTATGCGGGGGTATACCCAAATACAACACACAGTATGAAACACATCCCCAGCGGTCAATATAATCACAACATGAGTAAAACGGCCACTTTGGCTCATAAACAATACCAGCCAAAACATACCAGTATGAATCGACTATATCCAATAGTTCACAAGAGTTGAATGTTTTACTCTTATCTGACATATATTAAAATTAGGGAATTCTAATACATGTATAAAATCATCAAAGCCCGACGGCTTTCTTCTAAACCCGACCTCTAGAACGGCCGGAGTCCTCGTGCGCTCCCTATACCTGAAAATATGTTCCCTCGACAGGGTGAGCTAATGCTCAGTAGTGGAATCACCCTAAGTGGGCTACTCTCCACCTAAGTGCATATGCAATGCTCCAAAATAAACACACATTGAAGCAAATGCATGATCCTACTTGAATGTCTAACTGCTCAACTCATATCCCGAGTCCTCAGGCTCTCACACTGCTAAGCCGTATGTGAAAAACTAGTTTCAAACAAAGTTATTTGTTTATATTTGTGGTCTACCCTCCGATCTAAGTAGTGGACTGTCTCCGATGTTATATTTAGTGGACTACCCTCCAATGTATATCAATTGGGCCGACTCCGACGATTGATATTTTATATGTAGACTATCCTCCGATGTATATCAATTGGGCCGTCTCCGACGATTGATATTTTTAGTATGAACTACCCTCCGATCATTATTATTATTTTTAGACAACCCTCCGAAAACCATTCCCTCTAAAATTTACCTCATACCTCCTCCTATCTCTCTAGGTGCCCCGGTGCATATAAATGCATTGTGATGCCATTTTCAATAACTCATATAACACATACAAATATCACCATGCATATATTCACATAATTTAAATCACACAATCATGTTATGTAATTTCACATTTTCATACACCAAAAATTAGCTCACTTGGGCTAATTATCAAACACGAGCGATTCCACTTGAATCACACCAAACACATATTTTCACAAAAATATATTTTGAGAACACTGTTTCGGGAATAGTAAAACCCTCGGTTACTATTCCCGGAAAAATCACAAATCATCGGTTCACTTAGTAGACCGCAATTCCATGATCATTCAGGCCTCATCAAACCAATACATGATTTAATACAAAATTTCAAAATTTAACAACCCAAATCAGGGTGGCGATCTAATTGCTCATTGGTGTTCCAAAGAATTTTATCAATTAGGTCCCAGGGTTGGGTGAGTCAACGACCCCTCACGGCATCATTCGATTCAAACATCGACAAAGTACTTAAAGAAGAAATAAAACCCAAGTAGGGAGAAACCCCTACCTCTCGGAGTTTGAGGAAACTCCCTAGATCCGGTACCCACCTTGAAGCCCTCTCCAGCGTGAAGCTGGCTTTCCTTCTTGTCGAGGCTGAAGCGGTCGGATCTCAGATATTCTAGAAGTCGGGCGTTCTCTGCTGCAGAATTGCTGCGTGTTTAGGCTGCATCTCGCTTTTCTATTTCACGTTTTTGCTTTTGGTTTAATGAAGAAGACAGATTCTATTTGCTCTTTTGTCTTTTCAACATGACTTAACAATTCCATTAATACCACATTTATGTCCCTCTTTCCAGTTTTGACATTATTGGCTATCTGACCGTCCATTTTAATGGTTACCTGCTGCATGCAGCTCGTAGCGCGTAGTGCGTGTTATATGTGACTTTGATCGCATCGAAAATCTTTCTGGCGCACCGGCGTGATGCCTCGAAAAGCGTGCCAGCTTCAGAAGCTTGTCTCATAGTCGGCGAAATTTTGCGTGCTAACTAGATTTGCGTGAGGCGATCCGCGATTAATCAGTTTAAATCGTGAGATCTAGAAGATAATTTCATATTTTTAACGAAATTACAATTTTGTAGCCAAAATTATGATTTGCCACTTTTCGATTTTGAAATTTTCTCGAATTAACTGCGATAAGCATGTAAAGATGATAAGTAATAAAAGTTATATGAATATGTATAGTTATATGAAATGCATATGTATGAGCTTGTGACGGTCACCATTGGTGGTTGTCCATGCTTATGTTCCCACTAAGCGTAAAGCTTAGCAGGGTGTTCAATCAGGTGTGAGTGCGAAGAAGAAGGCTAGAGGACGGGACATTCCACATCGTGACCAGGCCATCTCGGATAGGTGCTCTGGCCCAGCAACCATGAATCTACGATGTTTTGTAATAGAAATTGTACATGTATAAGTAGAAATGGGACTCTGTATATGTGTATGGGTGTATGGACACCACTCGGTGGTAGTTCTTTTGTATATGTAAATGATTTTTGTTGGCCACGGAAATTGTTTGTATACCCGCAGTACAAGTACAACTACGAGAAGAAGCAGTCGATGAGGTGATATATAGTATAGATAGTATCGCGCCCGGACTTAGGTTCGGATCCGCCGTCGGGTCGGGCCAGGGATCGAGGCGTGGCGATGTGTTAGTCTAGATTATGGTGCCATTTTTTGAAAAGTGTCATCATGTTGATATATATATATATTTTTTTTAAGATTTATGTTGTCATTTTATGAAAATGACATCATATAAAAAATTTAAAATTTTATAACTCAATGATCATTTTATTTAAAGCTAGTAAACGGGACAGCGTAACCCATTTTGTGTCACCCCATTCGAGCCTTGTGCCCAGCGAGTTTGAAATTTAATATAGTAATTTATTTGTTTGGTTTTCGAAAGCCATTCATACGATTCTGAGCCAAAACAAATTAAACGGACCCAAACCTTAAAAATTGCTAAAAATTAATTTCTGAATCCGTAATTCTTGAATAAAAAAAAAATAAATAATATAAAAATATATAATAATAATTAATATATAAAATGATTGAGTCTAAACAATGTAATAATAGTAAATAAAATTAAATAAATAAATAATGTTATATACTATTATACTTAGTCTACAGCCTTCTAAATAATGTAGTAAAACAATAAATTACCAACTTAATAACATATATAAGAAAAATACAATTTCAAAGTATAAAATATTATTACCTTTCATCTTTCAAATCTTATATCATTATGTCCAATAATAACATGATAATAATTAATATATAATATGATTGAGTCTCAACAATATAATAATAGTAAATAAACTTAAATAAATAAATAATGTTATAACACTGTTATAACTAAAGTACCAAACTAATTACCTAAATAGTATCAAAACAATAAATTAACAACTTAATAACATATATGAAAAATACAATTTCAAAGTATAAAACGAAATCTCATATGCCTTTAATGTTCATCCTCGTCCTCATTATGTGCAATCATAACATGTGATTCCATATTAAAAATGATTTAACATTATAAAGATATACGTCCCCGATGGTGGTTAAGTTATCGTAAATACATTAATTAATTTATAATAATTACTTGACATAAATTTAGATTTATATTTGGAATAAAAAAATAAAAAATATATATTTTTTCAAAAAATGCATCTCAACCGTAGAATAATGAAATATCCTATTTGTTTGAAAATTCATCTTACTAGAAGATATAATCATATTAAAAAAGAAATCAGTGTATAATTTTTGTTAATTATTTTTAAAATAACAATATTTTGTTATTAACACTAGTTTAAATGATAAAATTATTTAAAATATACTAATAATTTAGTTATTAAATTTAATTTAATTTATAAACTAGTAAAACTTCATTTTTATCAAGAAAAAACATATATGATTGAATAAATTTTAAAGGATAAATAAAAAAAATGAAATTATAAATATTTAAAATATGATTAATGAGATGAATAAAAATATATTCAATATTAAAACTGTAATTTATTTAATTCAAATGCACTCCGTAATTTTTCATACAAGATTTTTTAAATATTAAATCATCATATAAATTATATTAAAAATATACATTTAGAAATTAAAAATAAAATAGTTAAAACCACAAATTTAATATATTAATCATATATTATAATAATTATTATTTTTAAAACCACTATGATACAAAAGAGATATCCAAAATATCAAATTTTATAGATGAATCCTTGAAAATCTTAATTACTAAGCTAGTTACTTAAAAAATTAAATAGAAATTTCGAGCTAGTTCTAATTTTATTATATATTCTAATTAGGAACATAATGTAAAAATGTTATTATTTTTTATATCACTGAAATATAAAATTTTATTGCATAACCCGAATCATCATCTTCTTTCATCTTTTCTTGCATTCATAAACCCATGAGGGTTTTTTATAAAGTATAATCACACCAAAATAATATAAAAAATGATTTCTTTGATATCTCCAATAAATAAATTTAATAATATAAAAAATGATTTCTTTGATATCCAATAAATAAGGTCCATTTTATCCACAAAAAAATAAAGTAAGAATTTCTATGTATAATAAAATAATGTATATCTTAGTCATTTCTATATAAGTAATTATAGAGAATAATATTTTAATATATATATTTTTAAATAATTTTGGAATAAAGTGATTTATTATATATTTTTAAATAAAGTAAAAATTTCTTCTTTAATTGCACAATTGTTTAAGAAATAAATTTTTTAGATTGTAATATTTATAAATACTTGAAAAATCTAAAAAAAAAAACTCTTTCCAAATAAATTATAGAGAAGAATATTTTAATATATTTTGTTTTGATAATTTTGAATAGAATGATTTGTGTATTTTAAATAATAATCTTATAATTAATTTCTATATAAGTCATTCTAGAGAAGTATACTTTAATATATTTTGTTTAGATAGTTTTGGAATAAAGTGATTTACTTTATTTTTTCTTTAAATAATAATCTTATCTCTTGTTTAATTGGTCAATTCTTTAAGGAATAAATTTTCTATAAATACTTAAAATTTTAAAAAAAAAAACTCTTTTCAAATAAATTATAGAGAAGAATACTTTGATATATATATTTTAGATAATTTTAGAATAAATGATTTATTATTATGATTTTAGATAATTTATGGGTTAATCAATCATATTTTTCACAAGTTATAAAAGGCATGATATTCATATTAGATTCAAATCCTACAACCTTGAGCTTATAGGTGAGGGAGGGTGTTAAAAGTCATGATATTCATATTAATTTGATAGTATTTGCTTTCAAATGTATCAAAAATTGATCTACTTTTGTGTCACTTCCAAATGTGTGTTAGAGGATAGGGTAACACTTTGTTGTAGTGACACATTCTATTTATGGTGACTTATTATAAACATCACCATATGTTTTTTTTTTCTTGTGACGATTTGTGAAAACATGCACGAATGATTCCAAAAGATTACCCAATATTATCAAACTCTCGCAGACTATGCCTTAGCAGATGATGGTGACAAAAGGTATTTATTAGTTTGACCATTATAGTTAAGGATTCTTAACGCAATATTAAATAGCATGTATTGGTCTTTATGAAACAGTGAGACCCTTTGTGCTATGCTCGAGTCATTTTCGACACGAGGTGATATGGATTGTATCAAAGGAAAACAATTAATTAATAATGTAGTAAGATGTAAATTTTTAGCATATTTACATAACATACCATATTTAAATCAAAATTGACATATACTCTTTGTTGGTGAAACCAAAGACATACAAATTTATCACTATTACCAAAAGAATTTGTGTCTAATCCGAAACAGCAGCCATAACAATTAAGGTGACCAAAAGACATATACAAATTTATGACACTATTACCAAGGACTATTGTCTAATCCTGACATGGCGCCATAAACTTGTTCGGTGACCAAAACTATATACAAATTTATGACACTATTACCAAAAGGAGGACTATTGTACAATCGAAACAGTATTATAAAACTTGTTTGCCTCTTTCTTGGTGACATGGATCAAAACACTTATGCAAATTTATAGTGTTATCACCAAAGGAGTATTATTTAATCCCCAGCAATTTTGCCAACAAATTGTACATTGTGTTCCTTAGCTATTGTTTTCATTAAGAGCATTTTCATTAAAGTGATGTTTTTAAAATTGGTTTTGGTAATCCATTATCTTGCCTGATACCACGGTCGAACAAGTAGTAAATTGGATTTAAGTCAGATATCGATCCTGAGAGATCTCGAGGAATTCCAAACCAACTACCGACTACTCGATCTCACATACTGTTTGGACTCTGATAAACAATTGGAATCGGCTTTGAAAGCCTTAAATAATGAAACTAAAGAAGATTGGATTAATAACAAATGAATTGAATCTTTGAAATAATAAAAATTACAAATTTAGGCGAGAGCGATTTATCTTTTAAAGGGAGCATTGAAAATACGGCTATTGTGAAACATCAATTCCTGCGGATTACCTTTATCGTTTGCTTAATGAACCAGTTTCGAACTAGTCAGGAATATGATGATGCGGTTGGATCTCTCGAGAACCCAGTTCATTATCTAATCTTCCTTTGTTTTTCTGCAGAAGGCAGTGTTGAATATTCAACTGTATCTAGGTTGTCTTGTTGCGGGTATTTTCTTTCTCGATACTTCATACCTGACATGAATTGCCGACCTTAAACTCTTAGAATTGAAATGGGCCGTGGTTTCTCACTATCTGGTTTCTCTATAAATTGGGCGGCTCATTCTTTCCACTTGGAATTAGATCTTTGTCAGGATTCGTTCCACTCGTTAAGATCAGGCGAACTCTTGCGAAAGCAGATGATGAAAATGGCTGGCAAGTTACCGATACCAGGCGAAGAGAGTTATGGTTTAAACTTCACGGAACGCTGGATCAACAACGCGGATTAGCATATGGAGAAATTGTTGTCATCACAAGAATGCTACCATTAGCCAGAGATACGATCAGGGCGCGACCGATCTGATTGTGGTTTAGTAGACAGCAGTCGTGGGATGATGAAGCCCACGAGGCGATGAGTGCGATTTCTGGCGAGTTTAAGATGGCGAATCCAGATTGGAAGAATGTTGACGATAACGTCGTTCAAATGTTTGTTTCTAAAATCATGGATTACATCATACGGTAGCTTGCGTTATTGACTTATAATGACGGCTGATGGGTTAGTTCCCAATTCTAAATTATGACGACGATGATGAAAGCGAGTCGTGTTTGACTGCGACTGTTGAGATCAGTTTGACCAAGGCAAACTAATCTACGTAAGAAAAATGGCGAGTCAAATCAGAATGACCAGCCCGGATCTACTTTGAGTCACCGAAAAGGCTGTGTTCCTCCAGGTGGCTCACGTATTTATAGGGTTACGAGTTGGGGGCTGAAGGTGATGCACCTCATTGTGGATTTCAAGTTAAGCGTCATTTGCGATCTTGTCGTGACTGAGCCTCATAATGGCGTATGACATACGAACACAATCAGTTATGTCGCGAGATGCGCTGTTTGGTCGCGACATGTCTTTAATGAAGCTGATGTCTCGACAGCTAAATGTTGTCATGACCTCTTTTCTTTGGGCGTGTAGCGACGACAATAGCGTCGCGACCTTAACTTTAATATTTGATGTCGGCAGCGGCTAGATGTTGTCCGGGCGCGCGATCTTTGCGGCGGATGCTCGCGACCTGAATGTTGTGCGACCTCTGTTCGCTATACATTTATGCGATTGTTGGCGTCGCCGCCCAGCCTCGAGTCTTTTCGTTAAATGTCGCGACAACTAAATTGTTCATCGCGACCTTCTTTTGGTCTACAGCGCGTCGCGACCGATGAATGATGTCGCGACCTTCTTTGCAGGCGATAGCGACTCGCCGATTACGTGTTGATGTCGCTGACCTCTTTACGGATATCGCGACATAAATGTTCGATCAATTGTTTATCTTATGTGCGACTTAGTGATATCCTGACCTCATTGCCTTGTCTTTGGGTTTTAGTGTGGCCTCGAAAGGGATGTGCGGCGCAATTCTTCTTCATCAATTCATTGTTGTCGACTTGGAGAGTTCACATCGCGTCCGACTCTTTTGCCTTCCATTACTCTTACATTGCGGTACGGGTTTGTGGTATGACCTTGATATGAATTTTCATTCTTTATCAAGGCTTCACGACATGATTCTTTGATCCTTGTGCGCCTTTCACCATTCTGAGCTCCTTAAACCGGTTATATCATTAATACTACATCCACCTTACGCTCACTTTTGCACCAAAAATTCCTCTTTCTCTTGAATTCCTGTCGCATAACACAGCAATATTCCATATTTCTGAACATAAATCATTCTTTTTATAAAAAAATCAATCAGAAAAATGGACTGAAAATGGATGACTTTTAAGCTCATCAACTACAACTCATATATATTACATTATATCGTTGTAGGTTATCGAAATGTGAAGTTGAGTATGCAACGCCCAAATAGGAGAGAGCCAATCATCATACTTCTTCGATCCAGGATTTGGGATAATTAACATTTTTTGTCGAAACAAAATATATTACATTGTAGTTATTCGTATAACATTATTTATGACACTAACTTATTGAACGTATAGTACCTACTTTCAACCTTAATGAGAAAGGGCAAAAAAGAAGAATTAATGTCAAGGAGCCGGACATTTCTTCACCCAAACCACTCCATTGAATCTTACAACATGTGATAAAGTATAGCTTCGATATTAACTTTGAAATATCCCTTTGTTCAAATAACTATTGTAATATAGACATCATATTTTAAATGCATACTTTTATTTCTTTTGTATAGTTCATTATTCCTTTCTACGAGGAGAATCATTGGCATCTTCATGTGATAAATATTGGAGCTTCTTGAGTGTTACTATCTTCATTGCCCCTAGTAAAAGGCAACAAAATACCCTAAACAAATAGAATGATTAATAATGCATTCGATCAATGCATGAAGGAGCACGAAATAGACTCAACATACGACTATTGTAGTCTCCTGAATTCTCAGAGTCAGTGGATCGTCGGAGCATTCACCAGTTGGTTGCAACCTGCAAAACAAATAAGAAGATGACGGCGGTGTTCTATCGCCCCTCTGATGGCAAAGTTAGTCTTTTTCTAGAAGACTTAGAGCTTAGAACCACAGTTATCTCGATTAAGAATCTCGTACCTCATTTGTCGTGATTTGCCTCTCTTTTGCTGGTGAGCAGTTATGATCCATCTTTCCCGAGATTTGACGATTTCTTCCTATAAAAGATAGGGAAGGTAGCTTATTTCGAGAAGGATGACTCATCTTCCTTTTACGTAATCAAGCCTTCCCGATAAATGGCCGCTAGGAAGTGCTTTCCCATTCACTGAGGCAGGGGCCTGGTCTCATGGGAGAACTTACTCTTATATCATGAAGAGCCGATTGACAGTTTTGTTTGGTGGAGTTGCCGATCGAGAAAGGAAACACCTGAGTAAAAAGGCATCTGGGATATGAGGCGCCCGAGCACCCTAGGGAGCTGCGAGGATTAATCAAGGCTCCTTAGCCGGCCAAGCTGGGGCCTAGTCCCTTTCTGGGGGCACCCGGCGGAGGATCGACCGGGGTTCCCGGGCCTACCGGCTGGGGCCTAGTCCCTTCGGGCCTGGGTCAAGCCTACCGGCTAGGGAACCGAGCCTAGGCCCATGGTACCCACAATGCCCCCCTTTTCCTGCCGGGGAGGAAGATCATCCCCGGTCGGAAAAAAAGGAACAAGCTTGACCGTCATATTATAAGTGGGAAATACCACCATCAATGTCGCTTTTAATTTTCAACATAAATTTCAGAACTTTTTTGAAACTCCGCATTAGATGCCATTAGGTCGCGGTTATCCTAAGATTTAGAGGTAGCTATAAAGGCTAAGAGCGGGTGAGTAGATTGGTTGTCTCATCAAGTTATATCCACGCCTCTGCCGTGAGAAGGCTAATTGAATGTCGCTAAGGCCCAGATTGCGTAGATGAAGGATGATCGTGGTTCGATCATTTGAGCGCTTCTAACTGGCTGGTCGGACCCGGTAGATTGTATGGTTTGAGCGGTTGGAATCAACTCTAGGGGTCTGGGTGGTTCTAGACCAACGGGTCGAGGACACTTCACTCTACAGGATCGCTCAACCTCCCCCGTACCTCATCCTCTCATTTCCTCTTTCTAAACGTGGCACCGCATCTGGTCTTGCTCCTTCTTGGTTTCCGCAGCCGCCTCTTTCAGCCCCATCTCTATCTTTCCCTTCTTTCGGGCAAGGGCTTTCGCTTCGACGGCGATGCCTTACCTCGTTTTCTTTCAGACAGGTTGCGAATGTTAGTTTGTCATGTTTGTAATATGATTGCTTGGCAACAAGCATCGCTATGTAATGCCAAACACTTTTTTATTGTAATTAATAAAATTGTAGTTTTTTAACAGCTTAGTGCCTATTGCACTGCAGTACACTCGTCTAATCGAGGTCAGGTCGAACATTATAAAACCTGTTAACAGCCTGGCTCTCACCGGTCCGAGAGAAAGGCCCCCACAGCCCAACTTTAGTTTACTTCGTGGCCCTAGAGCGAATTGTTGTGATGGTCGATCCCTGAGCAGCGATCAACATCGCGCATTAAATGCGACCGCAGCTCCTAGGGCTATAATATATATAGATAGCATCATTAAGTCGTACTTCTTTCCGTGTTATTTTCGTTTATCCGCTTCTCTCTACGACCAATCGTCGTGGAATGTGCTAGTCTAACTCCTTATGCTTCATTCATGAGCCATTGTTGCGTGCATCACAAGATCGACTCACTGTAACCATCATCGCCTCCCAAGAATGTCGACCCTTGGTGAGTGACTCCGGTTTCGTCGCATAAAGGCCCGGAAGGGAGGGGACATGGTTTAACATCTTCTATTCTCACCGCGTTCTCGCTCGGCTCGGTATGCCTTTGTACCAATTGAGTATATGGCTAAAGTCTAATATTCGTTTTCTCCTCTCCTTTTGATCTTCTTGTAGAATGGCGAGGAATCGGGAAGAAACTTCCACGAGTGGTCGCCTCGGAGGGCGCCTTCGAGCGACGCCTTCTGCAAGAAGCATCATCTCGTCCCTGACGATGGAGGAATTAATGGCTTATTGCGAGGTGCTCGATAACATCGACCTTCTCGAATACGGAGAGGATGTGACGAGTCCACTTTAGCGGAGAACATAATGGCGTGCTTACCCAGGAGCACCTTGCAACCAGCTACACTTCCCGGTGCCACTCAGTCAGCCAGATTTCACCCGAGCGCCTTCGCTCTTATCCACCTCAACGCTATCTCGTATTTTGATCGGTGTCGCTGCGGTTGAACCACTCAGATCAACTCGACCTCATCGGGCAGAGCCGTGCATAATTTATTTTCCGAGAGTCAAGGCGGCCTGATGTCTATGTTCCGCCTAAATCCCCGTCTCAGCTGTTAATCCGGCTCCCGATTCACCTAAGACTAAGGCGAAGGGAGGTTAGTAAGGCTACCCGATTCGTCCCCTGCCCCTGTTCGCTCCTGACATCAACCCGCCTCAATCTTTCCGTGTGTGGTCGTTAGACCCGCATGATAAAATTTCTTTCCGTGATATTAGCATGCATGACGATCAATCTTAGCTCTGCAGAGGTAAGGACGGGCGAGGCTGCCAGTGAACTCTGATGGAGAAGTCAAGCTTCAAGAAAATCCATCGATTATCGGAGATATCCGAGCAGAGCTGTGAGTCATGGAAGGTTCTCCCCGACCGCACAATATATCCGCCGTGAGGCGCAACCCGGCTTCTTACACTCCCGCCATTCCCGACCGCCGCTTCGACGCCGTAAGGAGCACTTCGCCATCGCTGAATCGGCGGCGTCGTTCCAGCAAGTAGCCCGCCCTCCGGCGGCCCCGCGAGTTGAGGCATCAAGTCAGCTTAAAGGTGCTCGAGCGCACGTTCGGGTCGAATTTCCCAAATGAGAATTTAGTTTTGCTTCTCCCGCTCCTACCGAGAACCAGCAGAGCCGGCCCCGAAGCGACGCACCGCGCTTCGGCGGCGGCCGGATCTCGCCCTGGATTGATTGCGATTAAAAAGGTGGGCGTACGCTAATTAACGCGCCCGGGGTCCAAGGGGGGAGGATTTGGCCCCTCAGTTAGCTAGCGAACCCGAGGATTTTCAAGATTTGGAGGAGGAGGAACAGGAGGAAAGGATGACGGGGCTGCTGGACCGTTACGCCGCCCGCAAAAGGAAGCAAGCAGTGAGTCTCCAAGAATGAGTCCGACCCCGCCAGTTGCGGATCTAGTCCGCCATCATGGAGGGCGACCAAAGATGCAAGCCATTGTCATTCCTGGTTCTCTCGAGCCTGGAGCAATAGATCAAACGGAGTCGACGGGGGTGGCCCGAACAAAGTCAAATGAAGCCGACCCGGTTCCGAGTGCTCTTCAGGTAATTCACCCTTCCGATGAGGGTCGACCTAGCAAGTCGAAGTTCATGCGGTTCGGGCTACCTAGGCCCCCATTGCCTAATCCGACATAACTTAACTTATGCCTAATCACTACGGCGAGCCTCCGAGAGCGAGGTATCTACGCCCGGGGCACGAGGTAAAGTTCATTATGCGTCGTTGGGAGCCTTTCCACCGCGGAGAGGCTACAGCTGACCGGATGAACAATTTGTATCCGCATATGCTCTGGAGTGCCTGGTACGCGCTCATGGGTCTTCGCGAGGACTAACAAATGAAGGCTCAATGGAGCCCGTAAGGAAGACATTGAAAGTGGATCATCGGCGACGAGATACAAGTCCGTCAAGAATCGTAACTATGTTCTACCGATCGAATCGTAAGATAACGAAGCCAGGATATAACGCCGCTTGATTTTAGCGTTTAACTGCTTCTTTGCAGTCGTCAGCCGCTTATTCTGGAATACGGCGCTCCAAAGATCACGAGTTCGAGCTCCGGTTAAGGGACGCCGAACGGTTGCGATTATATGTCCAGTCGGGGATGGCCGAGCGGGAGACGCAGAGCGCATCATTAAAAGAGGTCGAGTTGACGGTCGCCACCGGAGCTGGCTAAGGAATCGCCGGTGCGGCCGCCCGCAAGAGTCGGTAGGACGCACGCGGCCATAGCGCGGCCGGCGCTGCCGCAGATCGGTAAGGGCCGCACACCCGAAGCGCAGTGGAGTCCGAAGCGCCCTGCTCAACGTGCCTACGCTATGGTGCCGTTTCGCCTCAAGGCGGAGTCTAAGCGTGGAGCCGCTTCGCGAGGCGCGTCGCACCCGGGGAAGCCTCGTAGCAGCGCAAGAAGAGAACGCTTCGCGAACGAGACTTCCGCTGGGTCATGGAGCTCGGGACTATAAAGGATGACTTCGCCGCCTTCCGGGAGAAGGTTATTGCTGATAAAGAGACGATGGAGGCCAAGTTCGATGCCAGCGGCGACACACTGTTCAACTATGGCTATGGTTGTTACGCGCCGCACAACATATGCTAAGCAAGCCTCGACATCCCGACATGGAATGCCGTGATCCTTCAATCCTGCTAACCTGCAGAGTTCTTACTAACCCCCCGCTTACCCCCCCAAGCATCTTCACACCACTCACTCGGATCTAGTCAGAAGTTAGAAAGGAGAAGTGTCCGAAGAATATCCCGACCGCTATTGGAGAAGAAACGATTCTCTCGATAGGTCCCCCGGCCTCATCGGACGGAGGGGTTGAGGATGCCATAGTCAACTAGGGTTTTAATGCTTTTATGAGACGAGACTTATACTGTTCGGTGGTTGTACCAAACAATTTACTTCCTCTTCTTCTTTTTCACTAATTTTTGTTCAATACCCTGCTGAATGTTTTAATGTTGCGCCATCCGGGTTTGAATTGACTTTTGTTAAGTGCTTCAATAGAGTGCATCTGTTAGAAATCCTCGGTATTGAGTCGGATGGGCCGCCTGTTGTGTTGCCCGATTAAGTCGTTCACTAGGTCATCCGGGCTTTTGCATTTGATCAATTGGAAGTGATCTATGCTGAGCCTAATGAGTCTCTTTTTTTTTAATCGCTTCCATCCGCCATGAACGTACTACTATAAGTGAGGCATGCTGTGCCTGATAGTGGCATCTGATGATCCATCCGACCCTTGTATTTAACCAAATTAGAAGTGATTTATGCCAATGATGTGTCGCTTTATCGCGCCTATCCGGACTTTTTAGTATTTGACCAGTAGAAGGACGAGTGTTGGGCCTGACAGTCAATTTTACTCGCCCCCCATCCGAACTTTTAATAATATTTGGCCAGTAGAAGATCTATGTTTCGGCCGACAGGCCGGGCCATCCCGATCCAACTGGCATTTCACCGTAGCGGGATCTACGTTGGGCCCGACAGTCGGGCTATCGTTGTCACACCCCAACCCCCGCCTGCCGAAAGAGGGTGCGAGACCGAATCGACTCTTACTCCGCTTCGTATCAGCATCAAGTCGTATAACTAAATCCAAATATCATATACAAAAATACAAAATAAAACTACCACCGTGGTGGTGTTTACATTGTCAATACATACATACTGTTCTGAGTCCCATTTACTTATACATATACAAAAAACTTTACATTTCAATTACATATTCAAAGCGTTGTAACTCACCGTGATGAACCCCGCCAAGCAGGTTTGCCCAAATTGCAGCGAAAGTTTTCTGACGTCTTCTCTCGTAACAACATTGAAACCCGCATGTTTTTACGCTTAGTGGGAAACATATATCTTATACTGTAAACACATGCACTATTACTCATTTATAGGAGATATAAATAAAGAATAGATATGCAAGAATATATATCAGAATTTTTCATCAACCATCACATAAATACTTTACACATATTCGTACTTATAAGCAAACGATACTTGTTCAAGTTCTCACAAAGACACATACTTGTACTTGTATCGACGTATGTGTATTCGCATCTCCAAGGACATATATATCTGACTTATTCTTATACTTCTGTCTCTGACTTATAATTTTTCATATCTCCCAAAGGACATATATATCGGACTTATACTTATACTTGTCTTGGACTTATAATTATTCAGATCTCCCAAAGGACATATATATCAGACTTATACTTATACTTGTCCCGGACTTATAATTATTCAGATCTCTCAAAGGACATTTACTTGAACTTCTATCAGACTAATACTTATCCAGATCTTCTCGTAGGAGTTACAGAGCTTAGACCTTTACTGAGATACCCGTAGGTAATATAGAACTTATACTTGTACTTCGTATCTTATACTTGTACTATGGAGCATATCCTTGTCTTACGGATCTTATACTTGTATTACGGAGCTTATTCTTGTATTTCAGATCTTATACTTGTATTACGGAGCATATACTTGTCTTTACTTGATCTATACTTGTATTACGAGCTATTCTTGTATTTCTGATCTTATACTTGTATTACTGGTTATATACTGTCTTACAAATCTTATAATTTATATTACGAAGCTTATTCTGTATTTTGATCTTATACTTGTATTTCGGATCTTATACTTGTATTACGGAGCATATACTTGTCTTACTTGGATCTATACTTGTATTACGTAGCATATACTTGTCTTACTCGATCTTATACTCAGACATGTTATACTCGTATTTCTCGATTCTATACTTGTATTAATGGAGCATATACTTGTCTGATCTTATACTTGTATTACGGAGCATATACTTGTCTTACGGATCTTATACTTGTATCACGGATACGAAAGTACCCATAGGTACTACATAACAGATACAGAGGTACCCGTAGGTACATTTAGATCTTTACCATATTCATTTCTTTACTCTTATTCTTTATTTAGAGTCTTATCATATAACTGTTGGATTGCCTAGACCAGTAATAAGAAATGAGTAGGACACAACACAATAAGTACTCGAAGGTACAAGATAAGACTCAGGTGTCAAGGACAGCAGAGTACAAAGACTGACAGAGAGCCATTGCCGCACTAATCAGAGTACCGAAGTACTAAACAGAGTACCAGTACTAAACGTAGAGAGTAATCGGGCAATGTGTCAAGCATTTATCAGAGAGTGTCGCCGCACTCAATCGTGAGAGTACCGAAGTACTATATCGCCCATTCACGCAATGCAGGTGTCGTGTCATTCCATATCTAGTCTTAGGCAGTTCTACAATTATATGTGATAATAATCATATATAATCCATTTTTTATTCGTATAGAATAATTAGGGCATTCTTAGCCACATTATGTGTTCATGACATATTGCCTTTCATGTTCATGTTCATATTTCAAATGCTTACAGTTTCATATCATATTCATGTTTCATGAACACATCTATCCATATTGCATTTCCTATATTTTTCTTGTTTCATGCCTATTACATATGGCATTTCATATACTTGCACAGTATGACATCTATGTATTCACACATCATTCATGTATTCTTGTTCCTCTACGAATCTACTTTACTTAGAAATTGGAATCATTTCAATTGAATCATCCAAAATCAAGTTATGGCATTTTCATGCCAAATCCGTCGCTTTTACCTGCATTACACTAGGAACAAATTGCATTACCTATTTCGTGGGTCTTAACCTTATTTGACACTGGTTCTGTGTACTCCTTTGAATCTAAGGTGCTAAGGGTTCTTCTCCAACTGGAATCACCCAAATCGGAGCATCAAAACTCAAGATATGTCCTAAACAACCGGGACTACTCTATGTTCCGGCAAAAACCGAAATCCGCCGTAAATCGGGCTTGAACATACCACTGAGTGAATTTATGGGCCAAATAGAGTCGACTTGAAGGTACCTATTTTCGTGTAGATTTGTTTTCCTTGAAGTCTAGTTTAACTTGCGCCACTTGAATCACTCAAATCGATAAGAAATGACCAAGTTATACAAATACTAACAATGGTCCGGGAACATTGGGTACCAGATCGACTTCGTACCGGTACTAGTCAAACTTAACACATTTGCATCGACCGCACTTCGAAAATGCCTAGAAATGATGGGGAAATGATGGGTTTTCACCCATTTTTCCATATATTTTCACCCAAACCAACTCAACACTCAATACCCACATCAAAACCACTCCATATTCATCTTATAATGGTGGTTTAGAACTTCACATACCCAAACCCTAGGTAAAATTTCAAGAACCCATACCAAAGTCCACCATTCTTATACTGAAACATGGTCAAGAGTTGTGCTTATATTAACCAATCTAGAGTTTTTCAATAATTTTATACAAATCTAGAGGTTAGGATCAATTCTAACTAAACCACTGGAGTTTGGAACCCATAAAATCCCTACGAAGTCGAAATACACATGATTCCATATTCAAAGTCAAAAATCATAGAAATCCCTTGCAACTTTATTGAAAGCCTCCCACCTCTTAACACCCTCTTCCTCTTCTCTTCTTCTCTTAGCCTTCACGGTTTGCTCTCCTTTGGAGACCAAAACAAAATGAGCTATTTTTTATCTCCCACTCTTTTTATACTTAATCTTTCTACTTATTGCACATAGGTCCTCAAGTTTCTTTCTTTTTGCAAATCAACTTATGTTGTATTCTAATTTAGCCCACACTCTTCTTCTCTTATGACTTTCATATCCTTTTGCCAAATTACAAATTTGCCCTTGTATCTTGTACAAATTCCGAGTTTTCAAATTTCCATGTTTTGCATTTAAATTACGAAAAATTCAAATTATGCCTACAAAATACCTAAACGTAACCAGCGACTGGGTATATTTCGAATTACAGAAGGCTGCACTTCAGGACTTTGAATTTGACCCGGCTAGTGGTTATCTATCTTTGGTAGGGCGAGTCGATTTATTACGCCGTCGGACTTTTGAATTTGACCCGGTAGAGGTTATCGCCGGGCACGATGGGGTCGATTTACTACGCCATACGGACTTTTGAATTTGACCCGGCTAGGGTTATCTGCGTTGGGGTAGGATAGGTCAGTTCTTTGCGTCATCAGGACTTTTTAATTGACAAACTAGGGGTTATCTCTATGTGGATAGGTCGATTCTTTGCGCCGTGGGACTTTTGAATTTGACCCGACTAGAGGTTATCTGCGGCCCGGAGCCAGGATAGGTCGGTTCTTTGCGCCATACGGACTTTTTAGTTTGACCGGCTAGAGGTTATCTATGTCGAGTACGGATAAGTCGATTCTTGTGCCATCGGACTTTTTGAATTTGACCTTGTATAGAGAAAAATATGTGAAGCCATAGGAGTCAAAGATAATGATATGCTTTTATTGATAATACCTTCTCAAATGCATGGCGTTCCACGTGACAGTGCGGGAGTTCCATCCATTTTATCTATAGCGTAGGACCGGTTTCAGGCTACGCATCGAGCATGAGTCCTTTGATTGGGTTGGAATTTTCTGTAGTGGGATTCTGCTTGGTATTTTAGCTTTCCTCAAGGCGGATCGCCCGGCGAAACACTTTCGAGGAAAGCAACGCAGTTTACATTTATAAAGAGTTCGCGGCGGCGTTGGTAGGAGGTTATGCGGTTATCCGCGGCTCGCTACTCATCACCATGTCTAACTCCTTGATTATTGATTCCACGATGCGACTAAGGGGTATTCGTTCGAGGATGGTGGGCGAGGCCAATTCCGGTGGGATGATGGCACCATCCATATAGGTGAGTCTGGCGGAGATGCGGAGTTGGCTTTGAGCGATAGTTATGTAGGCCCGAGCACCAGGAGTTCTTCTACCCATTTCCCTTTAAGCGGTCTAGCGCTTTTTCAAGGCAATCGACAAGGTTGTTGGAGGCTTATGTAGCCATTACTTTGAGGATGTAGGGTGATATAAATTTTTAATCTTTAATTCTTGGCGAAAGTCACGATACTTCGATTTGTCAAAGCTGACCTTCTCGAACACGATTGATCTCGGGATCTGAGCAGAAGCGAATAAATGTTTTAGATAAAATAAGGTGACATCTATCTTTGATTAATGAATGTCGGCTTATCCATTCTTGAAATAATCGGTGGCGACCAATAATAGTTTCTTTTGAGCCGGTGCAGTGGGAAGCGGATCGACTATGTCAATCCCCCATTGAGCGAATGGCCATGGGCTAGAGATGAAGACCAAGTCTTGCACCGGTGATTTCAATATAAAGGACATTCATTGGCAAGGGGGGTCACATCTCTTGGCAGCGTGGCGGTAGCGTCGACTTCATGAGTTCTTGATAATAACCACAGTATGGGCGGTAGAAATTTAGAGTTACGCCTGGTGGATTCCATATATGCCTTCATCTTGATTCGACTAATACTATCTTGGCCTTGTTCGGGGTTGAACAAGTTCAGTCTGACGCCTGGATCGGTTGTACGAGTTACTGTCTATCATGGAGAATCTAGGCGGCGAACGGAGACTTTGTGAGCCTTATCTGTCATTGGTGGTTCCCACGTGGCTATGTATGGTCGTGGGTCCATCAAAATGGGGACTTCTCTGCACGGTTTACTTGGCGCAGCGGTATAGAGGAGTCGTCGATGAGTAGATGGGAAATACGGTTTGTTATCGGTAATGAAGCCATTCTGGCTGACGAAGCATCGACATCATTCGGTCTCGAGGACATGTTCCAACTTCCAGGCCGAGAGGGCGTTTAATTTATGTTTGACTAAGGAAGCATACTTTGTCATTGTGAAGTCCACAGACTAAATTCAACATTAACTGTCCAAAACGACCACCTTGAGTTGCTTTCTGGATCGAAAGATTGTCGGCGCCAGCTAGTGAGTGCTAGCTCGAGTCGACTATCGTGGCCTGTACAGTTGGTGTGGTGGCACTGTTAACATTCTTGCTGTTCAATCCTTTCCACAGTTTTGGGAGGTTAATTGCAAGCCGTCTTGGGCTCGATTATCTGGCCCCAAACCGACACGGTCCCTGACCCTTTTATCGAGGGCAAGTGTCATTTGGGATTTCTCACGAGGAAGTCGGTAAGACTTGCCCGCTTCTTTGAAAGTCTTGGCTTGTACTGAATACCATACTCGCTTAATTCCATTGCCCAGTGAGCCGTCAGCCAGGACATATCCAGTTTATGAATCGTACCGGTGGAAGATGGAGTTAGCACCTGACGGGGATGAGCACGGGAGAGTATGGGCGTAGCACGGTACGTCGGGTAAGGAAGCTCGTTCGGTGGGTATATCGGTCTCGAGTCGGTTGGGTTCTTGACAAAAAACAGGCCTGACCGCATCCCACATTCTTTAAACAATGGCACTTCTTGCTGTCGAGGAGAATTTATTTGAGTAGAGATAGAAGTGTGTAGGCTTCAGCTCCACGAATCGGGGGCTGCATCGGTGTGCTTGATTGCTACGAATGCCGGTCGCATTCCTCATTCCGTCGGCTTTGGTTGGCTCGCCTTAGAGTAGTGAAGAAGGGTTTGAAGCAGTCGGTGGCAAGGAAATAAAAGCATACAGGGTGACCGGCCGATTGGTTCTTGGATCCTTTTATTGGGTGGGGGCGTGCTGAATGTATAGTTGCAAGTTAGCCTCCTATCCCCCCTTCGGGCTACCATAAAGCCAGAGGAATGGATGGCAGGGCGTGCAAGGTGGGTTCAGCATATTGGGAGGTGGGATATCTGTTGGAGATGAAGCTGACATGATCAGGCGCTACTTAGATTTTACTATATCATTCGATATAGACTTCCATTGTGATCTGGCGAGTAGCGGTCGAAACTTCTTCATCACCAACCTGCGATGGTATTTTGCATTCTTTAAATAGAAGACATCACATTATAGCAGTAGAGTCCATGGGAGTGATGAAAGATGTTTTTCGTAGAAGTGCGTGGGGATGCAGTGGTATCGAAGGCGATCCGAAAGATAGCATAACGTGCCTGCCGAAGCATCCATGTCCCGATCTATGCGGGCCGGAGAGGCGACTTTTGGACAGGCGTCATTGAGGTCCGTGTAATCCACACATACTCTCCATTTGTTCCCCTTCTTTGGAACAACCACCACGTGCTTGGTAATTCGAGGGTATTTCGCACTCCTAATAAATCCATTCTGCAGAAGATTATTGACCTCGGTTTGGATGACCAAGTGGCGATCTGAGTGAAAGCGTCTCACTTTTGTCGTAGGCAGCGGATGGGCGACGTTTAGTGCGTGAGGCGTGTGTGGGTGATTCGATCATGTCTGCATGAGTCCAAGCGAATACATCGTTATTAAGCGCGTATCCTTGGCATAGTGGGCCCTCTCCTCCTCGGACGAGGAGGGTACTAGGTACATCTGTCCCAGGTCCGTCGAGGGTGTAGTTTCAAAGGATCTTGCCGGTGGCTCTACATCCCCCAAAGCGGATGAGGCGAGATGGCCGTGGTACTATTCTTGAGTTGGCCCTCGAGAAATTGGTTCACTAGAGCATTCCTCTTGTTCGCGTCCTTGCATTGAGAGCTGATAGCATTGTCGTGCGGCTAACTGACTTCCCTAAAGGTCGACTTGCCACGGCGCGGTTCCACGTATGGTGTTTTGGTGGTATGTGGATGGAGTCTTTTCGTAGGCGTGTAGCCAGGCCCGGCTCGGGATGGCGTGTATGGCCCGAATCTTCTGCAGAGAGCAGTGCGGTGGATTATTGAACCCTTTGGGCGGAAGGCAATGTCCCATTTGTCGATGTGGTAGCCAGATTAAACGTCTGAAAACCACGCCAGCGGGCGAAGATCGGCGGAACTCATTTGTAAGAATTTTAGGGAGGTGTAATCATCATTACCTTTACTGAATCGTGAGGACCACATGTACGCCAAAAATTGTATCTGGAGTAAGTAAATACAGTGCATCGTAATGAGGGGTAATAACCGTGGGTTATAGGGAAGGATATGGTCGTCGACGAATGGTATTATGATGTTTTCTTGAGCTCGAACGGTGTTCACCCTGGCTCTGACTGAGGCTGCACGGAGCATTTTTCTTCTCCACTTTTTTGGACTGATACTGGCTATCGGCTGGTCCCCCCAGTATATAGTGATGGCTTATCGGGGCCCCGAGGCATGCTTAATATCGATGTCATTTGTAATCGGTTGTGAGGGCGAGTTCTTACCTGGATTGATCGACTCTCGTAAATACCTTTGAGGTGCGACTAGATCGGTTTCTCACTTCAAGAACTTCAAGCTTTGGCAATGGTTGGTTTCGTGGCCATGGTCTCTATGATAATCGCACCTTAGGGATCTATTGCGTTGGTCCGAGCCTGCCCTCATAGGTGGGGGCCACTTAAAATCGGGGAGGTCCCGAATGAGGGGGAGGAGTCGGTCATAGGCGATGTTGAGAGGAGTGAACAGAGGGGGCTCCTTGCGGCACCGGGCGTCGTTGAGCTTCGACCCTTGTTCGAGCTCTTACGTTCGAATGAGCCTTTGGCGGCCGTCTTGCCACTCTGGGTGGTTATCATTACAATTTGCAAGGCGGCCCGAATGTTGTCTTCCAGTGTGGAGAACTTATCTGCCCAAAAATATAATTCTTCCATGGATTCACGGCGGTCAGGGATAAGGCGGAAGAGCGGAATGATTGGTCTAAAGCTTCTCTGGAAGTTTGTGGGAAGCATCCATGTAAATATCAATGCGGTGAATGACTTGTCCGAAAATCCTGGATGGATTCGTCTTCTCATTTAAAGATAACACGGGGGCGTATTCCCTTCAGCCTAATTGAGCACGAGATCTTGGGAGACGAACACGGCCTGACTCGCCTTGAGCAGGTTTATCGACCCTCACAGGAAGCTTGTGGAACCGGCCCAGGCGGGCCTTTGAGGGTGGCCAGGAACACTTTACAGTCTATCATCCGAGCGTTGAGGTCCTTCAGCTTGGTTGAAGTGTAGCATGTGATCGTACGCATCGGAGGAGCCGTCGTACATAGCGAATGGCGGAATAACGAATCCGCGAGGAGGTTCATAGTCTAAAATATGCTGGCCCAAAGGGGAGGATAGCATGTCGTAGGGTCCCTGGAAAGGGAGATAAAGGTCTGCATGCGGGACGGGGAGCGCCCCGGGCGGATACCGTGTATGTAGAAATAGAGGCGGGTTCCTCGAGCGAGATTATTAAACCCGAGACCCGGTGTGAGCGGGGTCCATCCACATTGTCCTCTCACGTGCTGGTGTAGCATTAAATTTCGTGGCAGTTGAATTTGTGAGGAGGTCTCTTTGGATTTCGGCTTCTCATTTGCTCGGGGTGGTGACGACGGGAGTGGAGTATTTGTCGAAAGGCTCGTCATCGGCTGATGATCACTATGGTCTGGTAGGAGGGGCTTTTTCCCTTTATTCGCCCGGGCTAGGGGCTCATTCTAGGCGACACCTTGGGGGTTCTTGGGCCTGCTGGATTCTAAGCGGGTTCATAGGCGGTCGTTCTCCTGTTGTAAACGGTCCGCCCATTCTCGTAATTCGACCATCTATCGGGCCTGCTCCTCCTGTTTCGCCTCCATCTCCTAGCGCCAGCGAAGGAACTGGTCCTCGATGAGTGGGTTTACTGGGTTTCTGGACATGGTGATAAGTTCCGACGGTCCGATGGGATGTTCAAGAATGACTAAGGCTTCAAAGATTGGGAGATCACCTGGGAGCGGGTGTACCCAAGCTCTCGCGTATCGTCTCTGAGATTTCTTGCTCGGCGTTTCCCACAAACGGCGCCAATTGTGGTCTCCTGAATTCTCAGAGTCAGTGGATTGTCGGAGTATTCACCAGTTGGCTGCAACCTACAAAACAAATAAGAAGATGACGATGGTGTTCCGTCGCCCCTCCAATGGCAAAGTTAGTCTTTTTCTGGAAGACTTAGAGCTTAGAACATCAGTTATCTCGATTAAGAATCTCGTACCTCATTTGTTGTGATTTGCCTCTCTTTTATGGAGGGAGAAAGAGAATCCATCTTTCTTGGAGAGTGGACGATTTCTTCCCATAAGATGGGAAGGTGGCAGCTTTATTCGGGAAGGGATGACTCGTTCTTCCTTTTGCATGCTTGCCTTCAGATGGGAGCCGCTACTAGGAGTGCTTTCCTATTCTATTGGAGGCGAGGGGGTCGGTTCATGGGAAAACTTACTCTTATATCATGAAGAGTCGGTTGGCAGTTTTGTTTGGTGGAGTTACTTAGATCGAGAAGGCACACAGACAAAGAGCATCAGAGATAGGGTGCGCAGAGACACCCGGGAGGAGGATTGTGGCGCGTTCGGTGGTGGCTTTTGGGCCTGAGTCCCTTTGCAAGGACACCAGGCTGGGGATTGGCCAGGGCGTTCTGAAGCCAGGGTGGGTTTGGGCTAGTCCCTTTGGGGCTCTTGAAATTTGGGCCGGTGGCTAGGGAGCCAGAGCTTGGGCCCGTGGTACCTGACTATGACAAGTTTAGTTACATGTTGTCAATGTTCCCCAACAAGAGAATGAGTATAGTTTATATGTCTATTACCCATTATAATAAAATATAGTATTTCTTTTCTCTATATGATCATTAAAATCAACATGAGATATAGCACTTTCATCTACCTTGTTATAATATGGTTATGATTGTAGAATGTTTGTAATCAAGTACATGGAACATTAGAATGGTTCCGCTATGACGAGAACGATTGCTAAGGTTTGTTCTAACCTTAATGATATTGCATTATATGGTCGTTGAATTTTAATGTCTTTATTGATATTTACCTTTTTTATTTTAAGATGGTCACTGCTCGACCTAAAGCGTACTTTAATAAAGCATAAAGAGAACCAAGAGTGGGAAATGATTTGAAAGGCATGTGGACTTGCTTGAGTTGGGAGCTTCATTAGAAGGAAAATGTCTTCACTAATTGTGATAAATGATTTTTAGGGTACATATGGGGTACTTCATTGTTTCAAAAACATCATATTTATATTTGTTGGACAAATACCTATTTATTGATGATATATTCAGAATATGACATTAGCTTCATTTGTTTTTGGACAACTATTTTTAGTGAAAATTTTGAATGTATTAGTAGATAACTTTTAATGTTTATTACAACGTTGAAGTGAGACCAGGTGCAGCAGAATAGGTAATTTTGACCATTAAAAGGAAGCATAATTAAAAGGCTATGAAAACACATCCAGATAATCGTCCAGCGCTAAGTGCATATGCGTTTGAAAGGCCTTCTGGAAGCTCCAGGTGGACGCATCACAATGCGTTCGGTAGTGCGTCCGATTGTGTTTTCTATTATATTAAAGTCCAGGCAAACGCATCTCAGTGTGTCCGGCTACTAGTATGTTTTAATGTCTGAATAAACTCATAAAATTTGCAATCGAGACGGATACATTTCAGTGCATTTTGTGTAACCATCTAGATGCATTCTGCAATTATTGAACGCATCCGGACTCATCTTAGTGCGTCTGATTAGTCGAATCCCTCTTTAAAACCCCTATTTAAACTCTTGTAACTATTGCACTACACAAGAAACACATTCCAAAGCCCTAAGGCGACACCCTAAATCTCTTTCATACTTAGGTTAACAACTTGACCTCTTCATTACGGGTTGCTTGGAACTTCAAAGAATGGCTAGGGTTTCACATTGTTCAATTTTTCATCAATAACATGGCATGAAGAAAAGAGAGCCATGCTGCACGAGCACAAGGAAAGTGTCCCATGGAGGCTCATCATCAAGAGGCTTGAACAAAGGCTAGATACAACCCTAACATATTCGATTCCATGGAAGAATAGTCACATTATTTATCTGATTTTTCAGAGAGAAAAAATATGGGTGGGAAAATCTGTAGATTTCCTTGGATTGCATGGCCTTGATTTGATGGAATGATTCGGTCCTATGAAGTGGATTCCGCTCTTAACATTGTGTACCTTAGTGTACACAACATTGGTAAGACTCTTCTACTTTTAAATCTTCAGTTAGAGGGATAGAGATTGAGATTAATGGAGACAAGATTTGTGAGATATTGGGGATACCCCTGGTGGGAGCATGTGTTTATGACACAAAGATATGCCCCAAGTTAGAGGGATTTATACTAGGCCAAGCAGTTCCTCAATTATGTGGTTGAGAGGATGCATCCTCTTTTACTAAGCCAAATGCTGTGAGAATGACCATGTTTTCCCGCATCTTACATAATATTGTCGTCCACTGTATTCTTCCGAGATGAGGTCATAGGGATAAGGTCTCATATATGAATTTGGTGTCTCATATAATGGGACACCAAATTCATATAGGCCACATGATAATTCAACATGATTGCTTACTATAAGAAAAAAGGTTGAATCCTACCATATGGTCGCATTCTAACTTTAGCATTCCAAGCGATGAGGGTTGATTTAAGCCGTTAATCAAAATTTGACAAACCAAAGCCTTCTTATATAATCAATGAATGAAGATCTATAAAGTATCGGATGGGATATGGGCAACTCGTGAGGAAGCACAAAAAGATGTTAGTGTTGATGATGATGAACATGTTAGTGATGATGAGGAAGTAGGGGAAGTAGATATTAGGGACATGGAAGATGTAAAACCCATGTAAATTTTTTTTTTTTTCAAAAATGGCAAAACAATAAATTACCACTACGGTACGGGTTGCAAACCTGAAATTTTCTAAGTCTCAAATGACAAAACGGACCTCACCATTGGATTCGTCTCACGAAATCTAATTACCCAAACGACTTCGTCGGATTCCGAAATAGTCATATTTTTCATGTTTTTCAGGGCGACGGGTGTTTGGTGACCCCTTAAAAACAAGATTTTTGGGAAAATTATGAAAGTTGGAAAATACTTTAAATAAAGTTCATATAAAATAATTTGAACTTAAACAAGAACGAAATTAATTGTTTCGAGGCAAAAACTGACCCAAATAAGTCATGGACACGTGGCGTGACATGGGCTAATTCTTAAAATAATGGATAAGGTTAAAAAGTCAGATTTTTGGAGAGAAAGGATCCAATTTTTTTGCTGGTTTTTACGTGAGAGAAGAAGAGAGAGAGAGAGAATGAGAGCATCCAAGCCTTCTTTCGACGATCCTCGAAGTTCAATCGGTCGGAATTCGTCGAGCCAAGAATTAAAGTTTATCGCCTTGACGAGGGCTACGCGCACGTACCAAAAATGAAGGATTTCACTGAAGATCCAAGGGAGGAGATTTTGGGAAATAAAAGATTTTGGGTTTAGGAAGTATTCTTGAAGCCTCTTACCATTTCTACTACTCTCCAAGAGGTAGGGTTCTTTCCTACTTTGGTTTATTTCTACCTTAAGGGGTTTTTTTAAATGGTTGTTATGTAAATGTTCTAAGGGATTGTTTGGACTATTTTTGGAAGGTTTATGGCCGTTTTTCTGGCCTTTTTGTGGTCGGTTTTATGGGTTGATTTGTGATTGTTTATGGCATGTTCAAATGATTGTTTTAGGGTTTATTTGGATTAAAAATCTGGTTTATGGCATGTTCAAAGGATTGTTTTAAGGGTTGTTTGGATTAAAATCTGGTTTATGGCACATTCAAATGATTGTTTTAGGGGTTGTTTTGATTAAAAATCTAGTTTATGGCATGTTCAAAGGATTGTTTTATGGGTTGTTTGAATTAAAAATCTGGTTTATGGCATGTTCAAAGGATTGTTTTAAAGGTTGTTTGGATTAAAAATCTAGATTGTTTAAGGGCATTTGGGGCCGCACATGAAGCCAGTTTAAGAGATGCCTTTGGGCGGGTTTTATGGTCGATTTAATTAGGTACATTTGGGAACGTTTAAAGGGTCATTTGGAAATTTATTTTGTGGAGCATATGTCATTTGGTCTTGAGGGTTAAGGGTGTTATTACTTGATTTTTTTGGTAATAACATGTTTGGTTGTTGTTGTTAGATAAAATGTTGATATATGTATTTTTAATATATTTACATTTGGATGAATGTTTATTTGGAAATTATATGCATATGATATGATTGTCCATGATACATTATGAATTGTGTAATTTAAGTTATCCATGTGGCATTCATTACATATGTGACATGACATTGACATGTAATTGTGCTTCACATTGCATATACACGAGGACATCGTATTTCATGGATGTGAGTGCATGGTTGAAATCAAACACCACATTTGGTGATTGATAAGTGGCTTGATACCATTGAACCAAGTTCAACAGAGTCACATAGTTGAATGACATGGAAAATTTGTATCGGGTATAGCAAGAATGGCTAGACACTCCCTCGGGTGAAAGACCCGGTTACTGGTTCATACACTCCGACGGTGAAAGTCTAAAAAGTGTTAATAGACGTGCAGAGCCAACGGTGTGATTCCAAAATCCACTACCCACAAAGACACATGGTTTTGTTTATAAAGTGATCATTTGATGAAATTCATCAATGACGGATTTTATTACACATTGACATTGCATTGTGTGATGTACAGGTTGGGTTTTGGATAGAGCTCCTCGTACAAAGGAGACTATCCGATTTTGTTAAATTTTGGATCCCGATAAATGGGACACAACGGTGTGGTATCAAGTTACACAATATCCATGAGCATTCCACGGGTTGATGGGTGATCAATAGACCCCCGGATTTTAGGGAGTCACAGAAGAGGGTGATAAACCAATGTCCAAAGGAATAAATGAGTTTAATGTTCCAAATAGTGCAACAGATGAACGTCAAGCTCTAAATCACACACATGAGCAATCGTTTGGTCAATGCCGACATGTTAAGGCCCCATGGCTTGTTATACAAAATCAGAATATGGCAATTGCAAGTCGATTGGATCGGATTGACCAGGTTCAAGGTGATCTTAGAGAATTGATTAAGCAAGTTAAGAGTGATCTTAGTGAGTTGATTGTCAACAAGCATGAAGAGATGATCACATACTTGCGCTCAATCCTCCCAAATCATCCTCCGCAACCATAATCTTAGATGTATTTCAATTGTTTTTTTTTTTTTTTCAAATGCTTAGATATGTTTAGAGGTATGGAGGAAAGAATGATAACATTTGTTTCAACTTAAGTTACTCTTTTCGTATAAGAACTTGTAAGAACATTTTAATCTAATGTAGTATAAGTATTACTGTTGCTATTTTGGATTCGTTATTGCTATATGTAAAAAACTTTCCTCAACTCATGTATATCCAAAACAAATTATAGCAATACAATAAATAAGTAAAAAAGTTGTCTTGAAATCTTCATTATAATATAACATTCAAATTGTTAATATTACAATGACATATTAATCATTCAAATTGTAAATATTACATAACACTCAAAAGCATCGATCATATAATAAATATATAAGTTGGTCAATGGATTAACAACAACTTCCAAATTACAATTAGGTACAACAATGATGTTATCTATCCAATAACAAAATATTTAAGCAATGAAAATGCAATATCTCGCATGTCCTCATGGTTGTCTTCATTTCCATATTTGGGAGGGGACAAGGCCAATGTTGCAGCTACTTCTGTTCTCTTCCATCTCGGTGGATAAAGCACCCAAGCTTGGATTGCTTCATCTCGAGTCTTGTAAGCTTTGTATAACCCACCTTTATAGAAAAGCACCCTTTGTTGAATGCTGAGAATCACAAACTCCATTTTTCCGACCAACAAAGACAATGTAATAGCTTGACATCTTCTTTCCTGAAATGAGTAGTAATCATGGTTAGTCATACATTATAGCTTCAAGCATAAGCAACTACAAATAATAATGGATTTGCAACTATGTTTGTTATGGTAATAGATTCTGAGACACCCCATTTCCCGGGGGTCCGTTGACAACCCGTCAACCCGCAGAATATTCGTGAATGTCGGGTAATCTGACACCACTCCATTGAGTCCCTTTTTCTAAGACTCAAGATTTAATAAAAATCGGGTAGAGTCTCCTTTGTATGGGGACTCTGCAAGATACAACTGTCTGACATTATCTGCGACCACACACCGGGTCCACATGCGAGTAAAAATGGCTATAGCTCATGCATCGATACTCACAAAAATCTGATAACTATATTACAATAGTTCGAAGTTATTACATTACTCTTAATCAAAACATATATAAATTTAACATTTAATACATGTTTACAAAATAAATGTTAAAGCCACAATCGACTTTCTTCTAAGCGACTCTAATGTCGCGTCGTCCTCAGTACTCTACGTACCTGAAATAATGATCCTCCGACGGAGTGAAAGCGATGCCAGTGGTGATAATTTCCAACATGGATTTCTACCACCATGGGATAACATGGTAACGTTCATTATCAGCGGTACATGATTAAATGTCACGCGATCATGTCTCGAGTCCTCCTGACCTCACATATGCTAAGCCGAATGTGAAAAATATGGAGTTTTTTCAAAACAAAAGGTTTTTGTTCTGCAAAACTTACTCTGGAGTTTGGTAAAATCCTATTGAATGACCCTCCCGAGGCGAATTGCTAGGTAATTCTCGAAACAGTCATGGGTTCGCCTCCGAGATGAACTATTGGACAACTCTCCAGAGCGATTCTTGAAAAATCTTCCTTGTTCCTTTCCGACCATTTTCACTTTTCTTTCATTTTAGTCATGCACTCACGCTTTATCGTTAAGTTGCCGGTGCATATGGAATGCATTATGCCATTTCCAAACAATTCATGCTAATATATTTTACATGCATATATTAACAAAAATTAATTCACATACATCATGTTATTTAATCCATGGAAATAACATCAAAATTAGCTCACATGAGCTAATAACAATTCAAGCAATTCATTTTGAATCACCCAACACAAAAATTCACACACGTCAAGTGAACGGTAGAACCACAGGTTAGGTGCTATTCACGACCTAATAAGGGATTTTCTCCTCAATCCTAATTGTTGGAACTGGCTTACCACGACCATTCGACTCAAAACATCCACATCCGTTCACATGGCTCTTATCGAAGAATAAAAACGGAAAGATCCTACCTCTTGGAGTTGTCGAAACTCCACAAAATCGGTGTCCACGCGTAGCCCTTGTAGCGTAGATCAACTTTGCTTCTTGGCCCGAAGAGAACCGACGGTCCGAAAGCCGGGAAATCTAGAGATAAGTCACACTTTCTCTCTCTAGAACCAGTATTTCCCCACCCACTGTCCGTTTCCAGCAAATGGAGAAGATGAGGACTTATTTTGTCTTATTTTTTTTATCTTTTCACTTAATTCTCATTGTGCCCTTTAGTTTTATTTTAAAAACTTGACCACATTGGCTAATCTAAGCCATTCATCTCCCGTCCTCTCACTAATCATGCAATAATGTCACATGGATACATATAGTAGGTGACTTTTTCATCCACGTGTCTCTCCACCAATGGTCATCTGTTTGGAGCATCAGATGCCTCGAAAAGCGTTAAATTCGACTATCAAGATTGAACGAGGGAATTCGGCGTGGTAGCTAGATTTCACAAGGCGATTCAACGGGTGAAGTGGTTTCATCATCAGAGATCTAAAAATTGGGATTTTTGACCGAAATTACCATTTTACCCTTTTTCAAAAATTTAGAATTTTCTTGGGTTTTACAGATTTAGTATGCATTAAACCTACAAAGTGGACCCATTTGTAGTTGGTTTACTATTTTTCACTATGTTAGTTGATGTAGCAGTTATGGTAGTAGATTCAGCAAATTATGGCAATAGTTTCAGTAGGTTATAGTAGTAGTTTAGGTAAACTATGTTCTATGTGCTTGAAATTGTACATCTATTGAATGCAAGTGTAAAAACGCAAGTAAATTTGAATTTTTTCGAAAAATGGCAAAATGGTAAATTGTCGTTATAGTACAGGTTGCAAACCTGTAATTTTTCTAGATCCCGGATGACAAAATGGACCTCATCGTTGGATTCGTCTCGCAAAATCTAGTTACCTAGATGAATTTCGTTGAATTCTGAAACAGTTGGATTTTCACGATTTTCGGGGTGTCAGGTGCCTGGTGGACCCCAAAAACGGTATTTTTGAGAAAAAAAAATCTCTAAATTGGAAAATAAATTAGGTAAATTTCATTGAACTAGGAGAAATAAATTGTTTTTGGACAAAAATGAACCCGAACAAGCCGTGGACACGTGGCACGACGTGAACCTCTCACTTAAACTTAAGTGAGAAGGCATTGAACAAAAGGAGGGGCTGTGGGGACAAAATATCCCACCCCATTTCCTGGTTTTTAACGGAAGAGAGAAAGAGAGGAAAAAATAGAGCTCAAACTTCTCTCTTCGATCCTCGGAGTTCCAGCGGTCAGAATTCGTTGAGCCAAATGTGAAAGTTCATCTACTCGATTATGGCTACGTGAGGGATTTCATTGAAGATCCAAAGGAAGAGATTTCGGGAAATCAAATTTTTCAGGATTAGAAGGTATTCTGGACCTCCGCCGATTCTACGCTTAAAGGTAAAGGATTCTTGTCTTTGGTTTATTTTCCATTCTAGGGGTTGTTTGGTTTAGTTTTAATCTTACCTTTAGGGGTTGTTTGGTCTTTTTTCCCCTAAGGGGCTGTTTACTTGAAAATAATAGGTCCATGGGAATAGTGCTTACTGTTTTTGACCACATGATGTTTAGTTTTGGGCTGATTTCGATTTATAAAAGGGAGGAATTTAGTGGTATCCTTGAGGAAATTGTAGCTCACAGCTAAGAGACTTGATGTTAGGCTTTTGAATCACCCAAATCGGTCCTCTATAACTCAAGTTATGGTTCGTTTTCCAAGACTACTACAGCTTAGGTTGTTTAATGGTTTGTGTCCAGATTTTGGGACTATTAGGGGGCTAGTTTTCTTAACTGAGTTCAAAACTATCCTGTGGTTTGTTATGGCTTGTTGTGTTGGTACATGAGCATCTTTAATACCCTGCAATTGGTCTTAGACGGGTTGTCATTTCTTGAGAGTTTGAATGACATGCTTGGTAGTAATTGATTGGATATCAATATGTGTCTAATGTATTGACATGTGATGAATTATGTGTACTATAGGCAGCAAGCATTAAACGGCATGTTAATAAACTATTTTGTGGACGTACTATGTCATAGGTAACTGGGGATAAAGTGCGTCATTACGGCTTAGTAATGATTTGATTATGACGTTGATATATGCACGTATGATATATTGACGTGATGAAAAATTTTGTGGAGAATATATGCATGTTTGATATAGTTGTCTATGATGCATGGAAAATGCATGATTAAATTGCTCATATAGCATTCATCATATGTGTAGCATGATATAACATGCACTGGCGCATCGCATTGCATTTATGCACGGGAACACCGCATGACATGGGTGTGAGTGCATGGTTATAATCAACATTGTGTTTGGTGTTTGATGGCGGGCTCGGCATGGTGGGACAACGTCCAATAGAGTCGTACGATTAAAATGGAAACGGAAAATGATAATATGTGTCAGGTAACAGCAAGTAAGGATAGATACCCCCTCGGGTGAAAACGTCGTTAGTTTTGGTTATACATATGTGTCCAACGGTGAAAGCCCGTGAAAGTGTAGGAAGGCTTGAGAAGCCTACGGTGAGACCCCGGAAATTCGCTACCCACAAAAATACACGTGATTTTGAATATAAATGATCATTGAGGTGTGACATTCAAAAAGCTTTTGGTTTGAAAAACTAATTAAATTTGTTTTGTAAAATGATCATCGGATGTAATCCAAGAATGATGGATTTTATCACACATAGGTTTCGGCATTGTGTGATAAGAGTCGGTTGGGACTCGAGTTTGATGGAGTCGGTGAGGACTAGGTACATGGGACATGGTGAGTCGCATTTCATTCATGGCATGTAAATTAGTTTCTGGGTTTGCATAATCTTAATTAGAAATGTGTTTTTTTTTTTTTGTGACATAGTAAATTGCATGTCTGCTTAGGTGGTGGTAGCCTGCGTAGAAGTTCTTGTGGAAGTTCTTTCGCCCGGTCGTGAACCCCTACTTCGGTACATGGGTGTCACGAGAGAGGCAGCCAGGCCCAAGGTCGCCATTGTAAAGAAAGAGTCGGGTTGTGGCTTTGGTTAACTGCTTTTAGTAAATATATTAAAACAGCTTGTTTTGATATATGGTTTTGTGTAAAGAGTATTGTAATTAAACTCTTAACGACTATGGTATTATAGCCTTGTGCATTATGTTTGAGTATAGATAAATGGGCCCTATGTGATCATTTTTACTCGTAGATGGACTCGGAGAGATCATGATATTGTAATTGGCCCCAGAAGGGTCATGCTATTATCTGTTGTACATGTTGTATTTTTGGGTAGAGCTCCCTGTATAAAAGGGCTACGTTCGATTTTGTTAAATTATGGGTCGAATGAAGGACCTGATAATGTGGTATTAAGATTCTGCTACATCCTGAGGATTTTAGTGGGTTAATGGTTGGTCCAGCGAATCACTCGGGTTTGAAATCCTGACAAGACTACTTTAACTGTGGTAACCTAATAATGCATCCAACCTACCACGTGGACCCATTTGTTGTTGGTTTACAAATTTTCACTATGTTAGTTAATGTAACAGTTATGGTAGTATATTTAATATATTATGGTAGTAGTTTCAGTAGGTTATGGTAGTAGTTTAGGTAAATTATGTATTATGTGCTTCAAATTGTACATCTATTGAATGCAAGACTACCTTAACATGTATTAAGTAACTAGAAAATGGATTGAAGTTACTGGGAGTCCTTAATTGTAGTTGGTTTAGAAAATTTCACTAAAAAAAAATGAAAAAAAATGTATAATAGTTTTTCCTTAAAGCAGATAGGGCGTCTAAATAAAACAATATAGTAGAAAAAAAAAATTCTTCCAACATATCCATAGATTTGCCCCTTGCCAACAACCAACCAACATAAAATAAAAACAATTAAATGAAAAATAAAAAATGTCAATCTATCCTAAATCCCTTAAATAAAATTTCTTAATCACATATGACAAAAATGAAGTTCATTAACAATTAACTCTATGATCATGGTATGGTGCGGAATATGAACTATAGCTCCCATTCTCATCCTAAGAAAATTACAAAGGTGTAAGGTGACCATTAAGTTGATCAGAAACCAACTTTTTCTTTCTTAATTATTCATTGATTTGAGACATCTAACTTTTATGAAATCAGGTGGAGTTATGATACCAAATTGGTGCCTTGGACTTCTTCATAATTGAAAGGTTCCGAGGCTTTTCTAGAAACAACTACCCATCCAACAATCCAATTACTATTTCAAGTATAAACAAGAAATGAAAAATTAGCTTGACAATCAACTGATTCACATAACATCTAAGCCACTAACAAACATTGATTTAAAATCCAAAAAAAATATACAAATAATGTATTAAAGCTTCAAATTGTAAATCTATTGAATGATATACTAACTTAACTTTGATTAAGCAATTAAATAATGTATCATAGCTACTTGGAGTCCTTAATTGTTGTTGTTTTAGAGGTTTTCACTATGTTAGTTGATGTAGCAGTTATGGTAGTAGATTTGGTATATTATGGTAGTAGTTTCAATAAGTTATAGTAATAGTTTAGGTAAAATATGTATGATGCGCTTCAAATTGTACATCTATTGAAGGTTATACTACATTAACTTTGATTAAGCAACTAAATAATGGATTAAAGCTATTTGGAGTCTTTAATTGTAGTTGGTTTAGAAGTTTTCACTATGGTAGTAGATTTAGTATTTTATGGTAATAGTTTAGGTAAACCATGTATTATGTGTTTCAAATTGTATATGTATTAAATGTTATACTACCTTGACATGTATTAAACACCTAAAAATGCATTAAACCTACTAAGTGGCCTCATTTCTAGTTGGTTTACAATTTTTCACTATGGTTGTTAATGTAGCAGTTATGGTAGTAAATTCAATATATTATGATAGTAGTTTCAGTAGGTTATGATAATAGTTTAGGTAAACAATGTATTATGCTATGTAAATGAGTTTTTTATTGAATGCATTTCATATCTTATACAGATTTATCACATAATAATGGAATTGCAACTACTAGTGATAGTATTTGTATTGGTTTTTGTGATTTGTTGTATGGTTGTATATGTATTATGTTATGATAGTAGCTTTAGTATATTATGGTAGTATATTTGTTTGTTATAATAATAAATACGATTTGAGATAAATTTGAAGCTTCTATAACCCTAAATGTTATCTAAATTAATCTTTTTACATTCATTTAATAAAATTTCCCTATTTTTTGAAGAACAAACATAACAGAAAATGTAACTTATGAACTACATATTTAACATTGACATTGTTGAATAACTTATAAACAACAAAAACAATTCTTCAAACGAAAAAAATAAAAACAAATTGAATAGAGAGTAAACAATAACTTTATTAACATAGAAGAAATACAAGATGGGAGAATGTGATCAAATGAGAAAAAACAAAGGAGACCCAAAAAATCATTCCTATCAATGAGGGGGAAGAACCCATGAAGGAATGAGGAAGGATCGACTGACGAAGAAAGGATTGACCCCAACGAGAGGACTGGATATCTGTGAATTCGATTGAGAGAAGAAGAAGAATAAGGAGAAAAAGAGAAGGAAGAGCATATAACGTGAAAGTGAGAGGGTTTAACAAGGAGCATTTTAGGATTTTATTTTTTATTGTTTGACTTTTTAAACCAAATATTTTTTATCAAACACCTAAAACCTATTCTTTATCATTGATGTGCAATATTATTTGGAGAAATTGGTTTAAATGAGAAACAAATAAAGTTATTTATAAAAATAACCTTGTACAAAACTAACATTGAAAATGTTTCGTTTCGAACAAAAATATCCTTAAAAGTAAGTGTAAAAGTAAATCCTCCATTATAATAACAAAATTCCTAGGGTCATTTTATCCAATCCTCTTATATTTATAACTAAATGTCTAAGGGCATTTTTATTCAAAAATATATATTTTAAATTTCAATGAAATACGTTAATTTTACGATTTTTATTGGGAATTGTCCCTTTTAAAACGGTTACCTATCATTTGTGTGAGAGTATATTGAAACTATTTTTCCCCCATTTCCTTTTAATTTTCTTTTTTAACAGCAATGATGCTGAATTAAACCACGGAAGAAGCCGTTAGGCAAAGAGCGAGGTTGAGAAATGCTGAGAAGAAAACCTAGCAAGATCGAGGTGAAGGTGGAAGACAAGGAAGAACTCGAAGAAGCTCGCAAATCCACCTCCACCTCTACCTCCGCCTCCACTCCCCCTGCCTCTACCACTCTCCTCCACCACTTCGACCGCGCCAAAGACCCCTCCGCCAAAGCCCAACGCATCGGTCTTTCCTCCTGAACCTCAACTTTAACCCTAACCCTAACCCTAACCCTATCCTCAATGGAGGTCGAGGTCAAGATCCGCCTCCCAGATTCCTCCGCCCACCGCGCCGTCTCCGCTCTCCTCTCCTCGTTTCACCTCGAAACTCAGCGCCAACAGAACCTATTTTTCGACGGCGCCGCCGGTGAGCTCTCCTCCCGTCGCGCGGTCCTCCGCCTCCGATTCTACGGTGACGATATTCGTTGTGTCGTTTCTCTCAAAGCCAAAGCGATTTTGGTTAACGGTGTGAGTCGCGTTGAGGAAGACGAGGAGGAACTGGAGCCTTCGATCGGTCGCGATTGCGTTGCGGATCCGTCGAAGCTTAGTGAGGTGGGTTCTAGGATTTTGCGAAGGGTTAGGGATGAATTTGGGGTTGGTACCGGAGGGTTCGTGTGTTTGGGTGGGTTTAAGAATGTTAGGGATGTGTTTGAGTGGAAGGGTTTGAAATTGGAATTGGATGAAACGATGTATGATTTTGGGACTTGTTTTGAGATTGAATGCGAGAGCTCCAATCCGGAGGAAGCAAAGCAGGTGATTGAAGAATTTCTGAAGGAGAATGGAATAAGTTACTCGGACTCTGAGGCTTCCAAGTTTGCTATTTTTCGTTCTGGGAAGTTGCCACAGTGAGTGTTCAGCTGCTGGTATTGGTAATATTTATAATTGTTTGTTGGTTTTCGGGGTTCCTTTTTTCAGACGTATGGGATTGGGAATCTTTATCTTAGTATTTGATTAATGTTTATGCATTTGAAATCTTAATTGAGTTTGGTTGCAATGTTTTGTTTCCCTATGGTATTTATGAGAGCATTGTTTTGATGTAATTGTTACTTGATCTGAATCTGTGTGTTTTATCTGGGATAAGTACTTTCTGGTCCACTGGACACTGTTTGATCGCCAAGAAATCGTTGAAGGGAAAGAGAACTAGCAAGTTAGATAAAAAAATATTTGGCAAAAAGGTCCTATAAGTTTTCCATACGAAGAGCACTCACAAAGGTTCCATTTCATTATTCATGTTTCAAATCAAGGAAATAAATTGAGTTTCTACCGTGATTGCTGTTGTAAGATGTGGTTTTTCATTTTTGTTTGTTTATTCTCGGGGTTAAGATAGCTCATTTTTACCAGCACTTTTAAATGGAGAAAATAGGAACATGAATATGATAAGGTCCCAAAGAGCAAAGAGTTAGGGTTTAGAAATAGGAATTTTATCGATGAGAATAGCAGAGATAACCAGAAGGAGCTTTTCGAGAAGCTCCACTTTCCTACATACAGTCTGTCCACTTACTTTTCTGCTCCCACTACACCCCCCACTAACCCACATAAATAATAACAGAATATTATCTCTCAAGTGCTTGGCACACTCCTTTCTCTTGTATTTGCCACACCGGCAACATTTGGACTCCCTCTTGCCATGCACCTTGTATAGGTAAACTGGATTGGAGGTTTATCAATTCTCTCGGGCTGAAGAGGCACCTTGTCCTCAAGGTGAAAGGCTGGAAACTGTTGTTGTATTACCTCAGCAAGATCCCAAGATGCTTCATGTTCAGGCAGCCCTTGCCATTGGATTAACACCTCAAGTCCATTTGGGTAGCTTACTGGTGCTTGGGCGGATGCCTAACACTGATGTGGGTTCCACATGCAGGTGCAAGGGATCATCCAACGGAATTTGTAGTGGTGGTAGAGAAGAAAAGGAGCCCACATCTTGTTTGAGTTGGGAGACATGAAATACTGGATGTATATGTGCATCTTCCGAAAGTTGGAGGTGATATGCCACAGGCCTAATTTTGGCTAGAATTTTGAAGGGACCACAAAAACGGGAGAAAGCTTTGCATTAGTTCGGCGTCCTAGAGACTGCTGTCGGTATGGCTAGAGTTTGAGAAAGACCATGTCACCGACTTCAAAGGAAACTTCTCGGCGATTAGCGTCTGCTTGGGCCTTCATACTTTGCTGGGCCCGGTGAAGGTGCTAATAGAGTTTAGATAAAATGGCATCTCTATCCAGTAATTGTTGATCCACTTCCAAGAAAACAGAGGAACCAACTTCATAAGTTAATAGAGAGGGAGGGTCACGACCATATACCACGCAAAAGGGAGTGGTTTTGGTTGTAGTGTGAAATGAGGTGTTGTACCAATATTCAACCCAAGGTAAGTACTGTCCCCATTGCTTGGGTTTGCAATTGGCGAAGCAGTGGAGGTAGGTTTCTAGGCATCGGTTGAGGACCTTTGTTTGCCCATTGGATTGAGGGTGGTAAGTTGTGCTGAAGTGAAGAGCAGTCCGTTGCAAACGAAAGAGCGCCCCCCCATAATTTACTTAGAAAGATTTTTTCTCGGTCAGAAACAATGCAACGAGGAATACCATGGAAGAGGACCACTTCGCGAACAAAAATTGCCTCTATGGTGACTGCAGTAAAGGAGCGCTTGAGTCCTATAAAATGAGCATACTTGCTCAAATGATCTACAACAACCAATATGGTATCACAACCCTCCGATTTCGGTAATCCTTCAATAAAATCTAATGAGATGTCTTCCCAGATTTGGTTTGGAATTGGCAGTGGTTGAAGGAGGCTGCTTCGTGAGAGAGTAGAATATTATTTTGTTGGCAAACTGTACACGCAACCACATAGAATTGAATATCTCATTTCATTCCAGACCAATACAGGGAAGCTGCAATGTGTTTGAGTGTTAGAGGGACTATCATGGCACTCATGTAATATCAAAGGAATTAAGCTGGATTGAGCTGGGAGTACTAGTCTATTGCGATAGAATAGTTTGCCTTGAATTAGTGAATAATCAAGTTTGGCACCCTAGACAAGAATCCCGAATATGGGAAAGGGCAGGGTCCATAGTGATCTCCTTTCCCAAATCTTCCATTTGCAACACTCGCGGAATAGAGATAGAGAGCAAGGTAGCATGGGCTGGGACCCTAGATAAGGCTTCAGTCACTTGATTGGCAACACTTGGTTTATACTCGATGTTGAAGTCATAGCCCAATAACTTGTACAACCATTTTTGGTGTTCGGGACTAACCTCTCGTTGATACAAGAGAAATTTCAGGCTATGTTGATTAGTATGAACAATAAATTTGCATACCATAAGGTAATGTTGCCATTTTTGGATTGCTTGAACCACGACCATTAATTCCCGTCCATATATTGACTTCAATCTAGCAGTAGGAGGTAGGGCCTAACTAAAAAAAGCCAATGGTTGTTCCTCCTGTAATAGCACAACACCTATTCCCACCCTAGAAGCATTCGTTTCAACCTCAAATGATTTGGAAAAATTTGGAAGGTCGAGGACAGGAACTTGGGTCATTTCAATCTTAAGAGCCTAAACAGGTCCCCGTTTGAAGTTGTCCTTCTTCAATAATTGATCCAACGACCGAGGCTAATTTGTTGTATTGTGCTAGCATACGATAACTGATTAATCCTAAATACCGAAGCTCTTTTTAATGAACAAGGAAGGGGCGATTAACATCAACATGTTTTTGTTGAATCGCTGACTATGCTTTCTGAGAAATGATATGGCCTAAATACTTTCGATTCGAGTTGGGTGAGTGTAACACCTTTGAAGTAATTGACTCTCAGATTTGCGCTTTGTGGTAGAGGCAGTTGGTGCTCCTTTGGTGTGCGGCTGTACACCAGGATATCATAAAAAAAAACCAATACAAGTTTCTACAGGCAGACCTTATCACCTTGAAAAATTCATTCATAAGGGATTGAAAAGTAGCAGAGGCATTTGTGAGGCCAAACGACATAACCAAAAATACGTAGTGGCCTTCATGTGTTTTGAAGACTGTCTTAGGGATGTCCTCAGGGCGCACGTAGATTTGATGGTAGCATGAGCGGAGGTCAATTGGAGAAAATAGAGGCTCCATGTAACTCGTCCAACAACTCATCAATCATAGAAATGGGAAAATTGTCAGGAATAGTGGCTTTGTTGAGGACGCGGTAATCAACATAGAAGCACCATCCTCCATCTTTCTTCTGGACTAACAAAACATGACTTGAGTAAGGGTTGGTACTTGGTTGAATAATGCCGACAATCAACATATCTTTAACAAGGTGCTCAATTTTTAGACTTTTGAATCTACGGGTAGCGGTAAGGTCGCACATTACTAGGAGGTGTGCCCATAGGAGGGTGAGAGTATGGTCACGAAGACGGCGGGGAGGTAGGCCTTAAAGATCCTAGAAGACAGATTGGAATTGATCTACAATTTTCTGGATGTGAGCAGGGTGTTGGATTCCAGAGATGGTTCCATAATCTCAACACTGCCTAATTCCACCAAGAGACCCCCTCTGCTTTCCCGTAATGCTTTCCATATGGCCTTCAGAGAGACGAGGGATGTGTTAAGGTTGGGGTCCCCTTGTGGAAGCACTGAAATACCTCCCACTTGGAATCGCATCGATAGTGCCTTCCAATTGACTTGCATTCCCCCAAGGATTCTAGCCATTGCATACCTAGAATTACATTGGCACTTTCCGATTCGAGAGGTAAGAAATCTTCTACTGTTTCCACATTCTATAACATAAGGGGAACCCTTCGACAGATGCCTTCGCCCTTAATTACTATGCCAGTACCCATCAACTCCCCACAACTGGTTGTAGCTTCTAGCGGGCAAACGAAATAAAATTGCGAGTAGCCTCGTAGTCGATCATTGCAATTACCTCCTAGTGAGCTATTTTCCCTTTGATCTTGTCTTCGGAGCCGATAAAGTCTCACCCATAGCTACACAACTCAAGAACCCTCCCGCATCTTCCTCTGATATTCGCTCGTGTCCGGGAGCTCAGCTCTTCCTCGTGGCTCATCTTGCACTAATAACACTTGTAAACTTGTATTTTGGCATCGATGACCCGGTGAAAACTTGGCATCGCAACGAAAACAGAGGCCCTTTGCAATCTTTGTTTGTAGTTCTGCATCAATGAGCTCTCAGAATTACTGTGGTTTGGCTGGGAGGGGGGCAGCCAACAAAGGGAGATCGGGATCTAGGATTGTGCATTGAAGGGAGCTTTACTCGTGGGATAATGGTGGGTTTAAGGAAAGGGGATTGGGCCTTTGTGCACTCGGGCTTAATTTTAAGGTGAGTGAAATGGGTTGAGGCCTGGTCAAAGTTAGTTGGGTCCCTCGGCCTATATGAAGGGAAAGAGTGGGTTAAACTCATACCTGTTGCATGCCCCACCCATGGATTTTTCCCCTGATGCTCCCACTTTACACATTTTTCTCTTCCACCCTTTGAACAAACTTCATCACCTCCCTCAAACTTAGGGGTGGGCATGGTTCGGTTAACCGAACCGTGGCACAAAATAAAAACCGACCATCGATTTTTTGTTTGTTATTTATATAAACCAAAAACCTAACCATTAATATGGTTAATCAAATCTCTACTAATCTATATACGGCTTTTCTAACTATAATTAAAATTAAATTTGTAATTCCATAATCATATATTAAAATCTAAATTATAATAATTATTATAAATACAACAAAATAAATGCAAAGAGAAAAAATGAATACAATCTATTCATTTGCAATCTCATGAAACTTGTGCATTTATAATACATCCACAAATAATATATGAAACGCATGAAATTTGATAATTTGATCACGGTTTTTTAATCAATCACATGTTTTAACAACTTAACTAGAAAAAGAAACTAATCGAAAGAAATTGCAGCCTATATGTTTTGGTTTGGAGGAAAATGGTAAAAGCTTGGTTTTGAGGAAAAAAGTAAAAACGATAGATAAAAGTTGGAAAGCGGGAACTCACATAGATAGGGAAACCTATTTTATATATATATTTTTTATTTTTCGATTGGTTAACCGAAACCATGGTTTTTGTATTTTGTAAACCAAAACCGAGATTGTGTAAAATAAAACTAAAACTAAACCGCCTGGGCTTGTTTAACCTATTTTTCGCCTTGTTTTTGGTTGGTCTTGCCTCTTAGGTTTTTTTTGCCCACCCCTACTCAAACCTACCGGCTTCATTATCCTGACCTCTGCTCGGATATCTGGTTTAAGACCATTAATGAATGTGCTCTGCTAGACATGTTCAAGTACATCCTCCAACGCGGTTGCTAGAAGCTCGAAAACACAAAGGTAATCCCGAGCGAACCCCTCTTGCAGGAGTGAAAGAAATTGTTCACATATGGTACCTTATTGGGCGAGGCAGAAGCGATCTACAAGGCGTTCCTTCAACACCCTCAGCCCGATATTAGTCAATGGCTCTCCTCTCATTGAAACCACTCTAAAGCTTGGCCATCGAGACTGATTATTGATGCTGTCAATTTCTCCTCATTTGTCATTTGTGTGCTACAAAAAATCGCTCTACCCTGAATATCCATCCTGGGTTTCATCCTTCAAAGACAACCATTTTCAAACGTCGTGTGAGTGCCTCGATTCTACCTCCCTTGGATTTCGCTCCATTCACCGTCTCGCTCATCTTCGATGGCCGAGTGCTTTGTTCTAGCATGCATTCAACCCTTGGTTCCTTTTGGGGACTAGACCTTGCCCCTATCAAACTCTCCTTAAAGTGTAGTAGCCACTAACCCGAAGGTAGGTTCCTTAAAAGAGAGCTCTTTTCCTTCTTCTCCACAAATGACATAGCCTTTTCTGGGTTTTCCCATTTTTGTAGCATCCTTACCATCCTTTCCAATAGTGATAATTTTTCCAACATCGAATCCACCGTCACTTCGAGAGGACCCATAGCCTTTGCAAATCCCCACCATTTCTCCATGAAACCCAACCAATTGGTCTTCTATATCTTCAATTCGTGCTTCCATTTTTTTTGTTGCCATAAGCCCTTCCCAAAATTGTGTGCTCTAACACCAAATGTTAGGGTCCTAAAGAGCTAGGGTTTAGAAATAGGAATTTTATTGATGAGAATAGCAAAGATAATCAGAAGCATCATACCAAGGGCAAACTTTCAAAATGATACAATTTCTACTATCTCTGGTCAAGGTTGATTTTTCATGAAAATCGAATGAACTAAGGTAAATATCTGCCATGATATGAGAGTTCCACGCTGTGGTTCAAGCCTGCCAAGTGGCATCATTATCTCCTTCTCTAAGTGAGTTTGTCTTATACTCATCATGAAGCCTCAAGTATGCTAACTCAAAAGAAGCTTAACCACTCGCATGGGAAATGGTCACTTTTCTTACAAGACCACCTTGTTATACATACAAATCAAAATGAACAAGGCAAATTCGATTCTCTTAGTAGATATACATTCTTTCTTCTATGGCTATAAAAAGTCAGGGGATTAATTTTCAAGGTATTATGGTCTTAAGGATTTTAGCATCATCTATGCCATCCTTCTAGCTGGAGACTTGGGAGCATATCTTGATTTTTCGCTCCATGATGGATTCCTCTTCAAAGGAACTCGCCTTTGCCTCCCTAGCACATCACTTCGAGAGCAAGTGATATGGAATTGCATTCTAGAGGAGCAAATGAATATTTTGGCAGTAGATAAGACAACGACGACAAGACGGCGCACCTGGGCCAAGTTTAAATAAAGACGTGGCTAGAACCATTTCGATATCGTGACATGCCAACTAAATGGGCGGGAAGTGAAGAAAACACTGTACATGCCACTTTCTATGCCACATACGCCATGGCAAGACTTACGCATGGATTTTGTTCTTGGTTTGCCAAAGACTTTAAGAGGGCATGACTCCATATTCGTCATGGTGGACCGTTTCTCTAAAATGGCACACTTCATCCCATGTTCCAAGACTATGGATGTTGTCCATATTGCTAAATTGTTCTTCAAAGAAATTGTCCGACTTCATGGTTTGCCTACAACCATTGTTATTGATCGAGATGCAAAGTTCATGAGTTCTTTTTAGAGGAGCTTATGGAAGATGTTGAATACAAAACTGAAATTTTCTTTAGCTTTCCATCCTTAAACTGATGGCCAAACGAAAGTCGTCAACAAAAGTTTGGGTGATCTACTTCGTTGCCTAGTTGGAGAACATATCAATAATCTGCACTGCATTCTCTTCCAATGGTCGAAGTTTGCATATAACAACAAGAAATCGGGTTTATAAAGTGTAGTTCCTTGACATCGCCATGTGCCTACTTAGTGAAGTCATTGACTTAGTTCCCTCTACTCATCAAGCACGCCCATGTTAAAGTCGAGGCTTTTAGCAAGCATATACAAGATTTACATGATGATGTTCGATGGAAAATTTCAGCAATGAGAATTACAAGGCATAAGGCTGATTTGGAAGAGAAAATTTGCTGAATTCTAAGGAAGAGGCATGGTTATGGTGGCGCATGTGCGCCCGAACGATTTCCTAAAGGTACGTACAAGAAACTTCACTCAAAGAATGTTGGGCCCTACAAAGTACTGAAGAAAATAAGTTCAAATGCTTATGTTATTGATTTAACAGAACATATAGGCATTAGCAACATCTTCAACATTAAGGACCTCACTTTGTGTTCTAATCCCAATGATGTTATAGCTAGGGATGGTCTAGATGCTCGTTTTCCACCAGCTCCTCGTTTAAGGGAGGAAATTGAAGATGTTATTGATTATCAAATTGTTTCTACTAGAGCAGGGGGCTATTAGAAGTATCTTCCTCTAAAACTTCTAAAACTCCTTTCAGATCGTGTAGCCATGGTAACGCCCTTGATACCAAAATTGATGCAGCACCAAAGGAAAAAGTGCTTGAAGAACAAAATAATAGCTGAAATAACTCTAGGAATTACTCTCCTAGAAACCCTAGGCTTCACACCAAGGGCTCTTTGAATCACACAAAGACACCAAAATTGATGCAGCACCAAAGGAAAAAGTGCTGGAAGAATAACGTTGTAGCTGAAAAAACTCTAGGAATCACTCCTAGAAACCTTAGGCTTCACACCGAGGGCTCTTTGCATCACATAAAGACACTAGTAATTGCTGGAAATTTCTTTAATTCATTCATTGATTCACCAAGACTGAATACAACCATATATATAGGTGATTCTAGGAACCCATTACTCTTGGAACTACCATCTAGTAAATGAACTTGAAACTAACAACTTTGACTTGACTTCTAGGACCTCATAAATACTATTGGAAAATGACAATCATAGATAATGACAACCCATGGAAAATGACAACCAACCCATTATATAAGATCCCAACTAGGCCCTTTATCATCAAAAGAGTGCCAAATTAAGGCTTGAGCTTTGGAGCCCTTGCGTCTTTGGTAAACTTTCAAAGGTGGTTGCTAGTTGTCTCCATCAACTAAATTGATGCAGCACCAAAGGAAAAAGTGCTGGAAGAACAAAAAGTAGCTGAAATAACTCTAGGAATCACTCCTAGAAACCCTAGGCTTCACACCAAGGGCTCTTTGCATCACATAAAGACACCAAAATTGATGCAGCACCAGATGACAAAGTGCTGGAAGAACTGAATAGTAGCTGAAATAGCTCTAGGAATCACTCCTAGAAACCCTAGGCTTCACACCAAGGGCTCTTTGCATCACAGAAAAACACTAGTAATTGCTGGAAACTTCTTTAATTCATTCATTGACTCACCAAGACCGAATACAACCATATATATAGGTGATTCTAGGTACCCATTACTCTTGGAACTACCATCTAGTAAATGAACTTGAAACTAACAACTTTGAATTGACTTCTAGGACCTCATAAATACTATTGGAAAATGATAATCATAGAAAATGACAACCCTTGGAAATGACAACTATTGGAAAATGACAACCAACCCATTATATAAGATCCCAGCTGGGCCCTTTATCATCTAAAGAGTGCCAAATTAAGGCTTGAGCCTTGGAGCCCTTGCATCTGTGGTAAACTTTCAAAGGTGGTTGCCACTTGTCTCCATCAACTCCCCCTAGCTTAGAAAAACTCAACCTTGGCGAGTTAAAGGCATGAAACTTCTCATAAAGGTCTTGATTCAATTGCTAGAATTCCTTATCTGTTATTCTTGTGCAATCTGAAAGTGGTCTGCCCCTCCATCCGACGAGATACTATTGGTAGCCCCCTTCTCTTGTAGAAACAATTTGATAATCAATAACATCTTCAATTTCCTCCCTTAAACGAGGAACTGGTGGCAAACGAGCATCTAGACCATCATTAGCTATAACATCGTCGAGCTAGAACACAAAGTGAGGTCCTCAATGTAGAAGATGTTGCTAATGCCTATATGTTTCGGTAAATCGATAACATAAGCATTTGAACTAATTTTCTTTAGTACTTTGTAGGGCCCAACATTCTTTGAGTGAAGTTTCTTGTACGTGCCTTTAAGAAATCGTTCAGGCCTTATCCTTACCATAACCATGTCTCCTTCCTTAAATTCTGAATTTTCTCTTCAAATCAGCAAGTGCCTTGTAATTCCTTAATATCAGATACTCACGAACATCATCATGTAAACTTTGTATATAAGTCATAAAAGCCCCACTTCAACACCTGGGCATGCTTCAATTGGTAGAGGAACTAAGTCAATAGGCTTCCTAGGAAGCAAGCCTATGACAATCTCAAAAGGACTTCTGCCTATAGACCGATTTATTGAATTGTTATTTGCAAACTCAGCCATTGGAAGAATCTAGTCCCGATTATTGATATGTTCTCCAACTAGCCAATGAAGTAGATCACCCAAACTTTTGTTGACGACTTCCATTTGGCCATTAGTTTGAGGGTGGAAAGCTGAAGAAAATTTTAGTTTTGTATTCAACATCTTCCATAAGCTCCTCCAAAAATAACTCATGAACTTTGCATCTCGATTAGAAACAATGGCCGTAAGCAAACCATGAAGCTTCCGACAATTCAAGAACAATTTAGCAATATGGACAACATCCATAGTCTTAACATGGGATGAAGTGTGCCATTTTAGAGAAACTACCCAATTACTTACTAATATGGGAGTCATGCTCTCTTAAAGTCTTTGGCAAAACTAAGAACAAAATTCATGCTTAAGTCTCAAGCATGGTGTATATGGCACAAGAATTGGCTTGAAAATGTCTCAGTATTTTCTTCCTTCCTTCGCTTAGTTGGCAAAAGACATCTAGAAATGGTTCTAGCGTCTTTCTTTAAACTTGGCCAATAAAACCTATCTTTTGTCATTGCAATTGTCTCATCTCTACCAAAATGACTAGCTGCTCCTCCATAATGCAATTCCCATATCACTTGCTCTCTAAGTGATGTGCTAGGGAGGCAAAGGCGAGTTCCTTTGAAGAGATATCCATTATGCTTCCAAGTCTCTAGCTAGAAGGGTGGCATAGATGATGCTAAAATCCTTGCAAGAACCATAACCCTGCTTCAAGAAGTCAAATCCCACAACTTGTATAGCCATAGAAGAAAGAATGTATATCACTCTACTAAGAGAATCAGCTGCCTTGTTCTCAGCACCTGATTTATGCTTAATAACAAAGGTGTATTCTTGTAAGAAAGAGACCCATTTCCCATGAGAATGGTTAAGCTTCTTTTGAGAGTTAACACACTTGAGAGCTTCATGATCAGAGTATAAGACAAACTCACTTGGAAGGAGATAATGACGCCACTAGCATAAGGCTTGAACCATAGTGTAGAACTCCTTATCATAGACTGAATATTTCTGCTTTGCTTCATTCAGTTTTTCATTGAAGGATGTCCTTCCTGATTGAGGACTCCCCCTATCCCCACATTTGATGCATCACAAGCTACTTCAAATACTTTTGAAAAATCAGGAAATTGTAGAACCAATGCTTTTGTTAGCTTTTTCTTTATTTCTTCAAAAGCCTTTGTTGCTACCTTGGTCCAAACAAATTGGTTCTTCTTCATACGATCAGTGACGGGAGTCATAATAGTGTTGAAACTTCTAATAAAGCGCCGATAAAATGTTGACAGCACATGAAAACTCCATAGTTCTTGCAATGTGCTCGGAATTGGCCATTCTTTGATGGCTCTAACTTTATCAGGGTCTACCTCCAATCCCTTGGCCTAAATGACAAACCCCAAGAATATAGTAGTTGTAGTCATGAAGGAACATTTCTTCAAATTTATGTACAACTTCTCTTGCAGAAGGATTCTCATAACTTGTTGCAAATGGGACATGTGATCCTCCTCGGTCTTGATGTGGATTAAAATGTTATCAAAGTAAACAACCAGAAATTTACCAATAAATGGTTGAAGTACTGGTTCATGAAACGCATGAATGTGCTAGGGGTACTAGAGAGGCCAAAAGGCATGACTAGCCATTCATAGAGGCTGTCCCTTGTCTTAAAGGCAGTCTTCTACTCATCCCTGGGCTTTACCGGGGCAATGTCTGAGAAATCATCGAGGAGTTTAGCAACCTTCGTAGGTATAGAAGGAATGTTTTCAGGATCCTTCGTGTTCAATTCTTTCACAACCACAGCATATATAACCCCATTTTCTTTACTTTCATGTTGGAACCTCTTCTTGGTAAGAATATGAAGTGAATTCTTCTTGGTTTCTGGAACTTTTGAATTTCGAACTTGATATTTTCCAATTCTAGCAAATAGTCATTGGTTTAAACACCACCTTTTGGTTTTTAAACATAAAGCTGTAGGTGTTTTCTTTCCCATAGTGAAGAACATCTCGATAATAGAGCCACATACGCCCAAGAATAATATGTGCTACTTTCATAGGGATCACATCACACCAAACATAATCGCTATAAACACCATAAGAAAAAGATACCAGACAACGTTGATTAACTGGAATAGACATTTTATTTATCCATGCTACCTTGTATGGTTGTGGATGTGGCTCAATTGGAAGTTTGAGACGCTTAGTTGTGGAGGCCGAAACAACATTCATGCAACTCCCACTATCAGTAATGAGTTTTTGTGCTTGATCTCCACATCGAACCGACATTTGAAAAACAGAAGTTCGACGCCAATCTTCTTCCTCAACTTTGGGTACTGCAAGAATACGTCTTACCACGGAAACTAGTTGACCATCCAATTCTTCATCATCCAAATCAACAGGATCATAAGCTCCATAGTCAAATGAGCTTCCATTCTCCTCATTAGGTGGTTCTGGTTCCCCTTTAGATTCTAGGCCGATATGCAAATTCTTCCTTAGGCAATTGTATGTCATGTGGCCTGGTTGTTGACACTTGAAACATTTGACACCCTTACCCTTAGGATCAGCCATTTGAGAAGAAGATGGTTTGAACCCTATAGATGGATTGGATAGATGAGTCGAACCAGGCTTCATATCATGACTTGTGTCATGGTGTCTCTTATGGGCAGCTTCTAGGTGTACAACTCCTGTCTTTCTATTGGATGAATATCCCACATGCTCTTCCATGTCCAATGCAATTTTAATGGCATGTTACAGGCTATAGAATGGCTGATGTAGCAACTCCCGCTTGATTTCAGGTTTTAATCCAGCCTTAAACCTTGCAAGTGTTTGTTTGGAATCTTCCACTATCTGACTCCTTGTTTTTAGCTCATCAAACGTATGCATATACTCAGCAACAAACATGTTGTTATCCCTCAAATTAATAAGCTGGTCACATAGCTTATCATAGTAATTTGTAGGCATGTATTTCTCCCAAAGCTTTGCCTTCATTTCTTCCCACGTGCTGATTGGCAGCAGCCCCATCCTTCTAATGTCACCTTCAACACCTGTCCACCAGATTTTTGCTAAGCCTACTAGTTTCATTTTGGAAAACCTCACCCTTCGATCATCCATCATGTCATACCAATTGAAGTACTCTTAAATTCTAGCCAACCAGTCCACAAATTGGGTAGCATCCACTTTTCCTTCAAAATCAGGCACCTCAATTCTTACTTTCTTTGTGATATCTCCAGCAATGTCACCAGCATCATGCCTCCTTTCAAGCAACCCTCTAGCTCATTCAGACATAGGGTGTTGTGGTCTCAGAATCGCCTCTCGCTCCTCCAGATCTTCTTGGTTATTCACCTGAGATGCTTCCCCTTGCTCCACATGTGATGACTCATTAGTATGTTGAAATATTCGTGCCTCGACATTGCATAGCCGAGTGTGAAGGCTATCTAGTTGTTCCATCATTCGAATCAACATTTCATCACGTTGGCTATCAATTAACCTTCCTCTAAAACTCCTTCCCATATCGTAGCATGATAACGCCCCTCGCTTGATACTGGGAAATTCTGAGCACCAAAGTAAAAAGTGCTGGAAGAACAAAATAGTAGCTGAAATAACTCTAGGAATCACTCCTAGAAACCCTAGGCTTCACACCAAGGGGTCTTTGCATCACACAAAGACACCAAAATTGATGCAGCATCAAAGGAAAAAGTGCTGGAAGAACAAAATAGTAGCTGAAATATCTCTAGGAATCACTCCTAGAATCCCTAGGCTTCACACCAATGGCTCTTTGCATCACACAAAGACACTAGTAATTGTTGGAAATTTCTTTAATTCATTCATTGATTCACCAAGACTGAATACAACCATATATATAGGTGATTCGAGGGACCCATTACTCTTGGAACTACCATCTAGTAAATGAACTTGAAACTAACAACTTTGACTTGACTTCTAGGACCTCATAAATACTATTGGAAAATGACAATCATAGAAAATGATAACCCTTGGAAAATGACATCCAACCATTATATAAGATCCCAACTAGGCCCTTTATCATCCAAAGAGTGCCAAATTAAGGCTTGAGCCTTGGAGCCCTTGTGTCTGTGGTAAACTTTCAAAGGTAGCTGCCACTTGTCTCCATCAACTGTCTCTGGTCAAGATTGATTTTCCAGTTTCAGTTTCAGAATCACTTCAAACAATTCTGATAAACTGCTCATGCAGTCTACCCACTTACTTTTCTGTTCCCACTACACCCCCTACTAACCCACCTAAATGATAACAGAATATTATCTCACGTGCTTGGCACACTCCTTTTTCTTGTATTTGCCACACAAGCAACCTTTAGACTCCCTCTTTCCTTGCTCCTTGTATAGGTAAACTGGATTGGAGGTTTATCAGAATATTTACTACGGATCATTTTACTTGGCTCAAATGGTTGAACATGATATCATGGCAAATTCATTTCTTAAAGTTTGGTGTGCACAAATGAAACTACAAGTAGCAGGTTGAAAAGAAGCTGTCTGGACGGTATCTATAACCGACAGACTAATATTAAATTGAGTGACAAAGTAATAGAGCTTGGCACCTCAATACCTATCACTAAAAAAAAAAAGAGCTCAGTACCTCAATTATCAGCATGTAGTTTTAATAAGTATCTGAATTTGAGCTTGATGTAAACTAAATACTATTTTTTGTTTCTTAGCTTGTATTAAACTAGTTTAGATTTTTCCTTGAAAAGTTGTAATGGATACCTTCTTATAATTCTCTTCTAGCATATGAAGGGCATTGGTGACAAAAGTTGTAATGAATACCTTTTTGTGATTCTCTTCTAGATTCAAGGGCAATTGAGAACAAGTCAATATAATTCCCAAAGATGAGCGAATGAAGAAACATTTTAGCTTTACTGTGTTTTTGCTACAATTATCACAGCTTGGGTTGCAGCATCTGTACTATAATCTTAATGAGTTATATAATCTTAATTAGACAAAATTAAATACACAAAATTTAGGTGAAAGTCACATTTTATAAGAGCCTTATGTTATTAGCTTCAGAATTCATGAGACTAGTTTAAATGATTTGATTTTCTTTTTCTGAGAGATCCAAGGTTATTGATTTCAAGCATTTGTCCTTATAACCCTTTTTTTGGGAGAGATCAACTGTTATGGATTTAACCTTTTATATTAGAGCTGTTTCTCTTGGAGATATAAAGTGTTATTGGTTTTGGCATTAGTCCTATAACTACAGATACCCATCCAATATGCCTATCAGCATGGATTCAATCTTGGATCGAAATGTGTTACCCAAAAATCCTGCCATTTGACCAATGCTAACGTCCTATCCTATACCTTTTTTTTAATTAGTAAATTTTCGTCTCCATTGGAACTTAATCTACAAGCTCCCACAAACCCTCCCCATCCCTCTACCACTTGAGCTAAACCTCAAGGTCCCCAATCATGTAATTTATATCTGCCAGGATATAGGTTCTTGTTTGAAATTTTATTTTTTTGATTGGTAATATTTTGTTTGAAGTTTTATATTTCAGGAAGCCTTTATTTTTTTGTCCTTGTCTCAGGCGGTTTTATGTAAAGAAAAGTTTCTTTCTCCATTTTCTGATTGATCTAAAATAATTTTCCTTTGCACATTATTTTGGATGAACCAGGAACTACCTTTCTAATTTTTATTCTTGCCTATTCCCTTGTTTGTTCTCCGTTGATGACTGGTCTTGGAAGTCAACTTATTTTCAATTCATATCTGTTTGATATTATTTGCATCAAGGAACCACCTGCTTCTATTCTATAAATCTTTAATATCTTCAAAAATTCTTCTTTTTTTTAAAAAAAAAAAAAAATTATAATTGGCATCTGATATGTTAGAAGGTCATTAAATAAAATTCTGATTCTTTATAGAACTGGATTGGACTCGATGCTTGACCTTTAATTTCTCTCTTTTTAAATTTTTTCACGATTTAATATTGATATTAAAATCTATAAAAAGAATATTAATATTTTCAGTATGGAAGGCATCAGAGTGTTACCATGTAGGGCAGGAGGAGGTGCTGTCATAGCTATAATGTATTGATAGATTGGTGGAAGGGTGGTGGTGTTGAGAGGCTTCTGGAGATGGTGGCAGCAATGGGTGTTAGTGAATATTAATGTGGGATTTTTATTTTATTTTATTTTTTTGGATAGACAAAATCACAAAATATATTAAAGCAAAGAATGGCCCAAAGTGACAATTTGTTTTAATAGAGTGATGAAAGGGTCTAGTTAGTTATATAGTGGTGATGAAGACATCTTGGTTGAACTGGTAGCATTTGGTAGTGACGCTATTGTGATGGGGATGATAACGCATGGGTTTGGATGGGCACAGATCTCTCCTGATCTCCACCCCTTCAAAGAAATCTTCCCATCCATTTTTGGCTTGAACAAGATTTGAAGTGGGACTGGTTCCCATCCCCTGGTCTGGATAAAGCACATTGGGTAAGGACGAAAATTTTTTGTTCCTAATCTCTATTTGTTTCCTGTGAGAATTTTAAAAAATAAAAATGAATTAAAGAATATCTACACCTGAGTCCCTGACTACCTGAGTGCTAATTCTAAAAATTTTCTTTTTCCATTTCTTCAACCACCAAACCTAGTTAAAATAATCCCATTTTCCCTCAAAAGAATTCAGTCTTTTAAATTCAAAAATAAAAAAGTTTTAAACCAATCTAAAAAAATAAGAATAATAATTAAAGAACCTTAAATGAATCTCATTAAACCAAGTGTAAATTGGGATTTTTATGTGCCATGTAGGGAACATGAAAAACAAAACGAGAAGGAAAACAATGAAATCAACAGCAAAAAGGATATGAGAATGGCAACAATGCAGCAGGGAAGTTAGTGTTAAACATCCCACTAAAACAAGTGAAACTAAAAATGAAAATAATAAAAGTAATATCTCATGTTGGGTGAGATGTAGTGAAAGATTTGTTATTAAGTGTAAGTGTCTTATTGTTGAAAAAAATGTTACTAAATGTAATAAAAATGCAAGTATGAGGATAGAACGTAAAAACTATGTCATATCCTGGGTTGGCTGGGTTATAACCCTATACCAGCCAAAACCCCAGTCATGTGCAACTAATTTATCCCAAACATACTCTTACCTTGTCCAAAACTCATCTATACCTGTTCCGAAAGCAAATTATCAAGAAAAAAAAAAACTTGTCCCATTGGTTGTTTTGTTGGTAGCAAAGGCTGCAGTTCTCAAGGGCTACTGGGCAGTGGTGATACCACTAATAGCAACTTCTTGTGGTGGGACTGTAGTGGCAGAGGGGTGGTAGTGGTGACTGATCCTTGAGGTGCTAATGATAAAAACTTAGCAAAATTAAGTTGATGGGTAGTGGTGTGGTGTGTGTGACCAGTTGTTGAATTCAGGTCGCCACAAGTCACCTACAGCAGTAGTGGTGTTAAGGTTTGCGGTTCTGGTGGGTATGTGGCTGCATGGTGGAAAGACAAGGAGCAATGGTGGCTAGTGGAAGGGGTTTACTATTGAAGTGTGGATACACTGAAAGTGAATGAAACCATGTATGTGGTTGGTGATTTGCTGGTGAAGAGTCTGGAGACAGTTGGTGGGTGGGGTTGTTTTGACAAATTGCTTGTTTTGGTGCCTGCCAATCATAGTGGGAATAATTTTGTACTATTAAGATACGCATAAATTTCAGATTATAACAGGAACCAAGTTTTTTTTATCGAAGGAACTGTTACTACACTAGGGGAACTGCCTCTGGAACATTAGAGACTTGGATCTCAAGTCCTAAATCTAACCCCAATTTTCCAAAAATTCTTAATGTATTATTAACTCAACTTAGAGGCAGGATACAAAAACATTTGGTGACTGAGCCCTGTCATGCCATTTTGAGACGATTCCTCTTTAGGACTGCTACATGACTATCCCAAGAAGTGTAGTTTGAGCTAAACTCAGTGATGGAACACAGGCCTTTCGGTGTTCAGTCCTGTCGAGCCACCTTTTTAAATGATTCCTTTTTTTAGAACTGCCACATGACTATCCTTCGTTATTCTTAACACCATATCGAAATTTTTCCTCGGCATTCAGAATTCCTCTAAGAAAAAGGCATATCCCAAACCTAAAAACACATTAAGCATTAGAATTACATCTAAACCTGGGAGGTTGGAAATTTTCACACTTATTATGCTGCATTTGATGGGTGAATTGAAGAATTTTAATAGGTAGCATGGTTATTTACTTGATTGATCATAAGAAAATGATGATATTCCTCTTTGTGTGTTTATTATATAGTCTGTCTTGTCATTGTGATGGAGTTGTGAAAGAACTATAATCTGTTTGTTTGACAGTGATCCTAAGAAGCACTCCCAACAATGCTTGAAATTTTTATTAAAGAAGCTTTTGCAAGTGTAGAAAAGGCTATAAATGTTTCCTGGACTCTCTGTCAAAGAAGCTCTTAATATATAGGCAGATGGATGATTCTACAATTGACATACTTGGATGCTCATTTCCAACCCATGTGATATTTTTCGTTTGTTTTCTTTTGTAGGTAATCTGGCTGGATTACTTATTATGGGCATTGATCTCGAAAAAATAATGTGATGATCGAAGATTTAGGTCCAAAGTTCCAAAGAAATAGCAACATTTTTCTTCCTTCTCAAACATCTTATTGTCCTATGGTGGTTTCAGATTCTGTAGGCATCTACGACTGGAAGCAATATCTATCCTTCTTTGCAGTATTATTGCATGGACTGCAACTCCAAATTGATCGACTTCGATAATTTTTCATTTTATGTTTGGCTTTTAATAAATTTTTGTTATGTTAAGACGTGTTTCTCAATGCTAAACCATTGCTCATCAGCCACGGGTATCTGTGTTTGCATCCCCAGTAGAGATGCTCGTTGGAAAACCTATGAACCCATAATTGATTTAGATAGTTTGTTCTGCACTGTCTTCCAAGAGTTACTACTGATTATGCTTTTTCAACTTTAATCGTACAGCAAGGCCGGATTTGGCTGCGGGCTTCGTCACGACTCGTACACGGACTCTCCGCAAAACAAGAACAAAAGCGATCGCGCCGCCTGGCCGCCTCCGATGCCTAAGCCGGCCTCTTTCAGGTTATAAGATCAACCGCTTGCGAATGAATTTCTCTGCGCGTACCTTCAATCACTGGGCGTACTGGATTTATAATCATGATCGCGATAACTTTCTAATCGGACACGATACCTGATATTTCTCCCATCAAGAGAGATTTTCTTCCTTATTGTTAACCGATTAATAAGGGATACCTGATAACTTTCCTAATCGGATAATGATATATTTCTCCTATCACAGAGATTTTCTTTCCTTATCAAGTAACCGATTATCAGCTGATAATTCATAACTTTCTTAGTTTGATGATGATACGATATTCCTCCCATCAAGTGAGAGATTTATTTCCTTATCGTGAACCGACACAGAGATAATGATGGGTAGCCAATTAGAAATATTATGTTTTCCTAATCGTGGAGATTTGAAGATTTCTTTTCTTTAATACGAATTTTCTGATTACATTACTCAACCTTTTCAATGAGCGACCGCATGGCCTCGCTGTACTTCATTCGTGACGCCATCAAGGGGTCACAAACACTGGTACTAGTGCACGCCTTAATCCCTTCTTGTTCGACATTCGGGGCTCTTTGCCTTGCCCCGCGCGCCTATTATTTTAAACCTCATCGCTTCGCTTTTCGCTAAAGCGCGTAGTGCAAAGGTCGTATTGCTCACATCGGAGATACCGATTTGCTGATTAATATTATTTCGCTTAAATCGGTATGTTTGGTTCCCGGTCCGTCTGAGTTTGCGAAATCTGGAACCGAGCACGGCTCCAGCTATCAGGCCTTTTTTAGCAATTAGTTTCGAAAAACCGAGCCACCGGGCCTCAGACAAGGTTATCCCGAAATTGCTAGTTTCCGCAACCGAGCCATGGTGCATCGCGTGTACGCTAAGACCTTCAGCCATAGTTCTAAAACTCGGGAACAGCATACCTCCACACGAGGCCTTCCTAGTCAGCAGTCAAAGAACCGAGCTTCCGAGCTCCCGACGCTACAAGGCCTTCCCGGAAATTGCTAAGCTCCGCAAATCAGCCTACTGTGGCCCGGGCGCTAAGGCCTTCTCAGTTATTAAACTCCTGGCAACTCGGGAGCTTAACGGCTCCCGCGCAAGGTCTCATGAGCCGTTAGTTTCCTGCTGCCGAGCTACTTGGCTCGTGGGCGCTAAGGCCTTCCCGAAATTAAGGCTCAAAACTGAAGGACGGCCCCAGCGCCGAGGCCTCCCGAGTCAGTTGAGCTCGCAAATCGAGCCATAGTATTCCCAGGTGCCGAGGCCTTCCTCGACCGCGTTCGTGAACCCAGCCACGCCTCGCCAAGTGCCTTCCTGAATAAGGTTCTACAAACTGAAGCCATCGGGCTCGGGCGCTAAGACCCTCCCGCGCGAACCCCAGCTACAGCCCCGCGCGGCATCTTTCGATTCAGAGCTCGCAGTCAGCCATTGCGCCGGCGCAAGCATCTCCTCCACGTTAACCGAGCGACTGGCTCCCGGGCAACTCAAGACCCTTCGAGCCGCTAAGCCTGCAACAGCCACTGGCCCGGTGCGGCACCCTCCCCGCGCAACTTAGCTACTCCTACCCTAGGTGCTAAGACCTCCCGAGCTGTTAAGCCCCACAGTCGAGCCACCGGGCCCCAGTGGCGCCTAAGACCCTTCCACGCGAATCGAGCTACTCCGCCCCCCGGGCGCTAAGACCCTTCCTAAGTCGCGCTCACAGGCCGGGCTCTGGAGCGAAGACCCTCCTACGCCGAACCGAGCCACTGCTACCGGGCGCTAAGACCCTCTTGAACCGTTAAGCTCATAGTAGCCGACGAGCTTGAAAATCATCTATTTAGTCCATTTTTCCGACTATTTTTATCTAAACAAGATCGACGAGTGTGCGACCATAGATTGTCCAACCAAACTCGTTAAATGCAAGGTGGAATTCAAGAAAGCACATTTGGTAAAAGAAGTAGAAGGTGGATGAGCGTTAATGAGATAATCATCAAGCAAGTCACAGCTAAAAGGCACCAAGATAAAGGAACCTGATGTCGTGAAGCTTGGCAACAATCAAAATGCATATCCAGTCGCGAAGAATAAACCCGCCTAAACGAAGCTTACGGAAAACAAGGCAAATGAGTTAAAGAAACCCAGCTAAACTAGAAATGAAGAAGAAGAAGACTCATGTCGCGATCCGATGCACAGGACATCGACAATGATGTGGCTAAATTATAAAATAAAGAAGTCACGCGACAACGTAGTGAAGAGAAGGGGTCGCACATCCAACGGCACGATCAAGCTCGTCGCGACATCGTGAAATACTAGTTAAATTTGACAGAAATGGGCGACAGAGAATCGCTGCTATGTGATGGTAGTTCGTGAGATGAAGTCAATGTGAACCCAAGTCATTGCCGCGACAGCCATCATGTCGCTGGCAACAGGAACCATCAAGTGGAAGACCGTGATATCCATAAGCCGATGTCGCGATAAAGAGATTATTGGCTGCGACACCAAGAGCAATCGCGAAGCTCAGGTTCTTTGGGTCGATGTCACTTTACAAAGGAATGACATTGCGACACCAAAAGCAACCAGTTGAAGCCTCCAGGGGACTAAGTCGATGTCGCGACAAGAGATTGATGTCACGACTTCAGGAACCATCAGATGAAAGCTGCAAAGAAATGAACTGCTGTCATGATAAGAGATTGAGGCCCCGACATCATGAACGCTCTGGCTAAAAGCTACGTGGCGAAATGAGTCGGCAGGTCATACAAGACATCATCGTCGGTGACATTCGAGAACCCTATCAAGCTTGCAAGTTAGATAAAGTGATGTCGCGACAAGGGACCGAGGTCGCTTACATCGAAGACATCGCTGAAGGCCGCAAAGACTTAAGCCGGCGTCGCGACGTGAGATCGGCGTCGCATGGATGATGCCCGCAAGGAGCTAAAGTCGCGACCAACACAATACGGGCCAACCCACTTCAAATCCACAAACCGCACGGGGATTAAAATTCCAATCGAGAAAACCCTATAAATACACGCTACCCACCATAAAAGTAGCTTCGGGCAAGATGCCGCACGAGAGGTCCGGAAATAAGGCTCATTTTTCTTTTATTTTTTCTTTTTCTTTAATTCTTTCTTCAAGATCGATAGTTAGGGAGATTAGATTAGATTTATCGTTTTTAGTTTTCGCTTTTCTTTCGGAATAGATGTTATGTTTCCGGTTGTTTAATGCGTATTTCCGTTTTTCTAAATTAATACCGAATCTCGTTCGCACACTTCGAATTCGACTTCCCAGCTTCCATTTGCGCTATTCTTATGATCGAGGAATGTCAGTAGGTGTAATTCAGCAATTAAGGAATCCAAATTTTCCATTAAGTGAATGCTATAGTTTTAAATTATCTTTCCTGTGAGTCGCTTCAGCCTCTTGAATTTCCAAGCCATGAATTTACTTCGTGTTTGGGTTTACTGCTGATCCGAATACCGCTTTCTTATACTCCGCTTATAAGATTTATTCTATCAAGCCTGATTTCAAGGAGGCCCTCCGAGACACAAAGAAGGCAAACTAAGAGTTATGAACAATTGCTCTCAAGGTATATTAAACCCGCTATTCGAGATCTACTGAGCTTGCAAGTTTACTTCGATAAATCTCTTCACTCTGAAATCAAGAAGCCGAGTTGAATGAGTTATCAATTTAAACAGTTGCAGAAGTTCACTTAATTCACAAATGAGTACGATCCCGCAAACAATGAGATCTAATCAAGCAGAAGACATCTATTCTAATTTTGAGGAAGAGCATCCTCGGAAGTTGTATCTCCTGGCTTTCGACCAATAACTCGGGAGCTAAGGTTTACAACCATAAAATGGGCTCAAGTATCAGAAAAGAAAAAATACCCGTATTAAGGAAATCCTTTAAAAGTAGTTATCTCATTCCCTCGCCTTCGAAAGAATCAAAGAAAATTAGATAATGAAATGTGGAGGTGCAGAGATCCAGCCTTACCGCTAAACGCCGACGTATTTTAAACCCGAAATATTCAAGAAGTTTATCCAGATAATCCACAGTGAATTGGCAGGTATCATATCAGTAGCAAGATATCTTGGTGTACTTCAAAGATACTATTCAGGGTCCATTTGTTTCTCTTTAACTATTCTTTATTCTTTTATTCTTTATATTCCGCCTTTATTTTATCAAGCCATTTATTTCTACTCAGAAAAAGAATATAATTTCAAATTTTCTAAGCCGGATTCCAATATCACTTTATGGTCCAAATAGTACGAAGCTCAGCAATGTGGTAGTTGATTTAAAAATTCCCAGATCTCTCAGATCGATATCCTGACTTATATCCATTTTATTACTTGTCGATTCGTGCACTTCATGTATCGTGCCAAAAACCAATATTGAAAATGATTTGACCCAGAAGTGTTCGTTTAGCCAACAAGTTTATGGCGCTGTCACGGATTAGATAATAGTCCTTGGTAATAACATCATAAATTCTCAGATACGTGTTTTATCCTGCTAACAAGTTTTATTGCCGTCACGGATTAGATAATAGTCCTCGGGTAATAACGTCATAAATTTGTATATGTGTTTTGGTCCCAACAAGTTTTATGGCGTCGTCGCCGGATCGTAAAGAATTCAATAAATCAATATTCGGGACGAAGAAGGAACAATTACTTTAATTCTGGGACATTTAAGAAAAGAACAAAAATAGCCTTTCAAGCAAAGGGTTATTTTAGCCACTACAACCTTTAACAAACCATCAATATATTTCGTTGCTTTTGACTAATCCCATTATCGGGTGTTTTATTTTCTTAAAACTGATGCATGTGAAGTAAATCGATTCGATTCCAAATGATCAATTAGAGAAAACACTTCGCAAATTTCTCGATAAGATAAAGAAGGCGTAAAACTCAACCATGGCGTATGAAAGACAAGATCGTAATGAAGCACATGGGGAGAAGCAGCTAAGGCCTCCAATCACCGATACATGGAGGTCATCAAATCATTCATCCAAGATAAATATTTAGTAGCGACAAATCCAAATAATAGATGCGAGTGGATTTCAGCTTCGATCCAGCTCGATCGCCAAAGTTCAACAGAACCAATTCACAAGGTATCCCACTGAAGATCCCAAGTGAATTATTTGGCACGTATCTTAGAGAATAATATTACATCAAATTGAATGGTGTAGGGCAAGAAGGTATCAAGCTACAATTGTTCCCATTCTCTTTAAGAGATGTAGCCGAAATATGGTTTAACTCACTAACATATGGATCTGTTAACACATGGGAAGAGCTAATGAAGGCTTATTTTAGCAGATTTCTTCCCCCATTTTTCATTCCTAAGCAAAGGATGGAAATTCCTACTGTCAAGTTCGAGGGAAGATGAGGGTATGTATACTGCTGGGGATGAGTTTGCTAGATGCGACATGAGACCATCTTCTGAATCCTCAGAGAGAAATGGCAAGAGTCAAGAGAGCGAGCGAATGAGCCGAACAAATTTGTCACCATAGAGGCCGTTTTACTGATATATCAGAATAAAAGAAATTCAACTAGAAACTAAAATGAAGCAAAGATTGTGGGAAAGAATGATGATTTTACAAAAGAAGAACTTCGACCACATTTCAGATAGCCATATACTATGAAAGGAATCAAAAAGGGAGTTTCATTCTTTTTCTCTCGTTTTATTTTACTTTCTTACGCTTGATTTGAAATAATTGTTAGATTTTATATTTGATATAGCATGATTGCAAGTCTGGGGAATTTATTCCAGGTTGACTGCTTAACTATTGAATATGAGACATAATAGAAATTATCAAATTCTCGTGATGATAAAATAAATTTGAGTGGTAGCGCTTTTTGAGTGAAATTGAATAAATTTAGATTCGTGAATTCGATTGTTTTTTTTTAACCCAACACTAGTTTCGGGTAGGGTCACCAAGAATGTTGGAAAGACGAAGTCGAATTTGATGAAATTTAGTCATAACCGAAATATATGAAGGAAAGAACATTCCCTCACATGACTTAAATTTTCAAGTCACAACATAGAAATTCAAGTCGGATCAAACATTTACTATGTCTGATTTAATGACCCAATAGTTAATGTATAGACTTCAAAAGCACACAAAACATTGAACCATGAATGAAGTCTCCATTCAACCAGAATAACAGCATCAACTGTAAAATTTTCAATTTTGTGAGACAACAACATAAATTTAAACAAAATTCATCTTCGACTATAGTCAACAGTGGAAAATTCTTCGTTTGAAGGAGCATAATCGTAGGAGAGTTAAGAGTCTATTTCATCTTTCATGAAAATTCAACCCATCAAAATTCTCCATGAAAAGCCAAAAATCGTAGTTGGAAATATAAGGGCATAAATCGAGGAACCCATTCATCTTCCATGCCAAAAAACAAGAAATGATAAAATATCTCAGTTCTAAGAGACGAACTCACTATGTGCCGATGAGGAATAAAGGAAGAGAAACGCTTAAAGAATGAAGAGAAGGAGATGAGAGCAGAAGAGTCCAAGGATGGTAATCATCAAGCAGAATGAATGATCAAAACAAACTTAATTCTATTCTTTGTTCCAGCAAAACGTGGTGTCATCCAAGAGAGTCATTGGAGCAAGGAATATGGATTAGTTAACCATCAACGAAGAAGCTCCTGTAAAGAAAAAGGGAGAAGCAGCCTCATTTGTTGAACTCCACCTCGTTAACTACCGAATCACCCTCGAGATCATGTCTGTGGAACCCAAACTTAAGCTGGGTTGCAAACTTCCTCGGGGTTGTTATTGCAGGATTTCAGAAAGGTGAAATAGAGAGTTTTTCGAACATGGTTACAAAATGTTTTGTAAATGAAATAGCCAGATACAATATCGAAATCTTTTTGATATTTAAATAAAAATTTGCTGATTTACAAATTGGTTGGATCATGATAAAAACGGAATTTTACAGTTTCAGTACGCTATTTTCTCATAGGAACTGCGCCATCACCCGCCCATTCAATTATCCAAAGAATAGATATGAATTGTTAAACTAATTTAAGAGGATTATTGCATGTTCGTGATTCGCTTAGGTGGAAAATTGAGAAATTGGTTATTATCGATAACAAAATACTGTTAAACTAATGTGTCTTATTATGAATGAACGCAAGTCTTGAAGGAAATAATACACCCTGGCCAACAACATCTCGGAAACTGACCGAATTGAGGGAAAATTCTTCGGGAATTCGTGAATTATAATCCATGGTCCTAGAACTTGTTTGAATATTGACTGTGGCAACCCTAGGTGAAACAAATTTAATAGCACATGATGAGGCCATTCGAATTCGCATTCAACTATTCTAGCCACCATTATATATATGCTTATGCATACACCTTAGTCCCCGACTGAGCCAAGATATCTCATACCTGTAAAATAAGCCGCGAAAAATCCCAAGCCACCCTTTATCACTAATCTTCCAAGAAAGAACCTATGATGACCCAAGAACTCAAATAGAGAAAGAGATAAAGCCAGAGACACTTTAATGAACCGAAGAGATACGTAAAAGGTGAAGAAAGAAGATCTAAAGTGTGAAATACAAAAGAAAAAGGAAAGCTTAGCGAATGTGGTTTTGTCTTCTTGCGGCCTAACTCTTGAACAATTAAGTTCTGGGGGCGTTAAATCACCTACACCCTAATACCCATCTCGGTATGGGAGCAATAATCCAAAGTTCGCTAAGAGTGTTAGAAAGCCTAAAAGACAAAAACATAGCACAATTTTGAATGGTGATATGAAGGAAAATTTCCAGTTTGAATTACAAGAGAATTGGAGCATACGCCTTGAAAAGAAGAAAATCAGCAGGTATCCCAAACATGAAGCCTGGGGAGCTTAAAAGGAATTACAAAGAGGAAATAGTGCTGAGGAGAAAAGAAAAGAGTTTCGGGGTAATCTCAACCTAAAAATTCCATTCATCCTACCCTTTTCCCAAGCCAACATTACAAGCCCAAAAGACTCCATTGATTTCAATGTTGGAATCACCTACATTAGTGGGAGATCAATATGAAAACAAGATATGGGACTTTAATAAATAGTTTCTCTGAGAAAAACTCCCAGAAGATTGACTAAATCTAATACAAAATTGAGAAGGATTGCTGACCTGCACACACACACACACACAAACAAGGCTTAAATAATAAACTGTTTACATACATTAGTTTATCAAGAGATTTTGTAATAGAAGTATACCATGCTCGTTTCTGCATTTAAACGAATTTCGAGATAATCAAAGGATATTTTTAATTCCGTGATTAAAAGAGTGGAAGGATAAAAACCGGCGAAAACGTAATCAATAACCCATTTATTTGAGATTGTCATTTATTGGTACAAGCAATTATGTTAGAAGGATATTTGAAATCATAATCACTGATCGATTTTTATTCAGAACAAGACCGATGCATGCTGTAATTATGTAACCAATCAACCGCAACGCGGTGGAATTCAAGAAAAGAAGAATATTCGCGGGTAAAAAAGAAGTACAGATGAGCGCACGAGATAATCGCTAAAGCAAGTCATAGCAGGTGCGGGCACAAAGATAAAGGAACCTACGTCGTGAAGCTTTGGCAACAATCAAAATGCATATCCAGTCGCAAAGAGTAAAACTCCGCCTAAACGGTTTTACCGAAGAACGGCGCGCCGGAGTTAAAGAACTCCCGTGAAGCAAATCCAGAAATGAAGAAGAAGAAGACTTCATGTCGCTGACATCCGATGCGTCGTGACATCGACAATGATAAGCCGTATGGGCCATAAACAAGAAGTCGTCAGCGACAACAAGAGTGAAGAGAAGCGGGTCACACATCCACCGAATGCGATCAAGCTTCGTCGCTACATCAGAAACATGGAAGAAATTGACGAGCTCGCGACAGAGAATCGCCTCAAGCCATGACAGCTTCGTGAGAGCGAAGCCGATAAAATCTCGTTGTCGGCCGACAGCGGATCGATGTCGCGACACGAACCACCGCCAAGACCGTGATATCCATGTCGATGTCGCTGACAAGAGATTGTCACGCGACACCAAGAGCAATCGCGGGTGCCAGGTTCTTTAAGTCGATGTCACGACAAAGGAATGACATCGACACCAGCAACCAAATAAGCCTGTGGACTATCGTCGCGACAAGAGATTGATGTCGCTAATTTCGGGAACCATCGATGAAAGCAAAGAAATGAACCGATGTCACGACAAAGATCGAGGTTCCGACATCATGAACGCTCGCTTAAAAGCTACGTAAGAGTCGAGCCGATGTCGCGACAAGACATCAATGTCGCGACATCGGGAGAACCCTATTGAAGCTTGCAAAGGTATAGCGATGTCGAATAGGACCCAGGTCGCGACACGGGGTTATCATCGGGCCATATCGCAGAAGACTTAAGCTGATGTCGCGACTTGAGATCGATGTCGCGACATGGATGATGTCGCGACAGCGGGAGTCAAGTCACGACCGAACATTAACATGGGCCAACCCACTTTGAAATCCACAAAAACTCGCATTGGGAGAGAAACCCCTATAAATACGCTAGCCATTCAAATTTCATAAAAGTAAATACGATACGCATCTAGAGGTCTGGTAACGAAAAGCTCATTTTTCTTTATTTTTCTTTTTCTTTTTCTTTTCTTTAATTTTTCTTTTCTTTCTTCAAGATCGATAGTTAGAGATTAGATTAGATTTATCGCTTTAGTTTTCGTTTCTTTCCTCGAATCGATGTTATGTTTCGGCGTAAGCCAACGCATTTCGTCTTTCAAATTACCACCGAATCTTCGTTCGCATACCGGAATTCACCTCCCAATTTCCATTTGCGCTATTCTTATGATCGAGGAATGTCAGTAGGTGTAATTCAGCAATTAAGGAACTACCTTCCATTAAGTGAATGCTATAGTCATAAATTATCTTTTCCCGTAGTCGCTCAAAGCAGCCTCTTGAATTTCGCCTTATGAATTTACTGTGTTTGGGTTTATCTGTTGATTCGAATATCGGCTTGCACCCATTATAAGACTGCCTCATTGCTCGATTTCAAGGAGGCCCGAGTGACACGTAGAAGGCATCCTAAGAGTTATGACCAATCGTCAAGGTATATTAACCTCGTTATTTGAGATCTATCGAGCTTCAGGCTTGTCGATAAATCTCTTCTCACCAAATCAAGAAGGAGTTGAATGAGTTATCAATTTAAACAAGTGTAGAGTTCACCAATTCGACAGGCCGATCCCGTGTTACCGAGATCTAATCAAGGAGAAGATGATCTATCTCTACTTTGGGAGGAAGAGCATCCCGGTTGTATCTCCTGTCGACCGATAACTCGGGAGCTAAGGTTTACAAATTCATAAATGGGTATGAAGTATCAGAAAAAGAAAATACCCGATTAAGGAAATCCATTTTAAAAGTAGTTATTCTATTCCCGTCTTCGAAAGAATCAGAAAATTAGATAATGAAATGTGGAGTGTGGAGAGATCCAACTTCATCGTTAAACGCCTCGACGTATTTTAAACCCGAAATATTCAAGTAGTTTTATCCGTATTAACTACAGAATTGGTACTTCACTATAGCAAAGATACTCATGTGTTCTCGAAAGATAATTATCTAAAGGTCCATTTGTTTTCTTAATCATTCTTTATTCTTTATTCTTTATATATTCCGCCTTATTTGATTGCTCATTTACTTTACTGTTAGTATAATTTCCACTTTCTTAAGCCGGATTCCAATATCACTTTATGGTCCAAATAAGCATTTTAAGCTCGAGCAATGTGGTAGTTGATTTAAAATTTTCGAGATCTCGTGATCGATATTCAGACTTATATCCATTTTATTACTGGTCGACTGCACTACAGAATATCGTGCCAAACCACATATTGAAAATGATTTAATCTAGAAGTGTTTCGCTTAAGCACTGGCTTCGCGTCATGTCAGGATTAGATAATAGTCCTTGGTAATAACGCCATAAATTTCAGATATGTGTTTTCGTCCTGCTAACAAGTTTTACGGCGCCGTCAGGATTAGATAATAGTCCTTGGTAATAACGTCATAAATTTGTATATGTGTTTTATCCCTAAGTAATTACTGCGCCGAGCCGACGGGCTCGAGACGCTAAGACCCTCCCCGCGGAACCGAGCCACCGGGCCCCCGGGCGCCAAGACCCTCCTAAGCCGCTAAGCTCGCAGGCTCAGCTACCGGGCCCGGGCGCTAAGACCCCCACGCCGAATCGAGCCATCGGGCGTTCGGCGCAAGACCTCCCAGCCGCTAGCTCCCAGCTCGAGCTACCAGGCCCGGGCGCCTAAGACCTCCTCCGCCGAATCGAAGCACGCGCTTCGACGCTAAGACCCTCATGAGCCGCAGCTTCCGGCGCCGAAGCATCGCTCGGCGCTAAGACCTCCTACGCCGAACCGGAAGCACAGTCCCTCGGGCGCCTAAGACCTCCTGTCGCTAAGCCTCCTCGTTGTGCCAGCCACCGGGCCCGGGCGCCAAGACCTTCCCGCCGAACCAAGCCACGCCCGGCCGCAAGACCCTCCTGTCGCTAAGCTCCACAGCCGGCTATTGCTCCCGGGCGCCAAGACCCTCCCACGCCGAACCGAGCCATCGCCCCAGGCGCAAGACCCTCCGAGTCGTTATGCCTGGCGCCGAGCTACTCGCTCTGGGGCGCCTAAGACCCTCCCGTGCGACCGAGCTACCGGGCCCCCGGGTGCTAAGACCCTCCTACCGCTAAGCCTACAGCCGCTACCGGGGCTCGGGCGCTAAGACCCTCCCGCGAACCGAGCTATCGGGGGGCTCCCAAAGGCCAAGACCCTCCCGGGAGTTCCCAAGCTTCAGCGAGCCACCGGGGCTCCGTGGTGCTGGGCACCCTTCGCGCGAACCAGCCACTGGTCTCCTATGCGCCAAGACCCTTCTACGCAACCGAGCTACCGGGCTCCCCGGGCGCCTAAGACCCTCCCGAGCCGTTGCTTCACAGGTTGAGCTACTAGCCCGGCGCTAAGACCCCTCGCGACGCCGAACCGAGCTACCGGGCGCTAAGACCCCCGAGTCGCTAAGCCCACAGATGAGAGGGCCATCGGGCCGGGCGCAAGACCCTCCTACGCGAACCGAGCTACTAAGCTCCCGGGCTCTAAGACCCTCCCGAGTCGCTAAGCTGGCGGTGCTAGTTTCACAAAGCCCGGGCGCTAAGACCTCCCGCGAACCGAGCTACCGCCCCCGGGCGCAGACCCTCCCCGCAGCTCAACTCGCCTCGTGGTGCCTGCCCGCCGAACGCCCCGATCTACCACATTCAACTTCGCCGGCGGGGGAAGTGTGCAAAGACTCCTACGGTGAATGGAGATTTGCCTGTTGTACTACGCCCATGGAAGACCGGAGCTCGCCCCTTACGCTTCCTTCATGTGATTGATTACCGAATGTGTCCCCGAACCTCGCTTCCTCGACCTCTCCTCGCGATCCTTCTGAGAGGGTTGCAAGGATCTACCCCGTGTGGCTAGCCTTTTCTATCCGCCGGCGCAGGGTCAAGGTGTCGTTTCCTGCAATGGTTTTCGGTCTTTTTCAGCCCTGGCTGCGGCCTTAGGGGCCATATTTGCCGGTGAGTTGTTCCAATTTTCAAGAAGTGTCGTCAGACGCTGCAGCGCCCACTCCGTGCCGCCTCGCACGTTTCTAACGCGCTTCCGAGAGGTCGGCACGCCCACGTCACCTAGCTAGTCTCAGACTTTCGAGATCAAGGCCGCTTCTCGCCGCGTTCTCAGTTGATACCATCGCCACCGGTGCCACTTTATTTGTAAAGGAACTGGCCGCTCCCACGCACGACACCAAACCGATGATGCTTTTCAACCTGAACCGGGCTTGGGCTGCTGAATTTGGCCGGGCCTGGCCCGTCGACTTTGTATGTCGACCTCCGTAAAATGCAAACAAAAAGACCGACGGGGCTCGTCTTCCTCGATGCCTAAGCTTCCGCTCTTTTTCAAGAGAAGCATCAACTCGCTAAGGGAACGATTTCAGGCGTACCTTCTAAACTGGCGGGGTGGCCCCGGGTATTTATAATTGCGATCATGATAACTTCTTCCTAAATAAGTGATTATACTCGATATTTCTCCCATCAGAGATATTTTCTTTCCTTATCGTTAACCGATTAATAAGGGATAATCGATAATTTTCCCAATTTTTTTTTGATGACGATACGATATTTTTCCTCCCATCGGGGCGGTAGATTTTCTTTCTTATCGTGAAACGACACACAAGATGACTGAGGCAATAATTGGGGAAATATTCGCTTCCTAATCCATGAGATCGCATTTCTTTAATACGAATTCTCGATTACATTACCACCAAATACCTCGACCGGGTCATCACAGGCTTATATTTCGTGATGTCATCGCGGCCCAACACTGACACAAAAATTTTAATCCCTTCTAAACCCGACATTCAGGGCCGCGGGTTTTCGCCCACGCGCCTATTACTTTAAACCCCATCAACTACCATTTTTCAATTTCTACCCGTTTAAAATGATCTTGATTAGGTTTGACTAAGGGTGTGGTTTTCTTTTGTGTTTTTTTTTTTTAGCTATCTACAAGTCCAGCATCGCAGGTTTGACTAGTAGATGAATGCAGAGTTTGGTGTCAAATTAATTCATTTTAAAATAAAATAAAAATTACATGATTAACATTATTTTCAAATTAATCATTAAACTAAACTAGTCTTCCACATATTTTAAAAATTATATTCATTAAATACGGTTTTAAAAATTACTTTAATACCTTCAATTGTGGGTTAAAAATATTAACCTTAAAACCTTAGTTAGTGGATGCGATTTTAAAATTAACTTTAAAACTGCAGTTGGTGAATATAGTTTAAAAGTAATTTTTTAAATTATATTTGGTGAATGCGGTTTTCAAAACACATGGAAGACTAGTTTGATAATTATTTTGAAAAAAAAACTATTCATGTAATTTTTCTAAAAAATATATATATTCTCTACATGATGTCTCTGGTTGTAGACAGCACATTTCTTGAAATTGCTTGCTTTTTTTCATGTAGAGTCTAGTCTAGTAGTAGTAATACACAAACACAAGAGATAGGTTTGGTTGAATAATATATTAACATGAGATTGCTGTTGCTGTTGGTGGTGGTGATGGTTGTTGGGTTGCTGTCGGTTGATGGTTGTGTTTGATCTTGGATGTGGGGCTTCTGACTGTTGAGTGAGATAGAATTTTAACCTAGCTTCCTTTAGATCCAAAATTCATGCTGGAGATGTATTTATTCCAATAGGAGAAGTGGAACAACAAAAATCTGCTGACATGTTTAATAAAATAATATATAAGAAAATGCAAAAGAATCATAAAAAAACTTTTAATTTAAACCAGAGAATTTCTATGGCTTTTTCTAATTATTAAATAAGTTAGATGACATTATCCTGACAGTTGAATAAAAGCTTATTAACTTGTAAGCATATATGTATAGATAACTTGTGGAAATGTATATTTTGGTTAAAAAAAAAACCTCAAATACTTGAAATTTTGTAAATCTAACATCTTTCATGTTTTTTCTTGTTCATTTTTATCAAAATAAGATAAAAAATTGATATAAGGTTGGATTTTCAAAATTCTACTTTCAAAAAGTCTTTTAATCAAATCACCCTAAATCGGAATCAACTTCAATTTGTTTCCACTTGAAAGACAAATTTGAAACCAAGGCCATAACGGAACCCTCACATTCCAGCACTTTTTAAGTCTTAACAAGAATAAAATGAAGTGAAAAAAAAAAATAGGCATATAATAATACAAAGGGTATATATACAGAAAGAATATCTTTGGCTCCAAACGTAAAAACTTTTAAAACCAAGGCCAACACAGCGTCACCCACTGGGGGGCATGGGGAGTTGGTGCTGCCTGCGCCTAAAAACAAGGGCAAGCAATTTCTGTTTCCCCTGGGCAGTGGGCCCCACAGATTATTGCTGAAATTTGTGAAGGAGGATGGGTTTTTTTCAACCCAAAAAAGGGTTCAGTTTCTTCCTTCTGAGAAGTAACTGACCATTGATCAATCTTCATACCAATATGAAGCTTATTGTTAAAATTATCTTAAACAAGAATGATGATTCATTCCATCAGAGTCGAACAATACATATAATAGGGTAATAATCTGTGACATGACAAATACCACAAAACAGGTTCATCCAGGACAAGGATGGTAAATCTCCTAAGCTACGAAGATACACAAGCTGAACCCAGAACCAACCCTCCCTCCCTCCCTCCCTCCCCACCTTGAAATGGAAACTAAGGAAAAAAAAAGAAGAAAAATAACCCATTAGTAATCTCATTTCCTCTTCTTAGCAGGTGGCTGTTGAATCTCTTCATCCTCTTCTTCCTCTTCTTCTTCCTCTTCATCATCATCGTCCTCATCACCATCATCGTCATCATCGTCCTCGTCATCACTACCCCCATCACCATTGGCAGCGGGATCATCATCAGGATCCCCTTCATCATCCTCTCCTTCTTCACCAGAGAAATCTTCATCACCCGCATCATCCTCAGGATCATCTGCATCATCTTCATCATCATCGTCATCATCGTCTTCAGTTTCACTACCATCTGTGTTTTCAGTGTCAGGCTGCTTCCTTCTGTGAAGCTCTTCAAAAGGAAACCTGCTGAAGAATGAAGTAGCAAATCAGCCTGGTTAATTAATATCCCCTTTCAAACTAATACAACAGGATTCAAGTGAGTGATCCAAAAGATTCCCAATACCTTTTATCCATCCCAATCAATTCAGGAGAAGCATTTACGACATTCATCAATGATCCTGACTGGAAAACCCTTAGTTCATGTTAATAAAAGAGCATATAAACAGACAAACTTGCATGAAATTTATAAAACTATGTATTGGCAATATGTCTTTCCTTTTTCTATATCATTTGGCAAAGACACATTTGAAAACAGCAATAACCAAAAAGTAGATAAATTGATAAAATAAAATACAAGGAATTTTCCATCCCAATTCCATCATACATATGCCCATATGAAAATCATTACGACCTAATGGAGCATGAAAGTGCTTGTTAAAGACACAAATGCATTAAAAGATCCATAAGGAGCTACAATGGAACCAATTACTTATGCCCAGACTTACAGCTAACATAATAAAATTCCACAACTCTGGGATTTAGGACTGGAAAAGTCGGACAAAATCCTTTTTCTTTTTCGTTTTTTTTTTTGAACAAGTGATAATTTGGACAAAATCTAAACAAATCAACAAATGATAACATGGTAATATAAAAAATACCCTGTTAGAGTCTTTGGAAAAGTACTCAGTGTTAAATGAAGCAACCACTCCACAAAAAAGATTTATAAGTATGACCCAAGAAAATGAAATGGAAGGAGATAATATGAACACCTATATTGTGTCTGAGAAGCTAAAACATAAAATACAATTTCCTATAAGCACTTCGATGCATTCTCCTTCTTTCCTTAGTCCACCAAAATCGTACTAATTTACATCTGCCCCAAAATTCCACACCACAGCATTGATTGTTGCAAAGAGGAACTTTGTCAATTGGAAACAAGACAAGAACTCTACAGCAATATCATAAATATTGAAAAAAGAAATATACTAAAAGAAACAGCCCATGGAGCAAGCACCAAATATTGCTGAGGAATGAAAAACCGTGTTCAGGAATCGGAAAAGTAATGCACAAAAATTCATCTATTTTATGCTCCGAGACACAGGAAAATAATAATGCATGGGCTTCCACTTAACAGCATAAGGAATCTGTAACATGAGTATATATTGTTCGATTCCAAGAAAAGAATATTATTTCCTATTCACAGAAAGCAGCCAAAATCAAAAGTACCTACAAGTCTATATCTTGCAAAAGAAAAAGGACGGCAAACACAACTCTGGAAACATCCAGAAAGAGAGAACACTAAATCAGACCTTAAGGAATAACCGTAGCTAGAACTCTAGTTCTTGAACTTTATTTGATGAAAAATAAAAATATCCCAAAACACGGGCTATAAAGCAAAATCACCAATTCCAAAAACAAATTTTCCAGACAAAGGCAAAGACTTGTTTACCAATAATACACTAATACATAGAAACATTACTATAGTAATTCTAAAAGGATTTGATACACAGAAAGCAGCCCATGTCAACAAGGGAAACAAGTTTATTTGGGGGAAAAATGAGGTATTAAAAAACAAACGAGTAGCAGAAGCAAAACCTAGCTTGAAGAAACATGGAAGTAGCAAAACCCCAGTTCTTCACATGGACCATAGTAACAGAAAAACAAAAGCATACAAAGTAAACCCTAGAACACCGAAAATTAGAGCTTCACAAGGCAAAATAAGGGCACAAAACTCAAACCCTAGAAAACCCCAAAAAAAAAAAAAACAAAGCGTTAAAAATCAAGAAAAAAAGAGGGTAAAAAAATCATACAATCATGAGGATGGAAGCAAGAGATCTCCCCACAGCCACAAGGGTCTCCAAAACCACAGCTTCCATGGCACAATATGCCATCATCTTCTCCAAAGACACCGCAGCAGAGCTGAGAATCCCCACCTCCATTTCACCAAAACTCTGCTCGACCACACTGTAACAACAATACCCCAGTAATGTTAGAGAGAGAAAACAAGGGCAAAACTCTGAAGACCGAGAGAGAGAGAGAGCAGAGCACACAGAGAAAAACAGGTGAAAGATACTGCGGTTGGGTCCGGTTAGGGTTGTTTGTGGCTAAACCCAGGGTTCGGTCCGGTTAGGGTTTTTCTTCTGTTCAACAATGTTTTTTTTTTTTTTGGAAATTTGATTTTTCCCTTTTTCTTTTCTTATATTTCTAGAATTACTCCACTTGACGCTTTGGATCTTGCGTTAGATTTTCCCCTTTCCCCCCTCCTCTCCTCATTTCAATTTTGCCATTAATTACTCTAAAATATATTTTAAAATGTTAAGAAAATGTGCACATCATATTTAATTTAATTCAAGTGATATTGCATTCACAATTTCAATAAGGAACATGTCACTTTCAAACAAGCATTGGGCATAGGGTCCAAAGAGATACAGAGATGGCTATTATGAAAATGTTTTAGGAATTAATTATGAAGTCAAATAATTGAGGATGTAAATGACACCCACGGAAGTCAAAATTGATTGGAAGACATTAAAAAAAATTATATTTTTATTATTAGCCTTTCAAACTTCAAACTCACATAGTAATAGTATTCACTCCCGCGCGTGGAGTACACGCTGAGTACAACAGGACGCGATGACGCTGATTTAAACTTCGTCATATAATATAATTTCAAGCAAAATTGGTTACCAAAATAAGCCTGCAAGTCAAAAAGTTGAAACCTTCTTTCACGATAAATAACTATAATCTTAATTATTTTATGTATTTAGCATTTTGTTTTTAAATAATAGCTTTTTTTTTTTTTTTTTTTCGACCAACGGTATCTCGACCTAAATACCAAAGATGTTAATAAGAAGCCTTATATCTTGCTCTCCAATTTGACAACAAAATATTACGTTGTGTTCAAATTAAATTTTAGTAATGCCCATTTCCGTAGAACCAAATTCAATAGGTTTAAGCCAATTTCTAAGTCGCCATATGAAATGGACACAAACTCATTTTTTATGAAATTAACTTTTTGAAACCAAAACCTATGGAATTAAGAGAGTAAGAATTCTCTGATGAAAAAGTTAAACTATAGCGGGATAAGTAGGTAAAAAGTTTTTCTAAAAGTGGAGAATAGAGTATATCCATGGACAATTAGATTAAGTGAAAATGTGGAGAGATAAAGAAAATTATGAAGCATATCTAGTAATGAAGAACTTATGTATATTTTAAAGTCATGAGAACCTATTAAACCCAAAATAGACAATATCGCATGGTTAAATTAGGTCATTACAAATTAATTGATTATATTTGAAATAAAGGATTTATTATTTTAGGATGGTAAAAAGAGAATCCCCTTAAGATCAAATTGATTAGTTTAACGATAATATTGATGTGATGTGAAGATGGAAGACGAAGATCATATAATAATACTTCTAAGTACTCTACATACGAACATAATTGTTGCAATGATGTATAGGAAAGAGCAATCTCTGGCATTGGCATTGAAGAAGGCACAGGTAGCACTAAACTTGAAAGAGCTGAAGTAATAAAGATTCACATGGAGAAGGCCTTGTTGCTCATAACTACAAAAAAAAAAAAGAGAGAGAGAGAGAGAAAGACAGCAAGGGAAAATAAAGAACAAGATCAAAGTCTAAGTTTAATTAGTGTTGTTACCATTGTCATAAAGAAGGTTATTCCAAAAGAGTGGTCCTGAAAGAAATAAAAGCAAATAGACAAATCAAAAGAAGTTGGGGATGCAACAATTACTATAGAGAACTATCGATCATTGAAGGTGCTTACTATGACTAAAAAGAATCCACCACTGGGAACCCCTATAGGAAAAGAAAAAAAAAATACAAAAAAACAACTATATTATCAGTTTGGTTTCATACTCAAAAATATAAAAAGAAAATCAAATATAATCAAATTTTATATATTTTAAAATTTTTTTAATCCTTATTTAATAGAAAAACAAATAAAATGGGACTGAATTAACATATAGATTTAATTTATTAAATTTAAACTTATTTTTTATTTTTCTTCAAATTTTCTTAACTCCACTTTTTCTTTATATTTTTCTTCAAAAAAATCTTTCTGGAGCCATAAAGTACAAATATTGAACTCAAAATGCTCCTTCGGCATGTATCTAATAATTTTTGGTTTGAAGTTTATAAAGATTGTGATGAAGATATGGTCTTGTCGATTAAAAAATGAAGAGTTGTTAGTGTAGGGTCAGTCAAAATCAACATGCATGATGGTTTGGAAAGGGTGCTACAACAAATGAGTAGAGACATATACTCAAGAGGAACCTCATGATTTCATGTAAAAAATCTTGTGTAACAAATTTTACATGTAGTCAAGTGTTGTTGGCATAAGGAAGTAAATTGCAAGGTTGAATTTAATTCTTGTCTGACATCCCTTCTTAAGCACATAAAATGAGGAGGCACTATACATTTACTTTGATGATAAATGGATTTATGAGTCGAAAATTGTTAAAGGAAAATAAAACAGATTTCTAGAATGTGATTGTGATTCCAGAAAATTTGCTCATCAAATTGTGATTATCCTTAGAATATTCCTTTATTCTAATTATGTATATAGCATTTTTCTTCGTATTCCAATTCTGTATATTGCATTCTTTGTATACTATAATGTTTTATATAGAGAATATACAGTCATGCTATGGGTACAACTTTTTCTCCCAATCCTCCCTTGTCCTTTATTATTATTATTTTTTTTGTTTGCATGGTATTAGAGCATTGATTTGGGTGACTCTTGAAACCGTAGCCTTGAAGCCTAAAACCCATTCCGCTGCAATCACAGAAAATGGAGGAAACAAAGACCACAGATACGGTGGTGAATGTTTCAGATCCTCTTACCTTGCACCATTGGATCATCAGGGAATGGTTTTAGTGTCTAAATTTCTTGAAGGCCACAACTATAGGCAGTGGAATCATGCCATGAGTATAAGTCTCAGTGCAAAGAATAAGATCGGATCCATCAAAGGATCCATTAAAACACCAGCATCTACAGATCCAACATTTTCCACTTAGCAACGATGTAATGACATGGTGCTATCATGGATCCTAAACTCCATCCATCCGGACATAGCCAGCAGCGTCATCTATGCTAAAACAACCACTGATGTATGGAATGATCTCAAAGAGAGATTCTCTAAAAGAAATGATTCCAGAATTTTTCAGATTCGGCAGGAACTTATTGAGCATCGACAGGAGCAATAATTTGTGTCTGCATATTACACCAAACCGAAAGCACTTTGGGATGAACTTGCCTCATAACATGATCCCTTGCCTTGCACTTGTGGTGGACTGAAGGACATCACTAAGAGAGAAGAATCTGAAAGAGTCATGCAATTCCTTATGTGGCTGAATGAATCCTATGCCACTGTTCGTGGATCAATTATGATGATGAGTCCTTTGTTAAACTAATGAGTATCTTAAATACTTATTTTAGTTTTATCATGATTTTTAGCATTTTTTTTATGTTAAATAAGTATCATAATGCTCTAAATATTCATCTTTATGATTAGGTCAACCATTTGGTGGAATTGTGCGAAAATGAGTGAAAAAGCCCAAAAATCAGTAAATTACATATGCAATAGCAGTTATTGTGTTTTGATATTTTTAGTTGCAAGATGATGCCAAATGGATACAATATTTATATGGATGGATGGATGACTTCCCAAGATTTACAAGGAGACCTTATTCACTGAATTCGGACTTCAAATGATCAAGTTATAACTCTTAGAAGATGAAGGAAGAAGAGAAGAGAACTTAAAAGTGACCCGTTGGAGGATTTCATAAATTCAGTCTTTATCATCATTTCTAAAGTGTTCTTTTTGGCCATATCTAGATTCCACACTTCAAGGGCTTTGCAACGGTACCAAGAACACCAAATTTGGAGTCCGAACGAAAAAGTTATGCAAGTTACAATCTATGGTCGCAACCAAAAATTCACAGTAACGATCGTGGTCACGACCATGTGGTCACGACCATGTGACAATTTGCAGCCACTGGTTCGTCAAGACAAAGGTGTTTGCCTCGGTAAAGGCACTCTTCTCCAAGGAGAACCAAAAGAGCAACAAACGAAGATGCTACGGGTTCGCCGCTACGAAGGTCGCTTGGCCCAGCAACACATACAACCCGTATCAACCGTTTCGAAGACCTATATAAGAGGGGACACGTTCTAAGGTTTGAGAGATGGATGGGTGAGGACCAAATCGGCCATTTAGGGTTGGAGATCGAATCTTTTGAGGGAGAAAACCCTCCCTATGGTTTCTCCCCTCTTGTTCTTTAACGAGCAGTACTTTGGGACTAGAGAGGAGGCTTGGTAGCAACCTTTAAGGTTAGGAGAAGGACTAGAGATATGAAGAAGAAGAGTGAAGACTCACCATGACCATTAGAGTTTCTTCTTTCTCTTTTCTTATGTTTTATCCTAGATTTGTGATGTACCAAACCTTTATTATGTTTTCATTTCTTAATCTAGGGTTTTGGTTGTATATTGAACATGAGTTTTATATCTATTTGTTAATTTTTCCGTTATTTGTTTCAGAATGCACTCCTCTATTGGTTCATACTTGGTTTTATTTACATATTGATTTATAGCTAATCTCAATATGGTGAGTGGTTCCTTGCGAGATCTAAGAAGGGAGTGAGGAATTTTGCATAGATGAATTAACCTAATTAGCTTGGTAGTGTAGAAATTATCAGTAATTATGAGGCGTGTGAGACTCTTGGATTTTAAAGCATCTCTAATGCTTGAGGTTGAGCTGAGAAGTAAGATACCTAGTGTTAGTTGGTAGGTTATTCGACCTCAAGAGAGGCTTATAATTAACTTAGACAAGAGTAGCCTTGGAGAGCTTTTTCAAGAGACAATAGGATGGAATTTTGGCTTAGATATAATAGGATCGTCCAATTGCACCAAATATCCTAGGATTTTATCATTTCTTAGTATCCCTTAGTAGCACAGTTCATTAGTTCAATTAAGTTTTCATTAGTTTAGTTTAGTTTGATTGCAGTTTTGAACTCAATATTGATCGTTTGGATATTAGAGAAGTATTAATTTTGGTACTTAGCATCCCCATTTTCTCATGGATCGATATCCGTACTTAGGTACACTTTATTACTTGACAAGCATATACTTGCATAGAATAGGCGTTCTTTTTATATTTTTCTACATATTCTTAATACAAAACACAAATAAGCGCTATCAAATTTTTGGCGTCGTTGTCAAGGTCTAACAAGTCTTTGGTGCTACGCCAGACGCTTATCACAAACACACGTAAGGCCCATGCCTTAGTGCTTTAACATGAGAAGCAGACTAATGCAGCTTCCCGACGTGAGCCTTACACTAGTCATCATGCAATGCAATTGACTCATTTGAATCAAATGACACCAGCCGCCCAAACATGGCGACCTTCCACGATGCAAGAAAATGGCCCTTCAAGAAAGCAACTTAAGTGCTCCTATTGTGATTGAAATGGTCACCTTGTTGATCATTGTTTTTATTTGCATGGGTTTTCCGTTGGTCACAAATTACATGGTAAAAATGTGAAACCAAAGAAATTGGTTGCATATAATATTCATGTCAATACAATGGAGCCAATCAAAGGGGCAGCTACATTCACCACTAAGGAGTATGATCAACTCATGGCCTTACTTCGGAAAGAGAATGGTAGGCATCAATCTTTCGTGAACAACACATGTATTATCACACCGATCTGCAATAATGTTCATTATGGCTTACATTCAACCTTATATTGGATTGTAGATAGTGGGGCAACAAATCACATATCGAAGTCACCATTGTCACAAAATAAAATGGAAGTGGATCATGATTTGGTAGAATTACCTTATGGTAGCTAAGTTGAAATCAAATCAATTGGGTATATTAAATTGTCATCTGACTTGATTCTTGATGGGGTGTTAAATGTTCCAAAATTTCGAGTTAACTTATTATCAATTAGCAAGCTTACTCAAGCAGTGAAATGTAATGTGACATTTTACCCTGATTTTTGTGTGGTATATGACATGTCCATGAAGAAGATGATTGGCCTGGGCAAGCAACATAATGGGTTGTACTACTTTACGGCCAACCAAAATCCACACTTGGCTCATAGTGTTAACCGTATTTCCAAACTTTGGCATCAACAACTAGGACATCCATCAACTACACCTCTTCAAGCATTATCCAAAACCGTTCCAAAAATAATTTTTAATTCTCATCATATTTGTGACATTTGTCCTTTTTCCAAACAAACACATTTACCTTTTTCTCATAGTTCAATTTCATCCAATGCGCCTTTTGACTTAATTCATTGCCATATTTAGGGACCTCACAAATTCCAATCTCATTTTGGGGCAAGTATTTTTTGACTATCATGGATGATTTTTCTCGTTCTACATGGATTCATCTCATAAGTTTTAAATCTAAAACTCAATCCTTGTTGAAATCATTTTTTTCATGGGTCAAAACCCAATTTCGTTGTGATGTCAAGTCCATACACACTGACAATGGGAGTGAATTCATTTCTATGAGCTCTTTTTTTTTATAGTCATGACACCATTTTTCAACATTCTTGCACTTACAAGCCTCAACAAAATGGGGTAGTAGAGCACAAACATCGTCATCTCTTAAATGTGGCACTAGCCATTCGTTTTCAGGAAAACTTACTTATGGAGTTATGGGGGGAGAGTGTCTAGACAGCTTGCTATCTTTTTAATCGTCTACATGCACCCTTGTTGTCTCATAGGTCACCATATTAAATTTTACATGGAAAGTCACCCACTTATTTTCACTTTCGAATTTTTTGGTTCTTATGTTATCTGACTAACCTCACCATTGCAAATTGTTTATGTGTTTTACATCGATGCATTTTTGTTGATTATTCTCTTGGGCAGAAAGGTTATCATGTATATCGACCTTGATACTAAGAAAATATTCATATCTCGGGATGTTATTTTCCATGAGCATCTATTTCCTTTTTCTATCTCACCACTTGAAGATCAATCTGATCATCCAGTTTTGTCCTTGCCAATTAATGAAGTCATGACTGCTATACCTTCAACCTTAGTCGACTCTCTTGATTCTTTATCATCTTCCTAATTTGAAAATCCATCCTCCATGGAAACTCACATTCTTATAGAACCCACACAAATTCCACCCCAACATTCACCCCCTCTTCATCTTTCTACACGATCCACTAAGATGTCAGCTCATCTCAATGACTAGTAAGTCAACCATGCCTTGTTGCTTGACCATGGAACAATTACTTCTTCCATGTCCAGTACACGGTATCATCTCAATCGGTATGTCACTTACTCTAACTTCTCTGTTGCTCATCAAAAATTCGTGAATAATATTTCCCAATTGATAGAACCAGCATCTTATGAGCAAGCTCGACATGATCCCAAGTGGGTTGAGGCAATGGAAGCATAACTTAAAGCCCTTACAGCGAATGATACATGGACTATGGTTCCTCTCCCTCCTAGTCAACGCCCCATTGATTGCAAATGGGTGTAAAAAATCAAGTATAACTCTTATGAAACGATCAAGTGCTACAAAGCCCGATTAGTTGCCAAAGGGCTTACATAGCGTGAAGGCATTTACTATAGAGAAACCTTTGCCCCAATTACCATACTAATAACTTTTTGTTGCCTTTTAACCATAGTTGTTGTTCGAAACTGGAGTCTTCATCAAAGGGACGTCCAAAATGCTTTTCTCCATATGGAACTCCTTGAGGAAGTTTACATGCATCCTCCACCTAATCTTCGTCGACAAGGAGAGAAAATTGTTTGTTGACTCAACAAATCTTTGTATAGCCTCAAGCAAGCTTCTCGAAGTTGGTTTCATAAGTTCTCTTTTGCAATCCAAAATGTCAATTTCAAGCAATCAAGGGCAAACTATTCTTTATTCACCAAGGTTCATGGTAACTGATAAGAGTGAATCGTATTAGCATTTATATCGTGTTTCTTAGGTGTTTATGTAACCCAAATGATAGATTCACACCCTTATGCGCAAATATAACACTAACCCCTCATCTGTGTGAGCTTTCACAGTTAGTGAAAGGAAGCGACAAGAGACGAAACAGAAAGCAAAAACTTGCACAGGTACTAACCGCCCGAGGCGAAAGAGCCATCTGGCGAAGGAACCTTCAACGAGGTGAAGGAACTAACTTGAGGCAAGCGAGTTCACGAGGCGAAAAGAGAGCTTACATGAGGCAAAGCTAAAGACTGAAGAAACCAATAGCCTTAGGTTCGCAGAGGCAAAGAAGTAGACCTCGCCAAGGATAAGGGGGAGCATCTTGAAGACCAAGGGCCTCGAGTTCACTAAGGCAAAGCATACCTTCTCCGAGGCGAAGGAAGACCATTGGGATCATGGACACCTGTCTTCGCCAAGGCGAAGGAGGTCGAAGTTGAGACAAAAATTCCCTCATTCTCAACCCCATTTTTGGTCATTTTCCATATGTTATAAATATTGACTTGTAACACTTCAAAAAAAAATTGGGAGGGGGGGCTTGGAGTTTTCACATATCCCATCTTCTAGGGTTTCTCTCTAAGCTCTCTTTTTCTAAGGTTTGTAAATTTTCTTAGATATTTTAGCTTGTTTTTGGAGCTAAGTTGTAAGATCAAGCTGATAGAGGACTTCTTGTAGTAGTGGAGCCGGGTTTTTGAGGACTTCCATTTCATATTTGTTTTGTATTACCAAACCCTTCTCTATCTCTTAATCTTTCAGCTTTATGTTTTATATAAACATGATTTTGTTGGGTTTTGAGGCTACTATGAGTGGCTAGATCCTCTTCTAGAACTAGTTGTGGACATTGGTGTTTGGCACATGTATTATATTGAATGATTTTGTGAATATAATCTTATGTTGAGGTTTTATGATGTGATTTTATGAATTTTCAGGTTTTATTCAATTGTTACAGTAACTCTTTCACTACCATATTACTCTATGGTGATGACATGATTATAGCAGGAAATAATGAAGAGGCGATTGTTGATCTTGAAAAATATCTAAGCACTTGTTTTCGGGTCAAGTACCTTGGGCCTTTAAAGTATTTTCTTGGGATTGAAGTTGCACGCTCTAAATCTGGAATTTCCATTTGCTAACGGAAATATACCTTGGATAAATTGGAAAAAGTTGGTTTAGTTGGCGCGAAGCCTATTAAATTTCCAATGGAACAGAATTTGAAGCTAATTCCAATTGATGATGAACTTCTCAAGGACCTAACCTATTATCAAAGAATAGTTGGAAAATTAATTTATCTCACCATCACAAGGCCAGAAATCACATATTCAATTTCTAGTCTCAATCAATTCATGCATCAACCAAGAAGACCACATCTCATTGTTGTAAATCGCATTCTTCGATACCTAAAGGATGCACCATGACAAGGACTATTCTTCCCATCAAAAGGTTAGTTAAAATTAGTTAGCTATTGTGATGCAGATTGGGTTGGATGCCCAACTGCACGAAGATTTGTAACAGGGTACTGTGTATTTCTTAGTAAAGCGCTCGTCTCTTGGAAAAGTAAGAAGCAAATAACAGTGTCCAAGTCTTCAGAATGGTCGCGATCACTAATGAGTATTAAATATACTCATTTTATCCCTATGTTTTTGTGTTATTTTTGTTGTTTTTAGTTAGAAATAAGTGTTCTAATCCTCTAAATGCTTATCTTTTTGTGTAGGTCATCCCTTGAGAGAAATAGAAGAAAACGAGAAAGAATCAAGCAATACGGACAAGGAATGAGGAAGTTATGCAAGTTGTAGTCATGGTCGTGACCACAACAATTCATGGTTGCGACTATGATTCAAAAACTGGAAGAAGATTGTGCAGTCAATGTTCAGTGTAGTCGCAATCATAGCAACCTGTGCTATGAACCCTATAGTGTGGTCGCAGCCACATAGCATCCATGGTCGCGACCATGAGATACATTTTCACTAATCCTGTTTTCAGCATCTGCAGTGTGGTCCCGACCACAAAGCATTCATGGTCGCGACCATGCGGCATCATGTCTAGCCTAACACCAGTTTTAGCCCATTTTCGGCATATTATGGAGAGGCCTATAAAAAAGTAACACAATCTAGGGCTTGTTGAAGTCGCTTTTTGGGTAGAAACACCCTAGGGCCTTGTTCTTGGAAGAGGAGAAGCTTTCTTGAAGAGGAAGAAGAAGAAATTTGTTTATTCTCTCTTTTCATGGTTGTAATTCATTTTTCAATTATCTTTTAGTTGGTTTTCTTAGGGCTTAGATGTAATCAAGACTTGTTTGTATGAATCTCTCTTAATTTCAGTTGATTTATGCTTTATTTTCATACATGTGTTGAGTAATTCATTTCATTCTTAATACATGTGGGTAATTAATGCTTGCATGATTTGTGGTTCAATTTGAGATCTAAGAAGTGAGAATTGAATTAGAACGTGGATGAATTACCATTTAATTGTCATGACGTAGATATATAAGTGAGATTAAGTGTGGTAGTAGGGTTTCTAGGATTTAATGCGCCTTTGGAAATCTAGGGTTGAGTAAAGATGCAAAATACTGATTCCAAGGTAGATTGTGAGTTATCAAGAGAGATTCACATATGCATTAGTAAAATCGCCATCAACATAATGAAATAGGCATTATTTGATTGGGTTAAGGGGGTTCACATAGGCTTTAATTGAAGAAATCTTTTCCCTAAGGCATTTTAGGTTTTTTTAGTTTTGAGTCTTTGTTAAATTAAGATTCTTGCATGCTAGTTTAGTGTAAATTGAGTCTTCCACAGATTTTCTATCATCCAAATAGAGTCTAAGCTAAACTATAATCAGTACTTAATAGTCAATTCTTGTGGGACGATACTCTTACTTTCACTTTATTACTTGAACACGATGCGCCCTTACACATTCTTATTTTCACATACACGCTCACACCTATCAATCACCAGTGAACTCACTTGGCTATGGTATTTGCTTCAAGACCTACATGTCCATCACCATGAACTTGCAAAGTTGTTTTGTGACAATCAAGCAACCATACATCACGAAAAATCGATTATATCATAAAGCGCACACTAAACACGTGCATTTGGATTGTCACAAAGTTCGGTGAAACGAAATTAGTGTGAAATTGAAGCGATCGTCAATGTGACCAGAAACAAGTTGAAGAGCATGTGCGAAAACCGTTGGATGATAACTTTCAGTTTCATCTCAACAAGTTGGGAGTTCATGATATTTATACTCCAATTTGAGGGGGAGTGTTGAAGGAAAATAAACCAGATTTCTGGAACATGATTGTGATTCCAGAAAATCTGCTCATCAATTATGATTATCCTTAGAATATTCCTTTATTCTAATTCTGTATATAGCATCTTTCCTTGTATTCCAATTCTATAAATAGCATTCTTTGTATATTGTAATGTTATATATAGAGAATATACAGTCCCAGCACAACTTTTTCTCCCAATCTTTCCTTGCCCTTTATTTTACATTCTTTTTTTTTAACAAAAATGTTTTAGTCATAACATCTATCTATTGATCTCCAAATGGGATGAACTAGACAACAAACAAACTTTGAGCCACTCATTCCCTCACAAAATTAGTAGTCAATTCCACATGCTTTGTTCATGTGTAGACTGTAGAGAATAGGATTGACAATTAAACAGATGCTGTACTCAAGTAGTCACAAAGGATTATTGAAGATGGACTATGAGAAATGAAAAGTTCCTTTAGGCAATGTTTGAAACTCGAAAAATACTATAGAAAGAAAAAAAATGTTCAAAAAATTATTTTCTCATGTTTAGTTTTATCGTATAAAATATAAAAGAAAATCATATATAATCAAAATTCTTCTAAATTTTACATTTTTTTAAGTTTTTTATTCCTCATATAATAGAGAGAAACAAATAAATAAATTTGAATAAACATATAAAATTAATTTATTAAGTTTAAATTCTTTTTTATTTTTTTTTCAAATTTTCTTTTATTTCACTTTTCCTCACTATCTTTTTCTTTATTTTCTTTTTTTAGTACTATGAATTTCCAAACGAAGCTTTTAAAGTAGACTCAATCCATGCAATTTCAGTTATATCATTAGCCACTCCTTGGTATTAAAATTCGGTGTTGGAGTGAGAAATTATGTTACACAGAGGATGACTACGTAAAATATGCTAGAATCAAGGAAAATACAATACACAGTCATGTCGTTAACAAAATCGACAAAGTAAACAAGATATTAACAAAGTTGATGTGTACCTCTCACATGTGTTTTAAACTGATATGACATTTTTACACATGAATATTCTATAAGCATCTGAACATTATTCGGATAAAAATGCCCTGATGCTATGGTGTACAAGTTCGTGGTCAGTGAAAGATGCCGGTGAGGACGATACGAGTTTAGTGGAGGATTTCGCGGCGTCACCGACTTCTGGCCGATGTGTGGGCATAGGGTAGTTGTGCTCTGCTGTGTAGGTGACGATGAACATATCCGGGTCGGATCTGTTTCGCTCCTCCTGTTTTTGGGCCAAACACCCCTTTGAATCGCTACATTTGTAATAGCCCCCGTTGACAAAAAAAAAAAAACCCCTTCATTCTAATTTCTATCTCTAGACCATGAAAAAATCAATGGAAAAAAAAGTATAAAAATGATGAAAATCTCTAAAACCCACCTAGGATATGGAGAACCTTTTATGGGTTTTTGCCCATATTTTCTCCAAGCCCACATGTTTATAAACAACCCCTTTGCTGGTATATGATAAACCTTTTTCATCTGATTCTTTCTGTTAAAACACAACTAGTTTTAACAAATGTGAATTTTCCAAAATTCTGATCATCAAAACCAAAACTCACTACAGAATTTACCTCTTCTTGGATCTTGGGCTTTGAGAATGTACAGTAGAAGCTACGGAGCTTGCATAGGAGTGCTTTGAAGATGCGGATCTTGCTTATGCGACTGCTGAATTTGGTGGGTTTGAATCGTTTGCTCATTGAATCCTCCTCTGATTACAGAGAGAGAAGATATGGGTATGGTCCGGGGACTCGGGGAGAAAGAGGCTGAGATTTGGAGAAGATTAAAGATCATCCAATTCCTCCATGACAACTTCCCTCCTGGTTTCAAACGAATCTGGAAAACAGAGAAGATGATCCTCAACAGCAAAGCAAGTGAGTGCATTTTTGTCAAAATAATGTTTGACGTTTAAAAAATCACATGCAAAGTACCACAATAACTAATAACACAGGTGACGGATGTCATATCAGTATCGCTAATGTCTCATTTGTCTATTTATTGATTTGGTTATCGATAAAAATATAAGTGTGTCATGATAAAGACGTTAAGAATTGAATATGATTGAATCCAAAAAAGATTAAGGGTAGATTGAACATACGACTTTTTGCACCTTATCCCTAATAACCTTTTAAGAGAGATGTTATCTGGCAAGTATCTAGAAACATGTTCGACAACTCGCCAGTACTTTTGAGGAAGAGAAAATTGAGAATTATCTTATCATTAATAACCATCACTTGGTTTATGCATATTAAAACATGATAGGATTCTACAACATATTCAAATGTGGAGTGAAATGGTGGGTTGCTCCAAAGTCCATATACCAAGAACCACCCAATGATAATTTTGGCAAACCTTGTGTAGGCGTTATGGTGTTGAGTAAATTTGTTATATTATGGTAAGGAGATGCTTCCTGGTATCGCTGTCTAGATATTATTGGAGGCTGATAAATGAGGTTCCCACATAGTAACACACTAAAACATTATTTCCATTACTCCTTTTACATATTTGACATAGTGGCTTGTTGCCATTTCCTCGGAAATTTGCTTTTAGCCTTCATTAGTCATGCAGAAATAGAGGGTGCCTTTGTGCTTATTAGTTCTGAAATGCATGTTGCATCGTGCTGAATTAAAAAATTTATACTGATATAATGTTACACTCCGTTATACTATGATAAAACGGTCGTAAAATGATACGATATTTTGCGACGCAAGCAGATCACGATATATTCAATTTGATAGTCGATTACACCAAAATATCGAATAATTTATCGCACTTCTACTGATATTTTGACGAATTTCGATTTTTTCAATCCCAATTGCAGCTTGTTGGTTTGTTTACAACTACAAAAATCTACTACTGAGGGGTTTCAAACCCGTCCAAAACGTACTCAAGGCTGCACTCCATCCACAAAGCTAGCATTACACCCATTATATGGTGCAAACTTTGCCATATTCTCTATTATTAGCTTAATATTTATATTATTTTACATTATCAGTTTCACTGCTTTATTTTTTCATAAATCATTTCAATTTTCTTGATCATAATATTTTATTTCATTTATTTTACATTATAACTTATAATATTTTTAAAATCTAAATATTAATTTGAAAAGGAAAAGAAATAAAAATAATATCATTTAAAAATTTAAAATTATAATATATAATTAAGCCAATCTCCCTCATTATCTATCTATTTAGAATGGTCAAATCTTGAAACAGCTCAAATAATATATCTTTTTAACATAATAATATTCGAATAATATATTAAATATAAATATTATTTCACTCTTAATAATTACTAACTACTATTTTAATCTTACCTTTAATTAAGATATGAACCATTTCATCATCTGCTATACTCAAGATAATGAAAAAATTAACGAATCTATTATATATTAAAAATATCCGATCGATATTTTCGATATATTCATAAAAACCAATTATTGATATATTCAGATTTAATGTGATATTTTAATCCTTGGTTATGGTAAATATATCTGTGTTTACCGATATTTTAAAGATTGAAAAGTTCAAGATTTTTTTTTTTTTTTTGGGGGGGGGGAAGGGTGTTGAGGGACAAAATTTATTAGAAATGTGTTGTATTGAAAATGTTGTTGCTCCAATGGAAAATTATAGCTCAAAAACAAATATGAACTCGTCCATGCGAGGCAAATTTAGACGTAACAAAAACATTATATTCTTGATCCAGGCTACCAAACATATAAATCAAATGATTATTTCGTGAAATAGGCTTTCTAATTGTTGTCAACCCTCTACATAGTTCTTTTAACCTTATAATATAATCCATGCTAGACATTCCTTCCTTCTTGAGTATTTATAGTTGAGTTCTCAATTCTATTAATCTCATTGTAGCAACATATGAGTAGATCTGACCTAATGCTTGCCCAAATTAATTTAAAGAGAGAAATGGTTTTTTCATATTTGATTCCATCATAAAAAAATATAAACAATCAAATATAATTGAAAATTTGCTTAATTTATTATAAGGCAATGAAAATAAAACAAGTGAAAGAAATTTAAAAAGATATATAAATAATTTATTAACTTTTGAATTTATTTTTATTTTCTTTAGTTTTTCTCCTTTCGTTTTACTTTTTCTTTTCTAGTTATTTCCTTACATTTCTTTTTATTTTCTAAGATCAATCATAACCTCAAATATTATAGGATCTACTTTTTATATTTGTTTCTAAAATTAGAAAATAAAAATAACTACCATTAAAATGTGTAATTTTGAATTTTCATCATATCTTGAAAACAAACTTAATTTTATTTTGCATTTCAAAAATTAGAAAACAAAAATAACTATTATATAAAAAACAACAACTTTTACATAAAAATTATTACTTTCCCTTATATATTTAAAAATTATTTATGTTTATTTTATACTCCTAAAATTAGAAAATAAAAATAACTACCATACTTTTATATGAAAATTGTATTATGAAAGATACTTAATTATTATTGAAAGAGTTAAGGTATATAAATATACCAATACAAGGGCAAAAAGGTAAAAGCATATAGACAATAAAAGGAATCCTAAATATACTCTAATACGTGCCCTCAAAATGATGTGCCAGAAATAACACCAATCTTGTTACATGTTAAAAAAGAATGTGGGCTTGCAGATAGAGATTTGGTAGTGAATCGCCAGTTAGTCGCTAGAGATATTTAGCAACAAATGGATGACGCAACCGAAGTCAATAACAAAAACGTGATAATTAATCGCAGCGTTTCATGTGAGCGAAACAATACCCATTAAAGAGAGATAAGGGCACCAAGGTTGTCCGAGAACGTGGTATGGGACTCCGTGACTGGACAAGAAGTTTCGACAAAGAAGGATTTCACCCATTGTAAGCTGGTGCAAGATTCCACGCAGAATAGCACGATCTCTTACCCTCAAATTTCGGAAGAACGAGCAATAGTGTGATGCTTTGTAGAACTCCAAGAGATTGGATTAACACTAAGGAATATAAGAAAAGCACTTGTGGAGGTACGATGCAATGTTTGAGGAGTTGTCTCAGAAGAAGTTGTATACATGATTCGTGCCATTAAGATAACGACTCACGGCCGACCGCTTTCCTAATGGTATTTTCGAGACGACGCGCTGCATAAACCGGAGAGTTTATTCACTTACGTAAAAGAAATATTCGGCCGAAGTCATCCGGAGATACCGAGGGCCACCAAATCACTCAATCTACAAGTGCAGTGGCATTGACCAAACAGCTCCATCATGAAAGTAGGTCGTGGAAGGGTCTACTTGCCATGGTGTAGATACAACTTTGGAGTCAAGTATGTTATGTTTACTCAAGAGATCGATGACATACTTTTGTTAAGATAGTAGAAGACCCGTGGAAGTAGCCAAAACCTCAACACCACATAAGTAAGATAGCGCCCCGAGATCCTTGGTGAAGAATTTAGAGTCAAGTTACCGAATAATGGTGTCGACAAGTAAGGGGTCACTCTCGGTAATAATCAAATCATCAACAAAGACCATGAAGTAGAGAAGTGCATTACCGCGGGAATAAACAAACAAAGACAAGTCTGCATAGGATGTAACAAAGCCAAGGGAGAGCAAGAAAGTGCGGAGCTCCTGGTACTAAGCTCGGGGAGCTTGTTTGAGCCCATAAATAGCCTTATGTAAACGACAGACATGATGCGGATAATTGGTGTTACGCATGCCCTACAGCTGCGCCATATAGACCTCCTCCAGGAGATGTCCATTGAGAAAGGCATTATTTACATCAAGTTGGAGAAGGCCCCACTTGCAATGGAGTGTAATGTTAAGAACTGTACAGACAATGATGGGATTTATCATGGGACTGAAAGTCTCATGAAAGTCGATACCAGGTTGTTGGTGAAAGCATGTAGCAACAATTCGAGCTTTATACCGTACAGTAGAGCCATCAGGATTTTGTTTGATGAGAAACACCTAGTTGTTGCTCACTTTATTCTGTCTCAGGCTCGGGGGAACAAGAGACCAAGTACCGTTCCAGATGAGAGCGTCATATTTTTCTTGCATAGCCTGAACCCACTTCGGATCTTGGAGAGCTTGGGCGACAATGTTGGGTTCAGGGAGAGGGGGAAGTATGGTGGTGAAGTCATATCTCGGGTTGGGTTTGGTGATGGCATTTTTAGAGCAAGTTTGCAAAGGATGAAGGTTTAGTGGGGGAGAGGGGATGGGTAAGGGGTCGGGAGGATGTCTAGGTGAGGGTGGGGAGGAGTCTTTGGACCAAATGGGATGATGAATGGAACCCAATGATTGGGAAGGAGTGGGGCGAAATTAGACGATAGGTCGGCGAGGGGACTCGATAGTTAGTGACGGGAGAGGATTGATGGGGATATGTTAAGACCAAATGATATATACAAATTTATGACACTACTACCAAAGGACTATTACCTAATCCCTGGCAACGGCGCCAAAAACTTGTTAAGACCAAACTATATGATGTGATCCCGGTGTATACGAACTTTGGGTACTACCACCCAGAACTTTTTCGATCTAGGCGACGACGTGGCTTGTTAAGACCATTTTTCATATACGAAAAAGATGGTTGTTCTTTGTAAAATGGCTCATTTTAAAAATTTGTGTGTGTAGTGCTTGATTCTGCCAAGTGCACAGTCGTACAAGTAATAAAAGTGGATATTTAAAGTCTAGATATCGTTCCCACGAGAAAAGATGATAAATCAAAAACTAACTACTCCATCTACCGATCATTTACTATTTGAACTCCAACGATAACTTGATGATAAGAGGACTAAATGTAGTCATAGACTGGAAATCTTAAATATACAAAAGTAAAGTTTCATAAATTGGGGTTGAGGATTCTTGGAATGAGACAAAGCTGGACATGCGTCCCGATTAATAATAATCAATTTCGCATCCCATTTCGATTCATAGCTCAACCATCAATTGGAAAACTGAGTTTGTCAAGGATGCAAGGTAGTATAGTTTGGATTTCTCCCTCAACCATACTTTTCACCGATTAAAGGTTCATATTCATTTCCGAGACATGATTCTAATCAGTTACTTGTAATATGTAACCCTCTTTCTAAATTTAAGTATTTTCCTTTTCAATACTCCAAACTACGATTTTAATCTTGGAGTGCTTTACACAGTAGACGGGATATTATGACCTTTTCCAATTTGATTAACACATAAATACACTTAGATGAAAATTTCCATCTCCTTGATTAGATCTTTACTATTGCGGATCAAAATCAATTCGAGTAGAAAGGAGAGACCTGCGAGTGATTAAACGAGATACTTCGTTCAACCATCCTCGATTATAAGTAAGTTGGTGATCTATGCAGTAATCCTTCAAAGTTCATTAGTTCCATAGTAGTAGTCTACCATACACCACAAGGCCTCCTACCTCTCAGCAGTTCTCCATCTCATGTCACTGAGAACTCCACAAAATCAAAACCCAGTCTGATTACACTTGCATTGGGTACGGTATTAGTACTAAAGAACAAGTAAATTTATAAACAATACCAATCAAATAAATTCAATAATTCTAAAGTAAAGTTTCTATTCCACCTTATGCCGATAAAATGGTATCGTGATGACCCATTTTCAGTGAGCTCAACTTTTCAAAACCGTTTTACTTATATCAGTGACTAACTGATCAGGAAAATTCACTGAAATCATAAACGAACTGAAATAAATGAACTCTAAAAATTTTATATCATCCATTTAAATCAAACAGTAATGAAAAAGATGATTTTATAAAGAAATATCAACTCGAAACTGCACTTCAGTACAATACCCAAATCTAGAAAATTAAAGGAACACTAAAATAAAGCTTCACTAAATCTAAATCTACTCAAATGGAAAATAAAATAAAAACTTAAAAATATACAAGAGTCTTGACTCACTTAGAGCATGTAGAGTTGTTGCGCACATTACCTTAAAGTGTGTATTTATAGGTTTTCGATGTTGAGCCTCATAAAAGACCAGACATATATACAAATTTATGACACTATTACCCGAAAGGACTATTGTCTAATCCCCGACAACGGCGCTATAAAACTTGTTGATGGGCGAAACACATATGCTAATTTGTCACATGCGGTGTCGAGGACTGATAACTAATCCACATTTCGCGATGTCATAAAACTTGTTGCATGAGACCAAATGACATATACACAAGTTTATAACAGACATAAGCTCTTATCTAATGTGACCTTGCCATAAAACTATTGACATTATACTATATAAAACTGAAATCTCTTAAATTAAATCGACTTCAAAGTTTGGTTTTGGTATGATGTGCAAGTGCATGAGTCGACAAAGTAATAAAATGGATTTAAGTCAGTGTCGATCCCCACGAGATCTGAGAATTTTAAATCAACTACCACGACTATAAATTTCCATACTATTTGGACCCGAAAAATGATAGTAGGATCCGGCGTGGAGTCTTTGGAAAAATGGCTGAACAAAGGAGAAAATAGCGAGAGCAGACAATCAAGCGGAAGATAAAGAATAAGAATAGTGTAGAAAAGAAAATAAATGGGAAAGCGAGATGGTTATCTTTTGGGTGCCCATCAAGAATATGTTATTTCAAGTGGTATCAATTCGTATGATTAACAACGATAAAATTTCTTAATCATTTCGGGTTTAAAATACGTCTGAGGCATTTACTTGATTTTGTTGGATCTCTCACACTCCACAATTCATTATCTAATTTTGAGTTCTCTCGAATCTGAGAATGGGATAACTACTTTTAAAGGGATTTCCTTAATCTGGGTATTTTCTTTTGCAATACTTCATACCCATTTACGATTTGTAAACATAGCTTCGAGTTATGTCGGTCAAGCGAGGATATCTGAAACCAGGTTACTCTTCCCTGAAAATTAGAATAGATCACCCTCTCCCTTGGTTAGATCTCATTCGCTGCGGAGTTGGCCTACTATCGGGTGGGGTGAACTCTTTCTTTGTTTTAAATTGATCGCTGTTCGGCTAAGTTTCTTGATTTCCAAAGTGAAGAGTTTATCTAAGTAAAGCTTACCGGCTCGTGAGATCTCAAATAACGAGTTAATATGCCTTCAATGTTCATAACTCCGGGAATGTCTTCTCACGTGTCTTTCGGAGGACCTCCTTGAAATCGAGCAATTAAACAAATCTTAAGCGGGTATAAGAAATCGTGTCGGATCAAAAACATTAAACCCAAAACAAACTAAATACAAAGCTTGAAATTCACAAGATCTTTGAAGCTTGACTACAGGAAGATGAATTTACGACTATAACATTTTACTCGATGAGTGGGTTCCTCGATTCACCAATTACACACCTCTGACATTCCTCGATCATAGAATGCATGCATTTGGCCCCAGGAAAAATCGAATTCAGAGAATTTAACCGAACTAACCTTCAGGTAGTAATTTGAAAAAGATTGAATTCGCATTCAGCTTTAGCTCAGCGATAACATCGATTCGGAAAATAAAAAGAAAAAACTAGAGCGATAAATCTAATAATCTAATCTCTAACTATCAACATTGAAGAAAAATAAAGAAAAGAAAGAAAAATAAAGAAAATGAGCGCCATTATCGGAACCTCACAAATGCATTGGCGTCAGCTTCGTTCCTCTTCTGGATAGCTGCGTATTTATAGGGTTTTTCAGTTGGGCCCTAATTCCAATGCAGTCTTTGTGGATTTCCAAGTGGGTTGGCCCATGTTAATGTTAAATTGCGAGCTTCAACTCCCTTGCCGACATCATCCGTGTCGACCTTGATCTCCGCGTCGCGACCTCGACTTTCTTGTCTGTCGCGACATTGAACTAATCATTAATGATGTCGCGACATCATTCTCTTGTCCACGACATCGGCCGTCTTGGGCTTCACATGTTGCTCACGATGTCGCTGGCGTCATTCCTCTTGTCGTGACATGGCCGTGAAATGCATCTTTCAGAAACGATATCTTACGATGCCAGCGATCTCGGTCTCTTGTCGGCGACATCTCTTTACTCTTTCTGTAGATTTGATAAATTACGTTCCCTAATGGCCAGCGACGCCGATATCTTATCAGCGACATCACTTTATGGAGCTTCAACCTTCAAGCGGCGGGTCGTGTAAGCGCGACTTGATCTCTGTCGCGATATCAACATAGCTTCGCAGTCTTAATGATGGCTTTTGGTGTCGTGACTTGGCCCTCTTGTCGTGACATCGACTAAATGAAATTGACACCAGCCGGATCGCCGATATCCGACCTGCATCCTGTCGTGACAGCCAGTTCATTTCTTTTGACTTTCATCGATGGTTCACGATGTCAGCGACGCCGATCTCTTGTGACTTGGTTCTACGGAGCCTTCAAGCTAGTTTGCTCTTGGTGTCGCGACAACAATCTCTTATCGCGACATCCGTCACGCCAACGCGATTTCAAAGCGAGATGCTCTCGATGTTGAGGCCTCAATCTCCCGCGTCGCGACCTCGACAAATGTCTTCTGCCGGCATTCAGCGTCTTGGTGTGTGACATCAAATCTCTTGTCGCGAACTCAGCTTAGAGATGCAACAAGCGGGTTCTCATGATGTCGACATCAATATATTTATCGTGACATCAGCGATTCTTGCATGCTTCAATCTTATCGCCACTTGTTTCTTTCCTTTGATTGCTCTTCAGCGTAAGAAACATCAATCCCTTAATCGCGACATCACTTCGCTCACCTCCACAAGTCTATTGTCGTTCGATGCCCGCGACTTGATCTCGCGTCGACCTCGGCTCGACTTCTTTTCGACTTTTCTCATGAGCAAGTCTCATGTCGCAACCCTCGATATCTTGTGATCCATGTCGACACGTCAGTTTCCTTCAATTACGATGTAGCGACCTCATAAGCTGAATTTGTCATTGAACCCCAGAAAGCTGCAGCACTAGTTAGCCAGTTGTTTTCATTCTGCCTAGTATTTACTTGCATTTTACTGCCAGATTCTTTGCATTTTCCTTGCATTTTCTTCTTTCTTTTATACTTCACGTAAATAACAAATTTGGTGAAGTTTCTTCATATCTCAGCATCTTAATTATTCCTTTTACACATTAAAATCAACGAAAAATGGACTAAAATAGATGACTTTTAAGCTCATCAAACTCCCAGACAAGTTTTGCTTGTCCTCAGCCGAAAAAAAAAAGAAAGAATTGTTTGTCCTCAAACAAAATAAAGAAAAATTTTTAAGGACATTTTCTGCGATTCGTTACGCAGTGGCATTCAATTTAATTGATACCAAGGTAATGCATAATTTTTTTGTACATCTAACTTCAAGTCAGTTCAAATTTAGTCTCTACTCTTTATACTATACTAAACTCACTTATTAGAAATTGTTTTACAAACAACATACTCATGGGATCTGTTGAATAATAGATTATTTTCCTTTCTCATTTCATGCGGAGTCATTTAACTCCCTAAGGTCACGCCACTTGGTACGATCGTTTCCTATTCTTCCAAATTCCATAGGCTTGTTTTTCATATTCAGTCTCCACTAATAACAAGGTGATTTAATGTGAATCAATCGGGTCTTTTTGGGCTTATATTGTTAGGCACGGGTAATGGGTGGGATGGAAGGAATTTTTAGGTTAAGATTACCTGAACCTTTTCTCCTCAAATACGCCCTTTCTTTTGTGTAGTCTACTCTAATAAAGCTCCTCAAACTTCATGTTTGGGACATCTCTTTTTAATTTCTTCGAATTAAGGCCCCCGTATGCCCCTATTTCCCACTTGTAATTCCAGAAACTTCCTTGTTTATCAACATTCGGGGATAGTGCAATGTTTTTTAACTTTTAGGCTTTCTAACACTCTTAGCGAACTTTGGGTTGTGGCTCCCATACCCGGATAACGTGGGTACTAGGTGTTGAAACACCCCCAAGAACAATTGCCCGAGAGTTAGGCCCGCAAGATAAAACTTATCCTATAAGCTTTCTTTTATTGCATTTTTACGCTCTTTGTCTTTTGCTTTTCATTCCCTTTTTTGAGTTCCTCAAAAATCTCCTCTCCCAGGCTTCATTTCTTTCTTCTCCTTGAATTCTGAGTAATCATAGGTTCTTTCTTGAGGATTGATGTCATAGGATGAGTTGGGGTTTCCATTGGTCTATTTTTATGGCTTGTTAGCTCAATTTACGGAACTCGCGCTGTCATCACTTTATATGAATAAGGATAAATTAGAATGGCTGGCCCCCGTCGAAATAGCTGCATCACTCTTGTCATTTTGTATCACCTAAGTTCGCCTCAATCAATAATCTAACAAATTCTAGAATTTGGTTTGAACAGTTGTGACTAACCATAGGGAGTACCTTGACTCATTTTTGTTGATGAGTATTTAAATTAATTGATATTCAACAGATTCCTTGACTTATTGTTCATACCACAAACTCAAAAATATGTTTTGTTCCTTCTATTGTATTACTTTCCTCAATTCTGGACTTATCAGTTAGACTTAATTAACTTTTGCACCTTGTGTTTCAATCAAACTGTATTCATTTTGCCCTTATTATGCAATTTTTCTACATTTTAGCTTATTCCCTAATCTAAGCTGCTTCATTATTTAGCTCATGATATCTCGTGAGTTTTATTAAGTGCTTGATTCCTACTTTAATTTCCTAATCATGCAGCAACAAACAGCACAAGCATTGATCAAACAAATTCAAATGCTTTACAACAATTCAATTTAAATTTCTCGTGGCTTCTTCTGATTGATTTGCAACGGTTGGATACTACGGTATGAGGATAAGGAGAGGGTAGAAGGGTCGGGCAGGGGAAGGTCTATTTTTTTCTTTTGAAATAGCGGGAGCAAAAAGATGTTGGGGGATCTGGAGTGCAATGTACCTAAATGGGATTTGGGAATTCAGAATTTTCATTTCTCTTCTTTCCTTTCTCTTCTTAGTTTCCCTTCTCCATTTGTTCTTGATAGAAAATCTCATTAGAGATCAACCTTTGTTCAACTCATCACCTCTTTCTGACCATTCATTGTATTCTCCATTTCGAGTCATAACCTCTAAAATTTGGCAAGATTGTTGTTAATCGAGATCTAAGTTTTCTGACCATTCTTTACGCACGTAGGATTACGTATCTTTTGCTTCTTGTCTCTATCATCGATTTATTCTCGAAATCTTTGCAGCCAGAGACTTGTATAAACGAATCCTTTGATTTGCTCCCCGAGATTTTTTCTTCTGCTCTGTATCTTTTCTTCTCCGAGTTTTAGTAGTTGAGAGAATCACGCTCAGTTGGTTGTTATAAAAAGCTTCATGGCGAGTTTGAGTTTATATAACGATTGTGATCTCTTTCCTTCATTTCTTTCTTAAACTCTTCCCCTTGCTGCTTCAAAATTTTTTTCATCTGTTCCTCTTTTCTGATCAGCTCTTCTCCCTACTGCTGTTCTCTTCGTTGTAGCTCCACTTCATGCTCCTTTTCTTTTCTATTTAGCTCTTCCTCCCATTGCTGGTCTCTTCTTTTCAATTCTTTCTCATAAATGCTTTCTCTGAATTCCTGCTGTAGTTTCCACTCCTTCTCTCTTTCATCTATTCTTTTCTGCATGGCATTTAGAGCTTCCAGTATCGAACTGTTCTCTTGTGCTCCCTGGGCTTTCTCCGTGATGGAAGTTTAATTGCGCCTGAGGAGGCGGCTAAGGATGGAGAAGTCTATTGGTGCCTTCATCCACGCCCTTCATTGTCACCGCAAACATGTAATCATTGTTGCTCCAATTGAGTTCTCGGGTGCTGCGCTCGCTTGATCAGCAACCCTCTGAGTCTCCTTTCTTGGTTCTTCAGCTTGGGCTTCATCTCTATTCTCCACCATCACTCCCCTTTTCTTCTGGTTTCTTGGTCGCTTGCTAACTCTGTCGGGAAAGTGGTGAAGCTTCTGGAATACTTCTTCTTCTGATTCCCAAATTCCTTTCACCCCAGCCTTAAGCATAGAGCTGTGATTGTTCTTTGGGTGAGAACTAAGACACCTCTTTTATTCCTTCATGATACCTCATGATAAGAATTCTCTATGATAACTCCTATATTGATCTTGTACCCTTTGGTATTGCATACGGCAACCACGACTTCTTTGTTCTGCCCACCATATTTGTGCACACACATGTTTTGTTGGGACCAAAACGAAGAAGCCGAAATAAAACCATACCTTAGCCTCTTCAGTAAGGCTTCCTCTGTTCACTGTTCTTGGCCTTCCTTCTTCTTGGTTTAAGCGCGCTGCAGTTGGTGAGCTTCTTAGCAGTCTTTCCCGAGCTCACGGTTTTTCCATAGTTTTTGCAGATTTGGAACCATGTTTGTGCGCTGTAGCCACCCGCAGGCCTGGTGATGGCCTTGGCCGTGTGAGACCAGGACTCCTCTAACAAAAGCGGCTCCATCCTTCCTTCCTACCATATTTGAATAAAACTCTTTACCGGTCTTTGTATACCTGATTTTTGGTGTGCGGAGACTCTCCCATCCTCTGCTCTATCATCTCCTTGAAAAGAATGTGGGATTTTTGAATATCTCCTCTCATAACAAACCCCTTGTTAGCATAATACTTCTTCACGGGAATAAGCTTAGATGCGAGCGAAATCTTCTACTTCTTCTTCTTCTCTCCTCTTTCCCTTTCCCTTTTCTGCTCTTTCTTGAGAAGTTGCGAGCTTCGGGTGTTTACGATGGCACCTCTCACCTTGTTCTTCTGACAAGAGATCTCGTCTTGTTCTCCTTGGCGGATTTCTTCTTCGATTGTTCATGTTCCCTCATAATCTCGTCTAGGTTAGGGACTAAGTGTGAATTTGACCGTGGAAGCGAGAGAAAAGCTTTCGAGGTTTGGGCAATGGGGTTTTCGGGGGTTGAGATTCAGAAGGAAGACGAAGGTGAATAGTTATGTGGGTTGGAGTGAATGAGAAAGTTTCCAACAGTTGCAATTCAATCAATGTTTGTGGCCTAATTAGTGCTTCAATTAAGACATGTCGCGACTTCAATTCCGCCTCTTTTTATTTGAGATCATTAAATTTAGGGCTTTTTGAAGTGAGTAGTTGGCACTTGTCGCACTTTATGTCGCGACATACCTAGGATGTCGCGACAATACAAGGTTTTCTAGGAATTGTTTGATGTGGCGACATCCTTTTCCATTTTGAAACTTAATTCACTGTCGCGAATTCCTAGTGGTGTCGCGACATATACCTTCTTCATCAATACACAGAGTTGCCCTTTTCGGAGCAGTCACGACATCAATGTTTTGTGTGACATAACTTATGTCGCGACATAACTCTTATCGCGCCCCCAAGCCTTTAACTTTCGATGATTTCAAAACTTTGAATTCTCTTGTGTTCTAACCCATTTAGACATCTCTTCAGGCATATTTTAAGCAAAGATTTAACAATTTATTCAAGTATATCCTATAGAATTGGGTTAGGCAGAAGGTTACTCCCCTTTTTCGCATGTCGCGACTCCTCGCAGGATTCTTTGGAGTGTCTGTGGTTGCCTTGCTATTCATGTCTTTAAACCTTGTAGAAGATCACTGCAATATTCAAGAAAAATCTAATTAAACTACAATCGATTTCTAAAATTTAAATCTATCCTTCTAAAAACAAATCGACCCTAATTTGCTCGACAACTAAAGAAAAGAAATATTTCAAAATTTAAAATGGGAATTTAAATCCTTTATGGGTTGCCTCCCATTAGGCTTCTTTGATTTGAGTCCTTAGTTTGGACTTCTTTGTTATGGTACTTAACTGCTTTCCTCGAGAACAGGTTGGAGTTCTTGATTTCCTCTTCTTTGTTGAGATAATGCTTTAACCTTGTCCATTGACCTTGAATTCTTCGCCGGTAGCGAGTCCTCGGTGTCCCTTTGCTCCAAATGTAATGCGACACCCACTTTGTGTATGGCCCACTCCAATTTGATTTTAATTTCCACAGAAACAATTTGGTCTAGAATTAAGCAGTAAAACTGTTCCCCTGATGAACTCTTTTCTCAAAATTCTACGATCATTACTCATTTCTTTGTCTTATCTTTATATTCTAGCATTATCACCAGGCTTCATTTCTCGGGTTCTTCCAATTCGAGACCCGATTTGGAGCAATCTTTTCTTCCCTTGCGGCCTTAAAATCGAAGTTTAACTTCTTGATGGCCCACATTACCTTGTATTCTAATTCAAGGTAGATGACATGGTTTGCCAAACAACTCACAATATGGGGACATTCAGTAAGGGTCTTGTATGATCTGTAAAAGCCCCAGTGCATCATCAGAGTTGGAAGACCGATCCTTCACCTTGACTCACAGTCTTTTAGTATTCTTTGATCTCACATTTGGGGGAAATTTCGCTTGTCCATTGATGCAGGGATGATAGGCTAAACTCATTACATGCTTGATCCCATACTGCTGTGGTTTTTACCAAATATTTTGTTTGCAAAATGGGTTCCCCCATCAGCAATGATGGTTAAGGGTTCAAATACGCTTTCAAAATATTCTTTTTGCGAACTCACAAGCTAATATTAGCATCATTCATGGACAAGCCCTTGCTTCCACCCATTTGGAAACGTAATCTTGCTAGTAGTATGTATAGGTTTCCAAATGATGGTGAAAAGGTCAATAAAATCTATTCCCCCCAGGCATCAAAATTTGTATCACCATAATACCTTTTAGGGGCATTTCATTCCTCTTCTTGATATTTCAATGCTTTAACATATCACACAATTTAACCCACTACTGCACAATCACGAAGATAGTGGGCCAAAAAAATCCCGATTAGAGTATCTTGTAATTTGTTCTTTCGCCGAGAAAAATGTCCCCCGTATAGTGATGCATGGCATTCATTTAAATGTTGTTCTGTCGCACCACATCTTTCTTATTATCATGTCAGCACCCTCTTTTGAATAATAGTGGAGTCATCCAAATATAATACTGGCTATCAGTCCTGAGTTTCCTCTTACATTGGTATTTGAATTCAGAAAGCATTACTCCACAAACAAGATAATTCACAATATCGACATACCATGGAGTTCTGGAAGGAAGCAATAACGATTGCTCATCCCAGGAAGTTCTATGTTAACATCATTTTCTTCTTTATCAACTGCTTCTTTTCTACTCTTGACAAGTGATCGGCTATCACATTGTCACATCCCTTTATCACTTGATTTCCAAATCAAACTCACAGCGGCAACACCTATATCGATCTTGACACGCTTCCTTTTTTTAGGCATGGTATTTGATTAACTGCGTAATCAGTGTGAATTACCACATGGGATCCTAAAATGTATTGCCTAAATTTTCTATGAAATACTATGGCTAGCATCTCCTTTTCGGTTGTTGAGTAGTTCTCTTGTGCTTCATTGAAGGTCTTACTAGCACAGTATATGGCTTACTGAATACTCTCTTTTCTTTGCCCAACCACGGCTCATACTTAAAATCTATTGGCATTACATTGTACAAATCCTGATCCCATTAAGTGCGGCCATTATAGGTGCTTGTACCAATTTGATCTTGATTTAAGTCAAGCATCCTTGCAAGTCATCAAAAATTGAACCTTGTATCTTTTTCGATGCAATGCGCATAATTGAATTTGGCTATTTTGAGAAAAATTTTTTGATGAATCTCACCGTAAAATCCGGCATGCCCAGAAACGCCTCCTTTTCTTTGTAGTAGGTAGTCACGAGAGTTTTGATAATGGATACCTTGGGTTGGTCAACTTCTAGTCAGCGTGAAATTTTATGCCCGAGAACAATTCCTTACATCACCATAAAAATGGCATTTTCCCAATTCAATGCTAAACATTTATCTTGGCATCGTTGAAATCTTGTTCGAATTGTTTAAGCATTGATCAAAATTTGAGATCCATACACGATAAAGTCATCCATGAAATTTCCATCCTTCTTCAACCAAATGAATATGGACATCATACACCTGGAATGTGGCGGAGCATTACATAACCAAAGGCATCATACGGCGAAAGGTACCATAAGGGCGAATGTGGTCTTCTCTTGATCCTCGGTGCATTAGCAATTTGATTGTATCCACGAATACCCATCAGAAAACAAAAGTGAGGTGTCACCGCTAGCTTTTGTCAACATCGATCAATGAAGGCAAAGGAAATGATCTTTTACGGCGTTAACGTATTCAGCTTCGCCAATCAATACATACCCTCCATCCACATCCAGCATTAGCACATTGGAATCGGTCGTTTTTCATTTCGATCCGCGATAAACCCCCTTTCTTTGGAACCCACGTGTGGGTAGGCTCACCCAAGGAACCTCAAAATCTTGCCGATAAAACCAGCATTTAACAATTTTAATTATCTCCTTCCGACTACTTCCCTTCATCCACCGGGATTCGGTCTCCTCACGGTGTTCTACCGATGGTTTGAAGTCTCTTGACGAGAATCTTATGCATGCAAATTGATGGTCTGATACCCTTCAGCTCTTCAATGGACCAAGCTAGCGATTCCTTATGCTTCCTTAATATTTTCAGCAATCTTTGTTCGTCAGCCTCACTTAGTCTGGCTGAAATGATCACTAGTTTTTTCTTTGGTAATTCTAAGTAAGCATACTTTAAATGACATGGCAACTCTTTCAAGCAGCCTTACCCTTGGTTTCTTGATGAATTTCCTCTTTTCAATTTTTCCCCATTATCGTTTGTTTGCTTCAAGCCCGACCACAGTTTCTATAGAATGAAAAGCTGTTGTATGGAAATTCGAATAGACATCTTCGATATCTTTGAGGAATTCATCTCTTTTTCATTGATAAAAGCGGAGTGTTACGATCATTGTTAACATCGAGGTTGGAGGCGTCTAGACAAAATCAGCTACATTACATCCTTCACTTGTCCTGTCTATATTTTGTATACTTTTGATCAAATTGAATCTGATCGCTTCTTCTCAACCCTGAATAAGAACTCTTTTTGCATATCAATCAGGCGACTCAGTGGCCCCAAAATGGTCTTCCAATAAGCAGGGAGTACTTGTGAATCTTCTTCCATGTCGAATGATGAAGTCTACGGGAAAACAAACTTCCCACTTGATGACAGTACATCTTCAATGACTCCTTGGGTTTACCATCGATCTGTCACGCCATTTGGAAGTACTTAGTTGTGGGAGTAAGCTCCCCAAACTTAGTTTCTTGGCAGCCAGAAGAGGCATCAAGTGATACTAGCTCCACAGTCCGCGAGAGAGCACCACGGAATTGATTCCTCGACAATACAAAGGTGTGAAACTCACCGGGTCCTTCATCTTTCTTGGTAGTTCTTTTCGATTCTTTTCACAGTGGCCGGTGAGATTCACTATTCCTTCTTCTCTTATTTTTCTTTTCTTGCCTCGATTATGTCCTTGAAATTTTGCATAGAGTGGCATCGAGTCACCACTTCGAGTAAAACATGCGATCTCCGGCTTACGGAAAGTTTTCAGAACCTTGCAAGCACTCCTCACAGCATCTTGGTTCTGCGGTCTGCGTGGAAATGGAATTGCAGTTCGATCATGGATGTTCTTCACATACCTCCTTCTTTTTCTTTCTCAGTGTTTCTTCCTTTTAAGAGAAGCATCCTTCTTTACTCACAACAAATACACCTATGTTTCCTTCCTCCTGTTTGCACGGCCATGCAGTCCTTTAAGTTCTTCTTTGTGTCACTTAGGAAGGCATCTTTCTCGGCTTTGCGGGGTTAGGGTGTTGCCACCACTTGTGTCTCGGGTTCTTCGAGGATGCATTTGTGGTGTTACGAAAAATTTTAGGGTGGTAGCAATTGCTTCAACTCTGCCAAACTTTGCTCATGGGAGGGATTGCGGCTTCTTATTATCCCCGGCAAATCTGGCATGCGATTCTTCAAAGATTGGGCCTCTCGACCTGTTAATTCATTCACGTGCTCATTTCCTTCTTTGTAGCGTCTTCTTTGGAACCTTGGTGAGTAATTGATACCCTTGTTGAGGGTTAATCACACATATGGGCCTTGAAACCCACTCCTTGTCTGAAGTTCTCATGGTTCTGAGTCTTTGGGTGATGTGTTACGGAAGGTTAGGATTAGGTTTGAAATAGGCATTCTCTTTAAGTAATTTACCTCCTCGGCATCATGGCTTGTTCTTCATTAGCTTTCTCAGCACTTCCTCTTAACAATTCTTTTATTGCTCCTACTTCATGGACGGTGTCACGACCTCCTCTCTTGTTTTTGTATTCGATGCATAATAGCATCCGGCAGCCTCATAGCATTCATCTTGTCGGCTCCATAGTCCCTTTTCCTCTACTGCTCCCTTTTGAAAACTCGGAAGGAGTTTTTCATCATTACACATTGCGGGGTCTTCTATCGCTCTCTTGCCTCTTGACGGCAGTGCTCCTAACCGCGAGCATGATGATTCCCCTTTGACTATCATTCAAAGCATGATATACGATGTCCATCTGATCTTGGTCTATCTATACATTGGACATCTTCTACGACAATAGATTTAAATCTTTCCCGAGGGCCACATATAGGCTCTCGTCTTCCCACTTCTTTGAAAAACAATGATTTCCCTCCTCCTTTACGAGGTGAGTGATGGGGAAGAATTTGCCAAATAGGCCCTCTACCGGCTCCTCCCAGTATCCATGAGAACCATATGGTAAAGATTCATACCATGTGGGCTGCGTATCTCTTAGAGAAGAATGGGAATGAGTGTAACTTGATAACTAAGTCCCACCCCATTCGACAAGCGTGTTTGCCATCAAATCTCCCCCAGTGTTCATTAGGATCTTGATTGGGATGACGATGCTTGAGTATTCTTGCACCATTGTAATTAGTCTTTGGTTTCAATTAAGTTGTTGGCATCGATAGCCATTTGTCCCCGGTGTAAGTACTCATCTTGAATAATGGGCTTCAGAGAATTCCTCCATTGTCGATGATTGGAGGCCTTCTATTTGCTTCTCATGTGCTTCATTTTGATCTTGTCTTCACCGTACGCCATGGTGGTGTTTTCTGTTTCCTTGTCTTTTCTCGAGTTAAAGTGTTTCTCTATTTCGATATCATTGGAATCGGTCAGTTCACCTTCCTATGCATCAAAGTTTTAAAGCAAAACACACTCCCATTAATAAGTTAGTCAAATCGACAAATATATTAAATGTGTTTCGTTAAGTTAATTGGCCAAAAATGAACCCAGCGCGAAAATCTATTTTTGTTCTTTTCTTTAAATGTCAAATTAGTATTTCCTTCTTTCACTCCCGAATATTGATTTATTAAATTCTTTCGATCCCGACGGCGAGCACCATTTCTGTAGCGACATCGGTCTGCGACTCATCCTCTCACCACATCGCGACATCGGTCACGACATACTCTCTGGTCGCGACATACTCTCTTGTCGCGACAAATTCGAACGACAAAGCTGGTTTTTCTTCTCCCAACATGGGACCTCTTCTTCGTTTTAACTCGGTTGGGCGTGTGTGAGTACTGCGTTGGAAATCTCTTTGAATGTAGAATGCATCCATGAGGAATTTGAACCATTTGATGTTCAGATGGTACAGAAAAGTAATCTTCCCAGTAGCTGTGTGAGACTCTCGGTTGACTCTTCTTTTGAAAATATATTGCTCATTTTTTTGCCAAATCACTTGCTTTTCATCAATAATCCTACAAAACCAAGTTTAGAGGAAATTTTATGAGTTTTACATGAATATGGATATAAAATGCACAAAATAACATGTGAAATGAACTCAAACATAGATGGGTTTGCACTCAAACACCCCAAACTTGAAGTTTGCTTGTCCTCAAACAAAGAAAAGAAAAGTTGCTTGTCTAAGCAATGGAAGAAGGACTATTTCACCCTTTTTATTTAGCAAAACTAGTAATCCAAGCTTTGCAAGGGTATGTGATATGTCTCAAGAATTACCCTTACAAGGAATATAGAGAATATGATTAAAGATAATAATTTTATTTCATTTTTAATGACAATTAATCTAACAATAGACAAATTTAGATCATGGTTCTCCTTTGCAGTGTGTGTGTGGTCTTCCCTATCCAAACAATTACCCAAGCTAGATGAGTTTATGAGAATTGAATAAGTCACAGGCGGATCTCTAAGATAATTTATTTAGGTTCCATAGGCTTTGTTCTTATCCTCTCCACGCTAATGTAGGCACACAGCTCACCAGATCAAGTAGGTCTTTATAAACATGTGTAAGGCTTGGGTAAGGGGTAGTTGGTGAGTCATTTTTAGGCTAAAACTTACCCAAACATACATATTTTTCTGCAGTAACAGCTCTCTCCACCTGATTCTTACCATCGACATAGTGACACTCTCAAACACCCCCAGCTGTTTAGATTGCATCCTTCCATACTCCTCATATCACTTTTACGCACAAATTCTGCATTCCAGCAAACATTAAGCCTTTTCTTTAAGACAAGGTTATTAGAGTAGTGCAATGTCAAAACCCCCTTAAGCTTTCCTACCAACCCATGCTTGAGCTTTAAATCAATAGCTCCCCGAACCAATTGGCCTTAGGGTATTAGGTGTTGAGACACCCCTTAGGATTTACTTGCTCTAGGGAAGGAAGGCTCTGAGGCTAGACTTCCTCTATGACTTTTTATTGTATTTTGCTTCTTTTACACTTGATATTTTCTTTTTTTTTTTTGACAACTTCCTTTGATTTTCAGCCCAACTCATTTCAACCAATTTGGAGTTATTTTTTCCATAGGAAAAATAACTCCCTAACCTAACTCCCTCACCACATTTCTCAATTATGTTCAAAACCTCATGTTATGGGTGAGTTTGATTCTTTATTGAGGGATAGTGATGTATAGAAGGTTATTGGCTTCAAACTTGGTTTTTTTTAAACAGAATTTGGCTCTTTAAGGCTCAACATCTTGGTACTAGAGGAATATGCATATGCATATTAATAGGAGTTAAGCAGAAGGCACAATCTTTCCAGGGATGCTTTATGTCATTTCTCAGTATTGTGTTGCCTAAGTTTCGCCTCAGCGATAATAGAACAAGTTACAGAACCTATGGAATCAAAATTAGATGGATTCTCTGAAACCTTCTCTAACCCGAGCAAAAGCTTGCTTTTCAAAAATTTACTTAGTGACCACGTGCATGGATTTTGAGAAACCAATGACTAAATAGCCTATTAAAGAGATAACTCAATTAAGCATTAAGTCCTATTATCTTTAATATTGTCCATATGCCAAGGGTTCATTTATGGTCCTTATTGACATCACAGTAACTCAAGCAAAACTCAATTAACTCGATAAACTCTAACAAAAAATATGCAAACTAAGATGTAAGTTAAAGGAAGCATCAAACAAAGTCATTATCCATAAAAGCACGAAGAATTTCATGTATAAAGTTGTCATTTTTCAACATGTGGGGTGTGACATGATAAACTAACAAATAAAACTATGTTTGAGATGAACATTGTCCTAAATAATCTATGATGAGCAAGAGCAATAAAGTAAAAAGTAATAAAGAGAGTTGGGAAAGTGGAACTCCCTTTGTAGTATTGGCCACTTTGAATAGGAACCTTGATGATTTTCCAGACGTGACATTGGTGTACTACCCCTTGATATACTCTTTTGCTTCTTTGGAGCCATGAAATTGGCTTTGACATTTTCTCGAACACTTGAAGTGTGCTGGCACCTATCTTCACCTCAAATGAGTGAGTTTGATTCTTCAAAACCTCCTTCAATACATGCAAATCACTCCACAATCAACAATGATCCACAAAGAACCCAAAAACAAACAATCCAAGCACAAAAATTTTCTTCCATTGTAACTCCTCTTTGATGCTTGGAATGATGGATGGAAAATTGGGGTTCAACAAAAGTAAGGTTGTGGGTTTGTGATGGGTTTTGAAGCTTGAAGATGATGGAGATGGATTGGGGAGAATGTGATTAAGTTTGAGTGGATGGGAAATGAATTGAAGTGGTTGAAGTTGTAAGGGTTGGAAGGAAAGAAGTATGGCAAGATAGAGTATAAAGTAGGAAAGAAAAATGGGTTTTAAGGGTTAAAAGCCTTTGTTTTTCGTATTTATTGGTCTTCGGTCACGTCGAAATTCTGCTCGTACCCACATTTTATCCAACTTATTATACTCATATCTCCTTCATTTTAGCTCGGAGTGGAAGTGTAAGGACTCGTTGGAGAAAGCTCTTTGATGTAGGAATTTTCTCATGGGTGAACCATTTGAACCTCGATAAATACAGAAAAATCAGAATGTTCAATGTTGTCAGTGTGATGATTTCTTGACTCCTTAGGTTCTCCCTTGGCACATCTCTCTTGCTCATATCACTTTCTATCCTTCAAAGTCCTTCAGCCTTTATATATTCTCTCAAGAATTCCCTACAATACTAACCATAATGCTTTCATTCATGCCAAGCTCATCTCTTGTCATCAATTCTCCTCAAGCATGATCATGAACCTTCCAGCATATTTCGGTTCAATTTAGTTTCTTTTCATCTCAAAAACGAGGGTGATGAACATCTCAACTCTTTTTCACACTTCAACGCTATAATTACATCAACCACTTTTTCCAACTTCTTGCCTCTTGCTCTTTGAAATAGTCATAACAACATATTTGAGCTTCAAACTTATGTATTAGAAAACACTAACAACAAAGTTAAAACCTTCTTTGGAATTTTCATCCAGTGACAAAAAAAAACATCAACAAATAAAACCGCTAAAAAAAAATAGAAAAAAGAAAAGAGAGATAGGATAAGTCCTTATTACTTAGCTTAGGTTGCCTCCTAATTGCTTTCCGTTTTAGAGTCCAGCTAGACTCATTGGAAGAAGTATAATGCTTCCATTGACCAATCATTCATCTTGGAAAGCACTTCCCTCTTCATAGCCACTACATTCAGCTTTCGAAAGTTTTTCTTTGATTTTTGAATAGGAGAAATAAACTCAAAATCTACTTAATTATGGCTGATGGTTCAGCCACAATTTCTTCAAAACAGTCCCTATGTGATAGATGTAAACACATTTTATGCTTAAGGGCTGTTCAAACTATGTGCCCTTTAATTAAGTAAGCTGCGAATTTTTTCACATGGCTCTTTCTTGCTCCGTCAAAGGTAATAGTTGGTGAAAATTGAACTTTGCTTTCTCCTCACCCACAAGCAAGGTGAGCTCCCCCTTTTTGATGTCGATCCATGCTTGGCTTGAGGAAAGAAGTGGTCTCCTTATTATATGAGACTTTTTTGTAGATCCGCTGTGCTTGAGTCACCGTCGATGGGGAAAGTGATGTGTCAATCTTCACCAAAATGTTTTCAATAGCCATTACTTGACTTTCCTCTTCAAATTTCAGTTTATCACTATTGTGACTCTTCCAACTCCTCTAAGTTGTTTAGGAGTGTCTTGTTCTCAATTTCGAGGCTCATTTTCACCTTCTTTCCACCAGTTAGTATATGGGAATTTACGCACATTCTCAAATGAGCATCCATGCATTCAATGGGATTTTCAAGTATTACTAGGGAGAGGTCTAAGAAATTGATCCTTAGATGCTTGAGACTAAGTAATCCAATTTGACCTTCAATTTTTCAATCTAACACTAGTGATGACTTGGAGGAATTATGTAAATGGGAATTTTACTGCTCATGAGACTACTCATCTTCTTGTTCCTCATCCATGTCGGTAAAATTCTGCTCATAGCAAAACAACTCTTTTCTTTTTGAAATGTGGGGTTGAGCTCCTGATGAGCAATACTCCTTGTTCCATAGGTGGGTCATTCGAGATTCTTTGATTCAAATGATGAATAAGGAAGTCGAAACTTGGCTTCTATGGAGGCAATTGCATCTTCACTTGAATATTCCTCCATGGTACATACAAATACGAAGAAAAACAAAAGAAAGAGAGTACAAAAATACCTAATAGTAAAAAAATAAAATAAAAATAAAAATAAAAATAACCTAAGAAACAACTCACAACCAAAAATAAAAATAAAAATTGCCTAAATTAGCAAATCACCGTTCTTCAAAATGTCAACTTCCAATGAGAGAGAAAGTGAACCCTTGATCCTAGACAGCGCCAAAGAAACTTATGTAAAGACCAAAAAGACATATACAAATTTATGACACTATTACCAAAGGACTATTGTCTAATCGACAACGGCGCGAAAAACGGTAAGTGACAGACATATCTGAGTATGACACTATTGCAAAGGACTGTGTCTAATCAGACTCAACTGGCTGTAAAAACTTTGTTAAAACAAGACCAAATGATGTCTATGTAAAATAGGTCAAGGGGTAGAATATGGTAAATACTCAAAAACTGATTTGAAACAAAAGTAAGTATGCTCAAAAACTAAAATGAAAAGTATTACCAACACTTTCGACCCCTTTCCTTAAGTACACGAGTCATACAAAGAAGTAATAAAGCGGACTCTAAGTCAGGATATAAATACCCACGAGGATTGGAGGTTCTCTCTAATTGGAATTTGATCACCGTTACAAAAGGCTCTTCACTATTTAAGCGACCAAGTAGACAATAGAATAAAATCAATTTAATTGAAACAAAGCGATTTAAAACTAATCCACAAAAATCTGCCAAATAAACAACTACTTAATTAAAAGGTATGAAGAGAGTCACTAGGGATGGGGATAATTATTTCTGAAAACAGTTTGCATTTTTGCTTGAAAGTGCAACATTTGTGAGTTGAATGCTAGATTTGGCCAAAAAGCGTGTAGTATAGCTTGGATTTCTCCATACACCATCGTTTCTACTCCCAGCATATGCCCATTTCTTATCAACACACTGTATTCCTTTTGGAGACAGAATGGACTAATCTTCATGTAAATTTGGTTCTCTTTAAGATTTGATTGTTTTCTTTTTCAATGCTTCACAACTATTTCTTAGGACTGAAATTCTTGCTCCCATAGACAGGGATGTCTGACATTCTCGATGTGAGTGGTATCTCGTCCTTCAAATCTAATAAAATTTTCTATCTCCTTGATTAGATCTTTGCTAACACGGGATCAAGATCCTTTCATCAGACTAAAGAGAAACCTCTGATCAACTAAATTGATACATCATCTAATTAATCCTCACACCATGAGTAGTGGTGATCTATCAAAGTAAATTTTCGAGTTCATTGGTTCGAGATGAATGTATACCCCTAAATTTAAATCTTACTCTCAGGAATCTCCATCTGTGTCACTCGGGGAGGCCTCCTGGAAATCGGAGGAAGATCCTGACTCTTTTTGGTGGTATAAGCTACACTAATATTCCGAACAATTCATTATATGAGCAGTACGATTATAAATTCGATATTGAACCCACAAAATAAGCGAAAAAGCGCAAATGCGAATGTTCAACAATTAAACCCCAACCTAGAGAGTGTTTAATGTTCCATTCTTGAATTCAGATCATCACTAATCAAACAAAAAGTAAGAAAATGAAAGAAAGAAATCAAGAAGGAAAGAAGAAAAGCCGATTTGAGCTTAAATACTTCCACCTAATGATAAATAAATTGAATATCTAAGTACAACCTTGAAATCTCTTCAATAGAAATAAAATCTCTCTAAAAACTACTCTAAGATCTATTAAAAATAATAAAAATCTGCTTGACAAAAAGCTAAGAAAATGGAATTTGAGTTTAGAGAAAACCCATGAGAGAGAGAAAATCAGATTTTAAAACTAATCTTTGTGAACCTTGGTAAATCGAGATATATTATACAACAGAAATATCTTCCAATAGAAACAAAAATCGCTCTAGCTGCTCTCAAATCACAAAAAATCCAAAATCTACAAAAAAATGGAAAAATGGGCAGTCTAGAGAGAGAAACCCCATGAGAGAGGCTCTCGATCTTGCTTTGCCTCTTTACCTAAGCGGTATATGGTCCCCAGGGTGAAATGGGCTTGAAATTAGGTCAAAAACTTCGATTTTGACATTTTTCAAGTTTCTGCGACATTTTGGTCGCTGACAACCGGGTTTTACGACCATGGCAACACCATTTCTGTCGCGACATCGGTCCACGACATACTCTCTGTCGCGACATCGGTCACGACATACTCTCTGATCGCGACATGCTCTCTGCCGCGACAAATTTTCTGAACCCCGTGATTAGTTTTCTTCTCCTAACCTTCGGGACCATAACTTCTTCATTTTAACTCGGATTTGGGCGTGTGAGTACTCGTTGGAAAGCTATTTGAATGTAGAATGTATCCATGAGGGAATTTGTACCATTTGATGTTCCAGATGGTACATAAAAATTCATCTTCTCAGTGGCGCGCTATGAGACTCTCGGTTGACTCTTCTTTTGGAAATATATTGCTCATTTCTTGCCAAATCACTTGCTTTTCATCAATAATCCTACAAACCAAGTTTAGAGGAAATTTTATGAGTTTTACATGAATATGGATATAAAATGCAAATAACATGAAATGAACTCAAAACATAGATGAGTTTTGCACTCATCACCTCAACTTCATTAATTGCGTTGTAGACCACTGAAATTACGGCTCGATTGGTCTCTTTGTCCACGACATAAAAGGTCTATCAGCGTGAGATTTCCAAGATGTACTCTATTTACCCTCTGACTTCTTGTTTTTAAATGCATGACTGTTCTCGGGGGCTTGCTCTTGGAATGTGTTGTGACATACTTTGATATGTTGTGACATAAATTTTATTGATGATCTTACATTCTTGTCAAACAAGAATGCCTTATCATGACACCAAACCTATTCTGACCGACTTCTCATGTCCTTGTTCTTCTTTAGTTTTGTCGACATAATTTTTTCCTTGTCTGATAATTTGTGCTGACTGTCGACTCTATCCACGGCGGAGTTTTCTGTGCGACAAGATTTCTTTAAGTCCTTAGCAATTTCTATCGCGATAAGAAATTCCTTGGTCGCGACAGACTTTTCTTCTCTAATTCTTGTTGCTTGCTGAGCTGTTTATCGAGACATAGAATTATATGTTGCGACACAATTGCCTTGACCATTCTCAGTTCTTCTTCAATTTCTGTCACGACCTACTTTTTCTCTGTCACAACAGAATTTTATCATTCCATAGCTTTTATTGTCGCGACAGAAAACTTTTTTATCGCAACATAAGTTTTGCCTTCAACTCTTGATTATCATGACAAGAATTTCTTTATAAGCCATTCTTCTTATGTTGCTAGCTTCTTGTAGCGACATGGAATTCACCTCGCTTCATGTTTTTGTTTGTCGCGTGATTTTGTTGCTCTTAGTTGTGAATTACGAATGTTATGTCTAACGGATTCTGTTATGGTCTGCTGAAGTATTGAATCATTTTATGCTGTTTTGCTAAACATTATCAGGTTGACTTGTGTTATGTCCAGGCAATTTCTAGAGTGACAAAATTGTCTTTTGTATCGACAAAATTCATCTATTAGCCTTCAGCTTTTTATGTTGGGAAATAAATTATATTGTCGCGACACATTTTCTTTGCTCTCTGTTTTAATCTTTGTCGCGGCGGAGTAAAGGATTGTCGTGACAGTTTTCTTCACAATTTTCTTCAATAATGTCTTGACATAAAAACTCTTTATCTCGACATAAATTTCTCTTTCAACCATTGAGTTCTATCTGAGCTTTGTTGCGACATTTAATTGTTGGATGGGACATAGTTCCTTTAGCCTGCTTGAATTTTGTATCGCGACATACGAAAATTATGTTGTGACACAGACTGCTGCATTTTCCACTTTTTTGCTTCTTTTTGTGCTTGTTTTCTCTCCTTTTTCAATTAACCCCTGCAAAACACAAAATAGGTGAATATTCCATAATTTGGCATAAAAATAGTTTCCACAAACTTTACATGATGGGACACAAAGAATTTGTTGAGAGGGGATCAAAGCAGAGAAAGACACTCTGAGTGAAGGAGTAGCCGAGAAAGACACATGAATTGGATTTGAGATCGAGTTTGTGGGAAGAATAGGGACACAACCAAGGAAAACCTCTGTAGAAGACCTGAGAAGTTTGGAAGGTCGGGAGATTTATTGAATAACCTTTCAAATGAGGAAGCAAGAGAGAGACTAACTTTTGGCATTCTATTTATTAAATGTCATGACCATAAGTAAGGCCTCTGACCGGAAGGTTAGAGGAATTGAGGCCTAATGCAAAAGAGCCAAACCCGTTTCAACAATGTGTTGATATCGACGTTCAGAATACCCATCATGTTCAGGAGTATGGGGAGGTGTAGTAAGATGGGATATACCATGGGTCGCAAGGAATGATCGAAGAGCTAGAAATTCACCCCCATTATGCGTATGAGGTAAATGAAATATACTTTGTGTAATGGTCAACAAAAAAATAAACGTAGTAAGTGAAAACCATTAGAAGAGGCAAGAGGAGGTCGAACATAAAAAAGATGATCTCAAGTGGAAGGAGAGAGGTAGTGCTTGATGTAACAAAAGGTAATTTGTGGTTTTTATTAATGTTGTGAGAGTTACAAGAGAAAGAACATAAATGTTTTTTGGGAAAAGAAATACTTAAAACAATAAGAAATTTGGCAAAGACGGATGACCAAGACGACTGTGCCACATAGAGATGCTCATGATCCACCTTCTTCGTTAGCCCTTATTCTCCCCAATGGTCGACGCCTCTTCTTCCACCGTTGTCATCGTACCCTCTCGTATCCCCACGGTCCTAACCAGAACTGACTCACCTCAAAACTTAGTCGTTCTCAACGTTAGTACTCAAGCACCACTTGTACTCACAACCACGATACCATATTATGAAAGAAACTTAATTATTATTGAGAGAGTTGAGATATATAAATATACCAATACAAGGTAAAGGTAAAAATATAGAGACAATAAAGGGAATCTTAAATATATAATAAATTGAACTTTTATACATCTTTAAAAATTGTTAATTTACATAACTATTTTTCATATTTATTATAATGCATAATATAGAAAATAAAAAAAAGCATGATAAAAAAATAATTTGAAAAACATGAGGCAGTAGTTAGTTACCCTTGCAATCCACAACAGAACTACAATGTATTAAGAATCATTGAAACACGTCAAAAGATGGATTTTGGCCCCAACTTTTGTCCCTTTTTGGGATGGATTTAATGAATAAAGATGATTTTCCTTGTATAAGTAGTAAAAATAATAGTTGATGTGCCGTCAATTTCTATGACCAAACAAACACTCAACAACCAAGCCTTTACCCTGTGGCTTAAATAAGGCCGGTCTTTTCACATTGTCCAAGATAAATAAAGTAATATAAACATTAAGAAATACGATAAGACAATATAATTGATTGATTTGAATATGTTGGCTTGGTCTACACCTTCCTCTTATTTTTTATTTGAATTTTAGTAGAAAAGAAGGGTAGCAATGATATCGACTTGGTTAGTAAGGCAGTTAAAATGTTCGTTCTGATGGAAAATGTCATAACAAGAAAATAAAGAAAAATAAAATTTGTTATAAATGAACATTTAGATGTGGTGAATGATCATGTACGCTTCTTAAAGTCAAATCTATGATCATCTTTTAAGAACCATGAACCTTTCCAATGAGGTTCATGAATCTTTGTTTACTCACATCTTTAAAATGAGTAATGAGAATCATTATTAGCCGACCTATAAAAGGCACCCTCTCCTCCACATAAGAGCATCCTGAGAAAATAATATCCCTCTCCACCCATCTCTATGTATTTCTCTCCCTTATTCTCTTCTCTCATTTTAATTATCTTATTTCTTTTCTCTTTTCTTGTATACAAAGAGAGAATTATATCTCTTTTATTCTTAAGGTTTACATTTTATAATAATTTCACAACACATTATCTATACGAGTTTGCTCTCAAGGTAATTTCCTAACTCTAGCTTGAAGTTATTTTGATTTTACATATTTATAGTTATATTTTGTTTTGATTGTAAACCAAAATCTATACTGTTATTTGTCAAAACTGATCCTAATACATTATTATCAAAAGTTTGTCGATAATGTCAAATCTCACAAAACTTGAATTTGTGGCACTTGACATTACCATAACGAATTATCTATATTGGACCCTCGATGTTGAGATACATCTTGATGCAATGACTCTTTGAGGTGCCATCAAAAAAGGAAATCAAGTACCTCTACAAGATCGCGTAAAAGCATTGATTTTCCTTTGGCACCACCTCCATGAGGATTTAAAAAGTGAATACCTTATAGTAAAGGACACTCTCACTCTATGGAATGAGTTGAAGGAGAGATATGACCACCAGAAAACTGTGATTCTCCTAAAAGTTCGATATGATTGGATGTATCTGAGGTTGTAAGATTTTAAAACAATCAATAAATACAACTCCACATTATTTAAAATCAGCTCATAGTTGAAGTTATACGAAGAGAAAGTCATAAAAGAAGATATGCTAGATAAAACGTTCACCACATTTCATGCCTTGAATGTGCTCTTGAAGCAGCAATATCGAGAGCATAGATTTACAAAATACTATGAATTGATATCATGTCTTCTTGTTGCTAAACAAAATAACGAGCTTTTGATAATAAATCACTATAGATTACGAATAAAACTATCAGACTTGGCAAAACCCATTGTAATTTAATCTAGACAATGGTGGCCAAATCATTGAATCATTAAGATATTATAGCAATTCACGAAGCAAATTGTGAATGCATATGGCTACGATCGATGATTCAACATAGCCTGGAATCATGCAGACTCCCTTCTATCAAAGACAACCCGATAACTTTATTTGAAGATAATGTCGCATGCATTGCACAAATCAAAGGAGGTTGTACCAAAGAAGATATAACTAAACACATTTCTCCAAAGTTATTTTATACACATGAACTCCATAAGAGTTGTGAAATTGATGTTCAACAAAAATGCTCAAATGATAATCTAACAAACTTATTCATGAAGTCATTACCAACTTCAACATTCAAGAAGTTAATATATAAGATTGAAATGTGTCAACTGAAGGATATCAACATGAGGGGGAGTATGCTTATGACATGATGTTAGTATATTGTACTTTTTTTTTCCTTCGTTCAAGTTTTGTCCCACTGGTTTTTACTAGCAAGATTTTTAACAATACAGTCCTAACAAACTTATAACAATCTACATCATCATAAGAATATTATCTTTACCATTTGTGGCTAGGTTTATCTCATTGGGTTTTACTAGCAAGGTTTTTATGAGGCATATTCATGATAGTGGTCATTTAAGGGAAAGTGTTATAAATGAACATTTAGATGTGGTGAATGACCACATGCATTTACCAAGTGAATGTTGTATGATCACCCTCTAAGAGTATTAAAATAACCTTTCAATGAGGTTCATGAATCCTTGTTTACTCATCTTTAACATGAGTAATGAGAATCCATTATGTAAGCCTATAAAAGGCATGCACCCTCTCCTCCTCATTAGAGCATCCCAAGAAAATAAAATCTCTCTCCATCTATCTCTTTGTCTTTCTCTCCCTTATTCTCTTCTCTCATTTTTAATTCTCTTATTTCCCTTCTCTCATCTTATATACAAAGAGATAAATATTGTCTTTATGTAATAGGTTTACATTTTATAATATTTTCATAACAAAAATAAGTTTATTTATTTTAACAAACAATCATAAAAAGAAATAAAAATTGGTGTATGGGCGTCCCAAGCTCAAATCTATATCAAAACAAAGCATTGCTATGATACAATGCAATGAGAATAGAAGTAAAAAAATAACATAAACCAAAAAATCAAACCCCTTGAAATGTTTTGGCAGAAGTTACATTGTAGACACCAATAATCAAACCCCTTCCCTATTATATGTCCTCATGAAACTTCTGGAACATTAAGCCAACTGAACTACTGACATTTAATAATAATTTTATGCTAACCTTATGTCTAGCTCTACCACTGTTATTAGGGTGTAGTTGTCAGACAAACCCGGTTTTGTATTTTAAATATTCATCATTACAAATACTATAAAAAAAATTTAAAATATAAAAAATATAAATAAAAATTAAGATGAGATCATCAAAATATGTAGGGTCAGCCCATTAGTGGGCTAAACCAATGGGCTAAGCCCATAATTTGAAATTCAAAAAAAAAAAAAAGCTACTTGAGGTGTGCCAGGATGCTTGAAAAAAATGGGGGAGAGGGTTTAGAAAGAGAAAGAAATTGGGGTTAGGGTTTTGAAACTCTTTTGCAAAAAGATGGAAGACCAAAACTTATTCGTTTTGGCTCAAATTTGACGTGGCGATTCCTTGTGAAGTGCTCTTCCATCCTAGCATTTGGATCCTTGGTTAGTTCTTTCCACAATACCCATTTGGCTATTCCACCTTTTGGTGAGATTTTTCCTTTTCTCTCTTGAGTTATCCATCCTTGGTGATGATGTTTGTTGTTTTTGTGTTCCAAGAATGATATTCTTGATGTATTTTTGTTATGAGCCTCTAGTTTGCTTGCTATGCTAAAGAAGAATTGGTGTAACTCGTTATTGTCATTATTGAAATAGTAAAAGTTTATGTATTTACGGTCAGTGGTTTACCGTTTTCGTTTGGGGAGTTTTCCACGTAAATTGTTGTCGGTAGTTGATTTACTGTTGCTTGGTTGGCTTTATTGTTGACTTATTTATTTGTTGAACCTATTTTGGTACACAATGATAGAAAGGTCATTTTTAGAATCATTGTATTTAGTAGTCTTTCCCAACAATGTGGTATCAGTCGAGGGTTGATTAGGGTTTTTTGTGTGCTAAAATGGATGATGGCATGATAAATTAAATTTGTTCATTATTCCACTTGGAAGTGTATGATGGAAGATTTGCTCTATTGTAAAGATTTATATAAGCTCATTAGATTAAAAGAAAAACCATCTGACACTCTTGATGAGGATTGGGATGTTGAACATAGAAAAGTCATTGTTTATATGAGAAGGTAGATGAATCCAACTCTACATGAACACATTTATGTTGAAACGAAAGCATATGTTGTTTAGAAAAAGATTGAAAACCTTTTTAAAAAAAAGGAAGAAAACAGAAAACATAAAATTAAAACTACTATAATTAGAACTTGTCAATTTGAAGTACAAAGGATGAGAACAACATAGTTAGACATATAGATTTCTTTTCAAGGTATTGTGAATAAGTTGGTTGCCATGAAAATGAACATTGATGATGAGATGCAAGTATCATTACTTCTTAGCTCCTTACTTAATTGTAACGCCCCAAAATACCCTGGAATTTTTATAATAAAATTTATTATATATTTCGAATTTATGGTGGGCAACTTAGGTATTTTTCGAAATTGTTAGGCGAATATTTATTAAATGATTATTGAATCTGGAAATAAACCCAAGTGAAAAAGAGAAAATATGGAAATTGAAAAAAAAAAATGGGAATAAGGGTCATTGCAACAGTTTATATGTCTTCAGTGAAAATAGGAGACTTCCCAATGAAAATAATGAAATGGAGGAACTAAATATAAAAGAAATAAAGAAAAAAAGAAAGAAAAAAATCAAGGAAAGGGCATGTGGCGTAGGAAAGTGGGGAGGAAGTTCATATTTTTTTTTTTAAAATACGATTTAGAGTGATCCATAAGAAAAGGAAAACGAGAGAAAAATGGAGAGTATTTTTTAGAGTGAGAAGCTCTCACTTCTCTCTAGATTTCTAGCGATGGGCCAAGGTCCCGAAGGGGCGAAGCAAGAGGAAAGTCCTTCCTCGTGACCAGAAGGCTATAGTAAGTGGGAGATGTGAGGAGTTTCGACAAAGCTCAAGAGGTAGGTCTTCCACTATCATTTTCTTACTAAACTGCCACATTGTGATAATGCGCGTGCTTGGGACCTTAGAGCTGAATTTTGAATTGAAATAAAGTGGGTATTGAGGTCCTTCCTGGTAGTTGTAGCCACATCATTAAATTGATGTTAAGGTACCTGAATCTACGATTTGGACATACGTAGACTAAGTTATAGTCCTTTGCGAGGCAAATAATCACGGTCGGTCGGTTCTGCCCGATTGGTCCATTAGCCGGACCTTAGAATGGGTTTTTGAGTAAGAAATAAAGGGAATTTGGCAGTAAGTTCTTCTGGGAAATTGTATCCAAATCAATGAACTTGATGTTAGGCTTTTGAATTTCTCAATTCGGACTCTTGTAGACCAAGTTATGGTCTTTTTACTCACGAGCAGTCGAAGATGGGTGAGAGTTATTGTGGGGTCGTACGGCCAGGTCGACCAGGCCGCAAATGCGGCCCGAGTCGGCAGGCCTCATGCAGCGAAGGTCAGCCGGGCCTCATCCTGTAGAGGTCAGCGAGCTGGAATCTGTGAAAGCTCATTTGCGTCTTTCATAGAGCTCATTTCGTCCCCATGAAACTCGACTCGTCATGCCAGAGCCAAACTCGTCGGTTCGATCCATTTCGTCTAGGATGACTATGCCCGCCGATATCAACGGAAGGTCATATCTCCTTCGTTTGAACTCCGATTTGGGTGTTCTTGGACTCTATGGAAGCCCATTGAGTCAGAATACATTCATATGCCTGAGGAGGATATTAGATGTCAGAGCGGGTGTTGGGCAGGCTCGTCCTTCAGTTCGGCTCGTCGGTTCGAGGTCGGCTGCTGGGTTGGCCTGCGCATGACCTCAACCCCGGAAGGTCATATCTCCTTCGTTTAGACCGATTTGGGTGTTCTTGGACTCTATGGAAAGCCCATTGAGTCAGGAATACATTCCTTGTATACCTGAGGAGGATATTGGATGTCAAACCAAGGTGTTAGGCCAAGGCTCGTCACTTCAGTTCGACTCGTCGATTCGGTCGACTCGTGCGGGTTAACTACGCATGACCTCCAACTTCGGAAGGTCATATCTCCTTCGTTTGAACTCCGATTTGGGTGTTCTTAGACTCTATGGAAAGCCCATTGAGTCAAGAATACATTCATATTCCTAAGGAGTATATTAGATGTCAGACCAAGGTGTTATATCGAGCTCGTCCAGGTCAAGATCGACTCGTCGATTCAGACCGACTCGTGCGGGTTGACTACGCCCGCGACCTCGACGGAGGTCATATCTCCTTCGTCGAACTCGATTCGGGTATTCTTGGACTGGAAGCCCATTGAGTCAAGAATACATTCATATTCATAGGAGGATAGAAATGTTTGACCAAGGTGACAGATCCGAGCTCATCCAGGTCAGGTCAGCTCGTCAGGTTCGAGTTTGACTGCGTATGATGACCTCCAACTTAGGTGGTCACATAACTCCGTCGAACTCCGTTTCCAGATTGTTCTTGAGACTCTATGGAAAGCCCATTGAGTCAAGAATTCATCTATATAGCTTATCGAATTTGGAAATCATATTAATCTTTGAAAATCAATCTAACCAAAACTACTGTGCCTTGAATAATATTATTCTTTAATGGTTTGGAATAGGTGGCTTGAGGAGGAGAAAGCCGGCGGGATTGAGATTCAGGGATTGGAATCAAAGTGCAAGAATTTTGGGGTTTGTTCTGACTCTATTCCTCGTTCAAGTTTTTGCATGTTTGTTCTAAAGCATATTGGATTGGTTAATTTATTTGAGAAAAGTGATTGTGAAATGTTTGCATATAAAAATTGCATGATTATTGAAAATAAGCTATTTATACAAGCGTACATATTGTATTATATTTTCTATAAAAGGATTTGAAACGCCCTTATCAGAATGTTAGTTTATTTAAGCCATTAAGGATGGGTGGTATACGATAGGGTCGAATAAGCGATCTTGCGAACTATTGTATTGATGTGTCGCTCCGTCCAGCTGACCAGGACCGACATCAATTAGTGTTCACTATTTGATTGTTTATGGCAGTCAGCAGCCCGGCGGAACCATCTTGTGTTATAAAACCATTTGATCTTGACGCTGTGACCCGACGGGGCAGATGCCGTGATATCTGTATATCGACATAGGTTAAATTCGTTAAAGGCATAGCCAAGATTGATTAATGAAGCAGGATAGTTGACTCAGCGAATTAGTGGCATAGCTGAATTGATTTTCAAGACAAATTGATTTTCCAAATTGAATTAGATTGCATAGCCAGGCTGAATTTGTGAGCATAATGAAATTGATTGAGATTACGAAATATTGGATATAGGGAGATGTATTTTGAGATGATCAACGAACCATAGCGATTGTACTATAAAACAAGTATGTATTCATATTCTGTGCAGTCATCCATAATGGTTTGAAAGTTTTGAACTCAAGTAAATTGCATAATTTGATTTAAAACCGAAACTGAGGGAATGGATTTATAGAACCACTAAGCATGAAAATGCTTAGCGTATTGTTTTACCACGCGCAGTGCATCGAAACGATGATAAATGACGGTGAAAGCGACCCAAGATCGAGGAGCCGAGTCATAAAGAAGGAAATTTCGAGTATGCTCCGACATGCATTCATTCCATGTTTTCTTTGGATATTGATATTTTGTAAAAACAATTTGAACTCCGAACATCTATTTTGTAAATCGATTGAAAAGGCCCAAGGCCTTCATTGTAAATGTATTTTGTTAAAGCAAATGTATTTTTTGTTAAACGTTTACGTCATTTCAATGGTAATTCGCCCAAAGATATGATTTGAGTGATTTAGTTGATCAGGCATCCCGACTGCTCGATCCGCCAAACGGTCGCCTGGGTCGTAAGGGGTCCCACATTAATAGTTGAGAGACTGGTGGTAACATTTAGTAATTTCACTCCAAATGAGATTATAAATATGGAGAGTGTTAAAGATTGCTTGTTGAATGGAGAGACTAGAAAGAAAGAAAAATGTTAATCTTCTTCTCAAATACTTGTTCATGAAAAACAAGAAAGACAAGAAAAACTATAAAGGTATGAGAGAAGTCAAAGTAGAAACCCCCATGGTCTTAGAGGAAGATCCAAATCTATAAAATATATCAAATGTTATCACTACAACAAGGTTATAACTACAGCCAGTGAGTGTAGAATTTGGAAAAATGAATAGAATGAAGTGAAGAAAGAAAATAGAGAGACTAATCCAATTGCTACTGAAAGTGATATCATGATTGTGACTGATGATGGTTGTGTCAGTTTTGCAACCCAAGATAGTAACTGAGTTATTGATTCTAGTGCCTCATTCCATGTTACTTCTCATTGTGACTTTTTCACTTCCTACAAAACTGGTGATTTTGGTAATGTTAGGATAGGAAACATTGGTGTATCCAAGATTTTGGGTATTTGAGATATTTGCTTGGAGACTAGTATTATAAATACCTTAACAAGGATGTTAAACATGTTCCAGTTATTAGCCTCAACTTGATATCCACAGGTAGACTTAATGATAAGGAATTCACAAATTCTTTTGGTGAAAGTATATGGACGCTCACCAAAGGCTCTTTTGTAGTGACAAGAGAGAAATGGCACCACCTCTCTACGTCATTAGAGGCTAAGTTTACATAAAGGAGATATCAATGCGGTTCAGTGAGGCTAAGCATTGAACTTGGCATAAGAGGCCACATACTAAAAGGACTTCAAACTCTTGCTAGAAAGAAATTTTTTCCAAATTTGCAAGGTATACCTCTTAAAACTTGTGATCATTATTTAGTTGGGAAAGCACATAGAGTTGCATTTCATACAAATTCACTATCTAGAAGGCCAAATGTTATTGATTTAATTCATACTAATGTTTGTACTATGCAAACTAGAACTGTTGGTGGTGCTCTTTATTTTGTGACTTTCATTGATGACCACTATAATAAGGTTTGGGGTTTTTCTTTGAAAACTAAAGATCAGATGATAGATGCCTTCAAAAAACTTCATGCCAGATTGGAAAGAGAAACATGAAGAAGATTAAAGGTTATCAGAGCAGAAAATTGTGGTGAATACAGGGGTCCATTTGAAAGTTATTGCAAACTTCATGGCATTCGACTTGAAAAGACTGTACCTAAAACTCCTCAACAAAATGGTGTAGCTAAGAGGATGAACAGACCCATTAAGGAAAGGATTTAGTGTATGGTTTCTCATTCTAAGCTACCTAAGTCCTTTTGGAGAAAGGCTATGAGAACATCAATTGACTTGATAAACCTTTTTTCATCAATTCATTTAAAAGATGATGTGCCTAAAAGAGTGTGGACAGGAAAATATGTTTCATATGACCATTTGAGAATGTTTGATTATAAAGCATTTGCTCATATCCCCAAAGATGAGAGGCCAAAACTTGATGTCAAGGTCAAACCATCTATTTTCTTGGGGTATGGTCATGAAGAATTTGGGTATAGGCTATGGGATCCAATGAGTAGGAACATTGTCAGAAGAAGAGATATTGTGTTTTTTGAAGACCAACTTGTTGATGATTGTGACAAGGTTGAGAAAGCTAATTCCTTTGCTGAAATTCCATTTAGAATTGATCTAGTTGTTCCACCTCCAATGTATATGATAAAAATTGAGTCTATGAAACATTTTCGATATATATCTAAGACTTAGATTTTACTTTCGATATATTCCGAAATATTAAGAAATATCGACGGATATTTTTATACAACATCGGTAAAACAAAATAATAAAAATATTTCAAATCGATAAAATACTTTGAAAATATAAAAATGACATAAATAAAACAAAAAATACAGTTGATAAATATAATATTCATACTGAATTTTTATATGTAGATTAACATTGCAATAGTCTTTAAATAAAAATTTCGGTTTCTATGTTTTTATGTCGTGGTTTTTATTTTTAAATCACTTAAATTGATGTTTTTTACTAAGTAAAAGTAGATATTTTTATTTTTATTATACCTAAAATAATTTATTGATAATAACTATTACATTTAAAGGTAATATTATTAAGTTAAAACCAAAACTTAAATACTCATATAAAATTAAAAATTTAATGCAAATGGGTTTTAATAAGAGCTTTTTTATTTAATATTCCCATACTTAAATCAAGTAAAAATTCAAAATATTTATAATATTAAGAAAATTATAGCATTCTCAATGGCTTTAAATAATTGTACATGTAAAATAGAATGGATAAATTGAAATAATAAAAAAATAATAACTTTAATTTTTAAGATTATTTGGGCCTAATTTTTGAGATTATTTGGGCCTTTTAGGGCTCTTTTTTTTTCAGCCCATCATCTTCCTTTTAGAAGATAAAATTTAAACTATACATATTTCACAAACACAATCTCTATCATTGATTTTTCTGAAACCATACAACCCCAAAATATTCCTTTTCTCCCATCACAGCAGCCGTGACTTCTCCCCTCATCTTCTTTCTCATTTTATTTTTCTTCTTTCCTCTTCCTCTCTCTTTCCTCTATTCTCTCATAGTTGTGCTTCACCTCTTCGATTTTTTTTTCCTCTTTCCATACAGGAATGGCTAAGGCGATTGTTGTAAAGGTTTCCTTGAAATTCTTTAAGGCGTAGCGCCCCTTAAGTGCTGACTTTTTACGTAGCGTACACTCCTCTATTTTACATATATATATATATATATATATTTAAAATATAATCACTTGCACACCTCATTTATCATCAAATATCATCAAAAATATCAATTCAATCAATAAAAACACATAAACAATACCTCTAAGCATAAATATTCATAAAACATGTCAACAAATCTAACAAATCTCATCGGCAAAGTTTCTAAAAATCCATAGAAATTGTCAATATAACATGTCAACATGCAAACACATATCCCTTGTCCAAATTCATAAATCATCCAAACCCAACACATTAAAATAACTAATTTGTCCACAACAACCCGATCCTCATTCATCCTCCACATCCACATAATGATGATCATCATTGTAACCTTTCACATCCTCCTCATTTCAATAATCCATTTCTTCATCTTCATCTACCAATGAAAGAGAAGGTAATGGGTCTGTATTTCTGAAGTCAGGTCATTCCCTTCGACGATGGCAAACTCCGTTTGAGCTATCATTTCTAGCTCTAGTATCAAATCTAGGCTCCTCAGCTTCACTTTCTCTAGCAACATCACCCCATGTCAAGTCATCATCATCAAACACTAAATCATCTTGTGCATCTACATGGTCATGAGAATCTTCATCATCCATTCTTCCTATCAACCACTCATTGCTCTCATCAATTTCTTTCAAGTTTATTGGGTCAATGGTATCACGTTCATTGTATCTTTTCTTTAAGGCTCGATTATACTTGATGTACACCAAATCATTCAAACATTGGTGCTCTAATCTATTTCTCCTCTTGGTATGGATCTGCAAAATTTATAAGCACATAAATACTTAATTACTCATATTTTTTAAACTTAAAATATTTTTTAATGTTTTTAAAGCACATAATATTACTTTACGTTTAAAGATACTCCACCTTTCACAACCCGATGCATTACATGTTAGGCTATGACTTTCACAGAATCTAAATTTGAGCCAAGCTCCAAAATAAAGTCCACCATTAAGCTGTAATATAGATAATAGATATAAAATGATTTAGTGATGAAATTTGAAACAATTCACCTATTTTCTAGTATCTAAAATATAATATAATAAATTAGATTAAAAAAAAATTAAGTAACTAACCCGGTGCTTTGGTCTTCCTTTTCCTAATAGCCAAGTCCATTCCAAATACTCCTTTGGTCTTTATATATGTACTCAATTCGTCCACAGCTTTCTCTCGTGTATCAACATCCTTTATCATTCTTTCAATGCATTTATATAATTGTCTCATAATGCTCCCCATCATGCTCTAACTCCGTTTATCATAGAAGATTTTTGGGTTCAAGAAGTACCCACCAGATGTAAAGGCTAATGAAGTCGACCCCACCTCCATCAACGATTTCCTCGAATATCTTCAGATTTCTTCATTACAAGAAAATTTTTCAAATAGTTTCCTTAGCTCTAGTCATGACTTCATATATATGTATCCCATATGGTTTTTTTTTCACTCATCAACCGCTACACTAACAAGAGGACTTGAAATCTTTAAACCAAATATGATAGTATTCCAAAAAAAAAGGCATTATGATCGTCTTAGCTACATTCTTCCCCTTTTGCTCCTTTGCCCATTTACTTTCTAACCATTCTGCACTTGTGAACATCTTCCTCAAATTATTTTTTTGCTCATGTAAGCGAGACAATGTGATGAAAGCAAGTGGGTAAATCGTGGTCTTAGCGAGCGCCTAAGGGGCCTCTTGTTCAATAAAATGCCCCATCATGTCAAAGCAATTTCCGAATCGTTATAAATGTAGCCATTTAGTGATATGGTTTTCCAAAGTCCTCTCTTGATGTTTGGTAGTTTCAATGTCTTCCAATATCAAGTCAATGCAATGTGCGTATATGGTGTCCAATACAAATTAGGCCGCTTTTTTTGGTGTAAACATCCTCCCTATAATATGTTATATAATAAATTAAAATACATCATTCAAATATTAAAATCAATAAAATTTTACTTATTCAAGTCATAGGAGTAGTGTGGCGCCCCAACTCGGCATAGGATGTCAAGTGAGGGTCACTCTTTTTTTTTTTTTTTTTTTTTTTTTAAACTTATAACCTTTACACTTGCATATTCATATAATGTTAAAAAATTAACTCAGATATATCAGCAATGATTACAAATATATATACAAGCCCATATATGGAAGTGTCTAACATCTATAATATTTACATTGCCATAAACTATATACAAATAGACCTAAAGGTCTTCCAGCTGGGCACCTATTGGCCGCGGTGGCCTTGACCACTACGTGGATTTCGCCTGCTCTCCGATTTTTCAGACCTACACGGACAACACTCCTGCAAGTAAGCCTTTACGCCTTAGTGGGAATATGACTCTATTAAGAGTCACCACACTTTTATACAAATGCATATAACACATATAACATTTACGTACTCTTATCATTTCCTCATATATATACTTTTCATAACCGCCATTTCTTATCATCTTCCATATACTTTTCATGTGAATTGTATTTTTATTTCTTTGCTTCAGAATCGCATATTTATCATCACATAGCAAAGATATGCTTCATATTCTCTATATATTCTCTAGCATTTCTTTGCATATACTTGTCATTTCTTTTATACTTCATGTCTCAGATAAACCTTGTGGGTTTCGACATGTGAAAACCACGAGGCCCAAGGCGCCAGATCTACTGGGTGGCAACAAAGGGTCCATGAGGCCCGGGAGGCGTTTATATTCATCGGTATAAAACAATGTCCACGAGGCTCCTGGGAGGAGCTATATTCACCGTATAAACAAAGGGTCCATGAGGCCCTGAGGCGCTCAGAATATATTATACCCGAAGGTATCATCATTGTACGAGACAGTGACCTATTCCATGAGGCCGGAGGCGTCATATGACCCTTCGGGCCACCGTGATCCAAACGATCTATGTCACCGACCCAAATCCAGGGCCGAATATCAGAACTTGTATGTCAAGAGACTTATTTTCCCTAATAGGCATGCCTATCTATCCTCTACTCGTGCTCCTGGGCGCACAATCAATATGTATTTTATAAGTTCAAAAGATATATCTCATATTCCCGAATAATTATTTGGCCATTCCTAAGATTCATGATATATAAATACAATCATTTATTCATAACTTTGCATTTTTCATGTCTCATTGTGGCATAAATAACTATGCTTACCCCGTATGCTTACAGGAGTTATTTATGAATTCATAATATGAATAACTATAGTTACCTACAGAGCCTACTGTTTTTCATGTTTTCTGGGACTAATATGAGTTCCAATCTTATCATGCTATCTATTGATGAATTCTTGACTCAATGGGCTTTCCATAGAGTCCAAGAACACTCGAATCGGAGTTCAGACGAAGAAGTTATGACCTTCCGAGATCGGAGTAATACGCAAATACCCGACGAAGCATTCGGATCGACGAGCTGCACTGAAGTGACGGTTCGGTCTAACACCTCGGTCTGACATCTAATATCTTCCTCAGGGGCATATGGATGGATTCTTGACTCAATGGGCTTCCATAGAGTCCAAGAACGCCCAAATCGAGTTCAAACGGCGCTTATATGACCTTCCGAAGTCAAGGTCGCGCAGCCGCCTCGACGAAATGACCGGATCGACGAGCCGCGACCGGCTGACGAGCCTGGTCCGACACTCCTGGCCCGACATCTAATATCTTCCTCAGGCATATACGGATTTCTTGACTCAATGGGCTTTCCATAGAGTCCAAGAACACCCAACCGGAGTTCGCATTTAAGGAGATATGACCTTCCGGCCGGAGGTCACGCGCAATAATCTTCACGAGCCGACCGGACCGACAGCCGTGACCGGCGACGGTTAATCGCTTGACGGTGCACCGCTTGAGGACCACCGCTGACGCAATTCACCGTTGGACGACCACCGCTTGACGATCACCGCTTGACGCACTAATCGCTTGGACGCACCAACGCTTGACGATCACCGCTTGACGCACCACCGCTGACGACCACCGTTGACGATCACTCACCCATTTGACTGTTCCGAGTAAAAGACCATAACTTGGTCTATAGGAGTCCGAATTGAGAAATTCAAAAGCCTAACATCAAGTTCATTGATGTGGCTACAATCGCACAGAAGGACTTACTGCCAAATTTTTATTTATGATTCAAAACTGTTCTAAGGTACGGTTAGTTGACCGAACTCGATGAATCGACCCAACCGCATTCAAATGGACTGACCTCGGTAAAGGGCTATAACTTGCATACAGAGGTCCAAATCGAGAAATTCGAGCCTAACATCAAGTTCATTGATGTGGCTACAATTTACTAGAAGGACTTACTTCCAGATTCCCTTTATTTCTGACCTAAAAACTCGTTCTAAGGTCAGGCTACTACATATGATCGACCATAGGGAATTTTCTGGGTTCAACTTGCAACTAAACCCTTCTCAAACACAGGCTTAGGAGCCTTAAAGCTCTTCTTAACTCAACTCCTACAAGAAATGAGTTTAGGAGTTCCTAAACCCAAACTATTATGTACACAAGATAGAGGGTTCTTAACTATGTATCTAAACTTTTATAGTCCAAAACTAGACTTCCATACTCCCATAGTTTCCATACAACCCAAAACTGATCCATACTCCTCAATTAAATTCCATACCACAATACTCAAATTTAGTAATTCCATACCACTCCAAGACATGTATCCGCATTCCGCGATCTTCTTCTTCTTTCTTCTTCCTTTCTTCTCTCTTGTCCGTATTTGCTCTCCCTTTCTTCAAGACCAAAATAAGATATTTCTTTTGGTCTTATCCTTATTTGATCTTATCCCCTTTTTATTTTACTTTGGCCCTTCAACTTCTACTATTTGCAAATCAATTTATGTTATTTTTACAGCTCTAACCTTCTTTTTTTATTTTTGTAATTTAACTTATGCATATTCCTACTTTTGTTTTTATCTTTATTTTATTCCGAAAAAATATATTTACTTTTATTATACCCAAAACATGTTATAAAACTGTTAGGGTATAATTTGGGGTGTTACAAGTAGTATTTATTACCTGCCATCTTATAGCTTGAGTGACTATCTGCGAAAACTTGAACTACATTTTCTTCACCAAGGTGGTCCACCCACTTGTCAAGTAGTTCAAACATTCTCTCCTGCCTTAATCATCAAGAAGCGTTAATGGATTCCACGAATACGGGTTCCCTAGAACAATTCACTAAAAAGTTTACCAAAGTTCTTCCTTTCCTATCGGTCCATCCATTCGACATAATGGAGCATCCATTCTTTTTCCATTCCATTTCATGATCCTTCATGGAATCTTTTGTAAGCTCCAACTCTTTCTTAAGGTGAGTAACCCTTACCTCATAAATACTGTCCCTTCATCCCCACACCATATTGACTAATAAATCTTAATCACGGGTTGGAAACGTGGATACGTGACCGCATTAAAAATGGAATGGGCACATCATACATCCACTCAAATAAGAGATAAGCTCTTTCCCTTTTGCTTCCTTCTTGTAGGTATCATTCATAGTAGTTTGAGTCATTTTCCCACTCCTATTTTGAACTACCACTTCCGCATTAGGGGTGAAAAAATGATCCATCGGCCCTTTCTCTCTAGATCTTTTCACACTACCTCTACCTCTATTACATCCTCCACGTGTAATATTAGAAGCAACTCTTCTACTTTCAACTTCTTCATCAATGTCTTCAAAATCTTCATACAAATCTTCATTTCTCATTTTCAATTGCTCATTTTGATTCTTTTTCCTATTCATATAATCTTTCATCTCTTATCTAACATGAACCGGCATTTCATACATTTTTTGGCATTTCTATGTCCACCAACAAGATGTTGTTTGTGTCTATAGATGTCTCCCTTGGTTACCTTATCACAAAAGGTACAAATAATTGTATTCAAATCTTGTTCATTAGGTAACCGGGTGTATTTCCATCCCGGATCTTTTCTTTCACTTCCACAAGTAGCTATAGAGTCAACTTGAGTCTCATTTTCATTGCCATTGGAATCCATTCTTCCTTCTTCCAACTTTAAACAAATCACCACAACACAATAATAATTGAAAATACAAATCGAGACATATATTATAAAATATTTTAAAAATTTTAAATGATTATACGACTATGAGTCATGTCATTTTACTACTAAAATAAAATAAATAACTCATGAATCATGAGAATCATTACTCATTTACATAAGCTTAATCATGAACCAAAATCATCAATAAAGTGAAGAAAAAAATTTAAAAGCAGAGAAAGGAAGCAAATACCAATGGAAGTAAGAGATTTTTCCTTTTTCCAAAATTTTCTTGTAATTTTCTTGGCTATTTTGGTTGATTTTTGGCTTTTTCTACTCTTGTACAGTGCTTGGCAGTGTATTTTCTTTGTTTGGCTTGAAACTGTGCAAAAATGGGGGCTGGAGCAAAAAAAATGGCGAGTTTTTGGGTTCTGTAGGTATAAATGTCGAGTTTTAAGGTTCGCAGAGTAAACGAATACTGTTGCTCTTCTAGCATACAAAACGACGCTTTGATGCGCCAGCTTTTTTATTTACTTAGCAGCCTGAAACGACGCCGCTTTGACTATGGTTCAAAACGACGTCGTTTTGAAACTGTTTAAAATCAGTTATTCAAAACGATGTCGTTTGGATAGTGACTTAAATCCAAAACAACGTCATTTTGTATAGGTTTAAAAAAAAAGGCCAAAACGACGCCGCTTTATAAACTGTGAGCCACCAAACGCGGCCGCTTTGTCCGATTTAGAGAAAACAGAACTTTCTGCTCCCCGCACCCCGATGCTCCAGAGAAAAAAAAGGAAAAATGAAGAGGAAGAAGAAGAGGAAAATGAAGAAGAAGAGGATCCGAGGAAGATGACTTCACCCGCGCATGTGAGGCGTGCCAGGAGAGCCTCGCCTCAAGGAAGGCGCGCACCTTGCCTATTTCAGGCGCCCGCGTGAACCCGGCCTCGCCCCAACCCAGCGGGCGCCTAGCGAAAGCCATTGCGCCTTAGGCGCACCTTTCACAACTATGTTCCTTTCTTTCCTCTCCCATCTTCTTTATCATCTTCTTCTTTTTCTTTCCTTCTCTTCTTCTTCGAATATTTCAAAACAGTGGAGCATTTGATCTCTCATAAAAAACAGTCAATAGCAAAACCCAACAATATCGATTTTTTTTAAAAATCGAAAAAAAATCGGCAATATGTCAACGATATCACCAATTTTTCTCCGATATTTTATCAATTTTTTGTCGATATTTTACCGAGTTTTTTGATAATATTCTCCTTCACGCACGCTCGTGAGGATGCTCAATATTTTGATGATATATCGCTATTTTCCAATATATCATCAAAATATAAGCGATATTATCGATATTTATTCGATTTTTGCTACAACTGACTTTCTATTGCCTTATCAGACAGAGCTTCCACATCCGACATCGCGCATATGCTCCGACATTTTTGTCCTAAGTGCATGCTAATAATGGGGGAGAGTTACAGGAAGATGATGACGTCATTGAAATAAAGATGACCCTATAGTTAATGATGTTGAGTTAACTGAACAAGTTGATGGAGAACTTCTACTACCACCATATGAACCACCATTGAGAAGATCTACCAGAGATGATTAGCCTTCTACAATATATCCTCCTAATGAATATGTGATGCTTACTGACGAGAGAGAGCTAGAAACTTACCAAGAAGCCATTTTACATGAGCGTAAGAAATAGTGGGTTAAAGTCATGCAAGAAAAGTGAGATCCTTGCTTGGATCCAAACCTACACTTCGAAGCTACCAGCAAGGAAAGAAAGCTCTCAAAAAAAAAAAAAGGCGCACAGATTAAAATCGAAACAAATTGACTCAACTCGTATAAGGTGATGATTTGGGTTGTAGCCTAATCAAAATAATTGGCATATAAATAAATATATATTTGATTGATTATCTTTCCTTTTATTAGCTAGTGGTTAATTCCTTTTATTAGCTAGATTGATTTAATTGATTGTAATTGATTTATTGACTATCAAAAAACAGTCACATGTACTCTTATTTATACTGAGGCAAATGAAATGAATCATTAAGCCACTTTCAATTTGCATCAAAGCCACTAAAGAAACTCTTCCATTGTTGTTTTTTCTTTGGCTAAACCGTAGCCTCTTCCTTTTTTTTTTTTCCACTTTCTCTCAGTTCCTAATCATGTTTGAGAAAACTGAGGAGAATATTCATGATAGCAAGAAGCCAACTATAGTGACGGTTCATGAGACTTCCTTTCCAACAATTTCTATCAAGTTGAATAGTGAAAATTATCGTGTTTGGTCTCAAATTATGGATATGCACATTGCTAGTAGAAGGAAGAAGGGATATATCACAGGAAGAAAGGCTACACCCGCCTCGAAAACGAATTCCTGCTATGATGAACGGGAGGTCGAAGATGCACTAGTCAAGTCTCGTCTATAAACCTATGACCGCATAAGTCGATGAGACATTTTGTGTGTAGTGTGGAACAACCAAGAGGGCTCGATGTCACAAGAGGAGTTTATTCGATGTCTCGCATTCTTCTCAAGCATTCGGATCGATGAAGAAATCTATAAAACCCAGAAAATTCAATTCTTTTCTGAAAATGGCAAAAATGTAATTTGTCATATACAGGAAAACTGAAAATTCTTTCGTGATTCGGACACGAAACGAACTTCACTGCTGAATTCATTCAAGAATCTAGTTACCTAGTCGAATTTCTTTAAATTCCGAGATTATAAGAATTTCACTTTTTTCAAGACCGTGCCTAAATACATATATCACTGATATGTATTAATACGATACGAAAAGCCATGCACATGAAACTATTACCTGTTAGTTGTCCATGCGACACATGGCACATGGTTACGGCTCATATGACAACATGCACACGACGAATTCGACTATGCGAAGACACATAGCCATGAGAGAGTGAAGAGAAAGAGGGAGGAAACTTCCTCAAGTCAAGCCAAATCAAAAAAAATTGGTGGGTAAGGGGAGAAAGAAAGAAAGGAAAGAAGAAAAAGGAAAAGAAAAGAAAGAAAGGAAAGAAGAAAAAAGGAAAAGAAAGGTTAAGTGGAAAGAAAATGAGAAACAAAAATGAGGAGGAAGAGTCGTGTGTGGAGGAGAGGAGAAAGAAAAAGGAAAAAAAAAAAAGGAACGACACTTCCCTTTGTGATCTCAGGCTAACCGGCGGTCGAAACTCGTTGGAGCAAGAGGTAAGGTTGGTTTACGCAGTAAGGGCTACACGTGGGTACCAAAACTTAATCTTCGCTGAAGTTTCGGGAAGGTAGGGTTTCTCCTACATCGGTTATTTCTTTCGCCTAGTGGCCATGTAAAGGCCATTTCGTTCAACTATAATCTTGTGGTTGTGTTTGCCGACCACACGACGTAATCACGATTTCAGATCGAAATTCTCGACTTCTCGGCTACCCGCGGTAGCCTTGCTACGACTGGCGTGGTCAGCATCCAACCACTCAGAGCGCCATGGATGATCGGGCCCGGACTAAATCCGATCGCTTGCGGGTTTCTACGCTGGCGGTCGGTCAGAGGTGGTGCTTCGGGCTTCGGGGTCCAATTTTCGCACACCCATGCGATCGATAACTCGACTCTGACGACCATAACTTTTCGGGTCCGAACTTCGATTCGCGTATCTCGGGTTTTTATGAAAGATCTTTAGTCTAAATTTAACTATGCTGAATAATACATTTAAAGCCCCAATTTGGTGTTTCGCTCTTTCAAAGAGTCAGGATTGTCAGGGCACTATTTATGTAGGTGCGATACCAAGTATCTTGTGTATATGATTGATGTTTGGTGTGATGTATGCTTGTGGTGCATGAAGAATGACTCACATGTTGATTGTATGGAAGCATGTTGAAATATGAGTGATAAGCATATTGAATTGACTGGATGTAAATTATATGTATTAAATATGATTATCCATGAAGTATGATTTTGAATTGTTGTACATGGCATTCATTGTGCATGTAGCATGAGATACATGCAATGGCATTGCATTGCATTTATGCACGGAACGATGACATGGGTGAGTGCATGGTAGGGATTGACACCGTGTTTGGTGTTCGATGGTGGGCTTGGTGAAATGGGTTAACGTCCAAAATGAGTCTCACGGTTGCATAAAAGAAAAAGGAAATGAAAAATAGGTGTGTTAGGTATAGCAATGAGGATAACACTTACCCGTGAAAACCCAAGATTCTTAGTTACATATGTATCTAGCAATGAAAGTTCGCGAAAGTGTCGATTGCGTATGGTCTCGCGGCGGAGACCCCGTAACTTCGCTACCCACAAACACACGGACTTGGTAAAACAATTGAATATCGGAGTTTGTCCAATGGATTTGATTTATAAAAAAGCTTTTGTTTTGAAAAATAAATATTGATGGAACATAAATGAACAACTTTCAGTTAATTTGCATATACACGTGTGAGGAGCCGGTGGAGGACTTGGGACATGGGACAGGGTGAGTCACATTCTCATCCATGGCATGTAGACATTCGAGTAGGAATGTATATATTTTTACTTGAATGTGCGAACGAGATTGGAGATGCGCACTTCTATTAGAGAAGAGTCTTCGTAGAAATTAATTTCTAATCGGGTATTGCCTACCCTGCCGTGGGACCTGCATTTTGTGCAAAGATCGGGAGGACGGCAGCCTCTTCTCGAGGCCGTGATTTTGAAGGAAGCCAAGATGTGATTTTGATAAATATTTTTGTAAACTATATTAGAACAAGATAGTTTTAATATATGTTCTGTATAAGAGTGTTGTAATAAACTTTTTGCGGACTATCAGATATAGTCAGATATCGTGGATATGGACAGATGGACCCTGTGGTCATTATTACTCGTGAGACCTGATGGTCATTGCTATATTGTTATACAGGTTGTATATTGGGTGGAGCTTCTCAAACAAATGAGACTCTGCTCAATTTTTGTGAAAATATGGATCCCGGAGCAATGAGACACAATAGTGTGGTATCTAAGTTAATTCAAATCCACAGAATTCGTGGGTTGGATCAGTTGTCAATGGGACCCCCGGGTTTTGGGGCGTCACAAAATCATTCCAATCATGCCAAGGAGGTCGCCCTCTTTCAAAATATTTCTACAAATTGAACTCCATATTTTTGGAACTTGATTATCGTAGACCCAATGATATGGAATGTATAAATGATATTGAGAAACTAAGGAAACACATTGTTGAGGATAAAATTTATATATTCCTTGTCGATTTTGATCACAATTTGGATCAAGTTAGTGGTTAGATCTTGGCTACTTCTCCTTTACCAAGTTTGGAGGAAGTCTATTCACAAGTTCACCGTGAAGAGTAGGGACAATTCACTATGGGAATTGAAGATCGATCGGAAGCATCGACCCTTACTGTCCAAAAGAACAACTCTTAGCCAACGCATCTTATTCGTCCTTCCAACCAATTTTCTCATTTTTGCACTCACTGTAACAACACAAGACATACTAAAGATGTTTGTTGGAAGAAGCATGGCTATCCGAAGTGGTTCAAACTCAAGCAAGCTGAAAAGAAGAATAAAAATCGCATGTGCTGATGTCACATACTCCTCCATATTTTCTCCCCGTTTCTCATGTGACTCGTGTATCTCTTGAAGAAGGTAATTCTGGTTTGTTTTTCATTTCTACTACCAGTAACACTTGGGTTATTGATTCAAGAGCTACTAATCATATGACCAGTAACCCTTCATTACTTAATTCTCTAATTTCTTCACCTGTTAAGTCTGTTTAGGTTGCTAATGAGACTCCTATACCAATCTCAAGGTCTTAAAATGTCTCATTTTCTTCTACTTAGAATGTTTGTTTCCTCACTTATTCAAAACTATTTCAGTTTTTAGTTTACGGTGTGAACAATGCATTTATGCTAAAAATCATCGTGTACCTTTCAAAACAAGCCTTACTAAAAGCCCTGCTCCTTTTGCTCGTACTCCAGCGTATGCTCAGTCTCTTTCTACTCCTTCTGCCTTGGGTCACAAATATTTTGTGTCCTTCATTGATACGATTTACTGGTAGTAGCTGATAGATTGTTGAAATTCCAACAGATCGCTTGAGATGTTATTCTCATTTTTCAAAGATGTTCATAACATAATTTAATACGCTGGTCAAAGTTTTCCATTCTGACAATGATCGTGAGTTTGTAAATCAGTCCCTTGCTGCTATATTCCAAGAAAATGGAATTCTTCATCAAACAACATGTGCATACACACCACAACAGAATGGTATAGCGGAGCGTAAAAACCGCCACATTCTAGAAGTGGCTCGAGCTTCATGCTTCACTACGCCGCTCCAAACGCCAGTTGATGTCAGCCGCGATTGTTGTCTTCCTCATAAATCGATCGTCCGCCGTGTTGTTACAACAAACACTTTTGCGGGCACGTTATCTCAGCTTTCACTCATTCCTTATGTTTTGAATCTTTGTCCAAGGATTTTTGGTTGCATATGTTATGTTCGTGTTTATTCTCATTTAAGGGATAAACTTGATCCTCGTGCTCTTAAATGTGTCTTTCTCGGTTACTCTAACTTCCAAAAGGGCTATAAATGTTTCCACCCTCCTTTAGGGAAATACTATGTCTCTACGGAGGTTCAATTCAATGAGCGTGAGTCTTATTTTTCTAAGGATGTGGACATGGTTCCTTTTCAAGGGGAGATTAATAGTAATGAAGAGGAAAGGTTGTGGTTGGAAGAAAAGAGGTGGTGGATTTCAAGTAAGGGGGAGGACTTGGAATTGGATGATTCATGAAGCCGGAGTCTGAATGCAAAGAAAACAACAGAAAGACCAGATGGATTGTTTCAACAACATTATTCAAGAAAGAACAAAGATACCACTGGTGTACCCTCTCCAAGTTCGAACGCTTCTCTCAATGATATTACCATGCCATCGAATGTCTTTTCTAGGATTGATTATGAGGTACAAAATTCTTCACTTTTAACATTTGAGTCCTCTACTTTGAATCCTCAAGATGATCAACATAGGTGATATCCTTTTTGTAGTAATAAGGAACTGCATATGCTCATGCCTCAAAACCATCCTCCAATGTTGCTTTATCCTATTTATGAATTTATCTCTTATCACCGCTTTATCTAAGGCCTGCCTTGGTTTTGCTCTTTAGTTGTCTTTTTCATGTTTTATCTAGTCATTTTCAGAAGCTATTAAAGACCAAGTGGAAATCACATGGTAGAAGAAATGAAGGCTCTCTACAAAAACTGTATTTGGGTGATGGTTGAGCTTCCCATGGGAAATAAGACAATAGGATGTAAATGGGTTTTCTCGATGACGTACAAGTCATATGGGACAATCGACGAATACAAAGCTAGGTTGGTTGCTAAAGGATATGCACAAACTTATGGAATTGACTATCAAAAGACCTTGCTCCGTAGGCCAAGATGAACACTCACAAAGTCATAATTCTCTTGCAATAAATTTGATTGGTCATTAAAACAATTTGACATAAAAATGCATTTCTTCATGGTGATTTGTTGAAGAGGTTTACATGGATCCACCTTTGAGATTTACACTAAAAGAAGGTAAAGTGTGCAGACTAAAGAAGGCCTTATATGGATTGAAGCAGTCGCCAAGAGCATGGTTTGGTAGGTTGAGCTATGCAATGAAGGGTTTTGGTTATAAACAAGTAATGACAGATCACACTCTTTTCTAGAGAGATGGTGATGATATTATTTAGCTAATTGTTTATGTTGATGACATGATTGTTATAGGTAGCAGTCCTAAAGAAATAGGGAAGCTCTAGAGTAATTTGGCCAAGGAATTTGAAATGAAGGACTTGGGAACTCTAAATACTTTCAAGATCGAGGTTTCTGCTCCAAACACAAACTTTTCCTCTCATACGTAAGTATACACTCAGGATCTTTAAATGAGACTAGTAATTCGCCGAGCTTGTAAATACTCTTATCAAGAAATCACGACATGTCAACCTATCCTGATCAGATCCCAACAAATAAATAAAGGTATTAGAGACTAGTGGGAAAGTTGATATATCTAACACACACCAAACTTGATATATCTTATGCGGTTAGCGTGGTGAGTCAATTCATGCATAACCCAAGCAACCAACACATGAGCTATGTCAATCGTATCCTAGCTTATTGGAATTCTTTCCCAATCAAAGGAATTTTATTCTCTAAACATGGACATCTAGACATTGAGGGATATACAGACTTTGCAGGATCTAAATTGGATAGGAAATCCATATCAGGATATGTATCATTTACCGGGGGTAATTTGGTGACTTGGAGGAGTAAGAAACCACGCGTGGTCTCATTGAGCAGTGCATAAGCTGAATATCATGCTCTTCATCTTGCAACCATAGAGCTTACTTGGCTAAGAATTCTCTTAAGTGGGCTTGTATTTGGTCCTAAGAAACCCATGGTGTTTTTTAGTGATAACACAACAGCTATTGAGATTGCAAAAAATCCAGTACAGCATGATAGAACTAATCATATTAAGCTTGATAGGAACTACATCAAGGACAACTTAGCTTCTGGCCACATAACAATTCCCTACATCAAGAGTGCTAATCAGTTGGCAGATATAATGACCTTGCTAGTGGACCATTTTATGCTTCATTATCCAAGTTAGGCATGAGTGATATATATGCACCAACTTGAGGGGGGAGAATTGACATATCAATCAGTATATATTTGATTGATTATCTTTCATTTTATTAGCTAGTGGTTATTTCATTTTATTAGCTAGATTGATTTAATTGATTGATTGACTATCCAAAAATAGTCACATGTACTCTTATTTATACTCTTAAGATGAATGAAATGAATAATTCAACCAATTTTCAATTAGAAGAAAGGCATTGACTTTGAAGAAATCTTCTCTCAAGTGGTAAAGATGTCCTCTATTCGTGTTGCTCTTGGTCTTGCTGCTCGTTTGAATTTAGAAGTTGAGCAACTTGATATGAAAATTGCATTTCTTCACGATGATTTGGAAGAAGAAATTCAAGCAAATAACTGGGCGTTTGAAGTAAAGGAAAAGAAAATCTAGTGTGCAAGTTAAATAAGATTTGTACACTCACAGCACTAAGATAGTGGTACAAGAATTTTGACTCTTTCATGATGAGTCATGGCTATAACAAAACCACATTTGATCATTGTGTGTTAACTAGAAAGTTCTCTAATGATGATTTTATCCTCCTTATGTTGATGACAGTTGATAATTGGTCATGATTTTAGAAAGATCGATACAAGTCAAGAGAGAGCTAACAATTTTTTTTCCATGAAAGACTCTCGGACTCAACAAAACAGATACTGGGCATGAAGATCTCTCAGATAGGAAGAAATAAATAGTTATCTTAAGAAAGCTTTACATTGAGAAAGTTCTTGAAGATTCAATATGAGCAATATAAGATATTTGTTTTCATTTATGAATCACTTAAAGCTTAACTTTAAGCAATGCCCTACAAGTGAGAAAGATATGAAAATGAAAGAAAGCTCCTTACGATCCGCTGTCAGTTTGATGTATGTTATATTCAGACTAGCCAATCATCAAGCCATGCGCTTGGAGTTGTAAGTCGGTTTTTGACGACCCAGAATATTACAGAGTAAGAGTGAGATGGATATCTCTAGAGGCACTAGGATTTGTAGTTTTATAAGAAAGGTTCAAGACATGATACACATACAAAGAATGATTTTGGGAAGCCTGATTTTTGGTTCTTTGCGACTTATTTAACATCTAACTAAGCTGAACATTTATATACCTCCACTCAGGAAGTTATGAGTGACACTGCACATGGTTAGTGAAGTTTTGATAGAATGATAGTTTTAGCAACAGAAGATGTTATCATATGATAGCCAAAGTGCTATCCACCTCTCAAAGAATTCGACGTTCCATTCAAGATCGAACCATATTGATGTTAGATATCACTGGATTCATGATGTGTTTGAGTCGTGCCAACAGTATTCGAGAAAATACATACTAAATGGTACTTGACAAGATTACGTTGGATGTTGTTTGCCCAAGAGAAGCTTGCCTTGTAGGCAAAGAACAGGCTTGGTTGAGCCTATGAGGAGAGGGGGAGTGGAGAGAAAGAGAGATTTGTCGCTAGCTGGCTGCACTAATCGCTGCCTTACAGTTTGAAATTCAAAAAATTAAAAAAGAAAGCTGCTTGAGGTGTATAGGGCAGGAGCTTGAAAAAAGAGGGGAGAGGGTTTAAAGACAAAAAGAAATTGTGGCTAGGATTTTGAAACTCTTTGGCAAGAAATGGAAGACTAAACTCGCTCATTTTTGGGCCAATTCACGTGGTGATTCCTCATGGGCGCTTCTTCAATCATAGCTGTCAATCGCTTACTACCTTCTCCACACAACACCTATTTGGCTATTCCACCTCGCGAGATTTTTCGCTTTCTGAGCTTATCCATCCTGCCGATACGTCATTGCTTGGAGCAGTTCCAAAAATGACATTCTGATGATTGGTTGCATGAGTCTCAAATTTGCTTACTATGTAAGCACCTTTACAAACCTATTATCATATTGCCAAAGGCTGGAATTTTAAGCACTTCTACTGGATCCCGTGGCTTTTTCCCTTTTAACTTGAGGGTTTTTCATATAAAAATTGTTGTTTTATTATCGTTGATTTACAATCGCTGACGCTTTTAGATTAATACTTATTTGTTTGTCAACCTATTTTATACATAAAAGGAAAATGCTATTTTAGAATCATTATATTTGATAGTCTTCTTTCCCAACAAAATATACTCATTATAGTCAAGATACAAAATAATAAACTATACTCTAAATTAAAATATAAAATAGTGACATCTAAAAGCCAAGAAGATTGATGCTACCTTTAGAATACCAAAGGGAGGACCTTTCTTAATGACATTTTAAATTGGGAATCTAATATAAATACATAATTCATCTATAGACTTGACCTTGACCTTATAACTTTAGCACAATGCTACGTTTGACCTTATTTACTCTTCATCTCAATGCTTTTTATGAATAGACCTCGATTAAGGATAGTGGTTTTTTTTTTTTTTTTTAATAATTAAATATTTTTACATAATGTAAGAATTTATTCCAACCCCTGAATCTGGGCATCTCTGCTCTATTATACGAATTGTATTAATATAATAAAAATATAAAATCTTGACTATGTCTAGTTCTTGGAATTTTGAGTAAATATATAAAAGCATGGTTAAAAGTAATAAACAAAATAAAAAAGTTAAATATTACATTACTTTTTATTTTTATTTCAAATAAATTTAATACGTAAATTTTTTATATAGTTTTAGTTATGTTTGATTTTTTCTTAAATTTTAAAACATAAAAACAAAATTCTACTGGATTTTGTTTTTCATTCTCTTAATATTTTTGTAACCAAATACAACATATATCTGTGAATCTTTATAACTTTACAATGATAGAAAATTGTGAGCACACTTTGTGAAAATAGGAGGTCATTGGTGGTGGGTTGACTTTTATGATTTTTTTTACAACTTTGAGGAAGAATAAAAAAAGAAAAGAAATTATCATCTATTTGGCTGTGAAAAAACCTATGTTGGTAGTTTGTTTGATTGGTTCCATTGAAGATAAGAAGAAAAAAGAAGTAAAATAAAAATAAACTGAGAAGGGGGAAATAAGGAATAGAA